>VZRI01012244.1:26830-93762 GCA_013397515.1 Upupa epops | reverse complement strand
GGTGACTGCTGACAGAAGCAGGGGCACTGGTCTGCAGTTGAGGCAGGGGAGGGTTAGATTGGATCTGAGGAAGAGATTCTTTGCAGAAAGAGGGGGGAGGCACTGGCAGGGCCTTCCCAGGGAGGTGGCAGAGTCCCCATGCCTGGAGGTGTTGAAGAACCAACATTTCATGCCCTGCTCAAGTGGCAGCATGGAGGGGGTCAGTTTGTGTTTGTCAGTCTCTCGGGGATTGAGGCTTTTGCTGGTGTGGGGATGGCTGGACTTGGTGATCTAGGAGGTCCTTTCCACCCAGGATTAGTCTGTGATTGTGTGTCCTTGCAATTCCTTAAGCAGTTAGTCACATTTGCTACTACTGAGGATATGTAACCGCAGAGACTTTCTGAAGAATAGCGTGGCAAGAGAGTAATTAAATCTCATCGTTACAATTTGTTGGATTGTGTTGTGTGGTTTCTAGGACACTCTTTCTGTTTTTTGTTGTAGCTTGAACAGTAAATCTCAAGTATCTTAAATTAACTACTGAGTGCCTGAGTATGTTAAACCAAATTGTCATAGCAGTGTATGGAAGATAGATGCTGTGTGAAAGCCCCTCGAGAATATGGGAAACAAATGTTTAAATACAGTTTAAGAGTTAAAAAAAGGGGGGGATAAAAAGAAAGGCCAGTTCGCAAGCCAAAACTCTGTGAAAAGATGTGAAGGTACTTTTGAAAATCCGCTTGTCATCCTTTCGGTCCTGCAAAGATGATGAAACTAATGACATTTCACACACTGATGGAAGGAGACAAAGCCGATCTTTCAGCTGATGGGGTGAGAAGAATTTCACTTAAGGGACTCTGAGAAGGGCAGAATCTCAGCCTGCCAGGCTTAGGAGTATAAACCATATAGAATCATTAGGGATCAGAAGGGACCTCGAAAGATCATCCAGTCCAATCCCCCTGCCACAGCAGGATCACCTAGACAAAGTTGCACGTGAACAAATCCAGGCAGGTCTCAAACGTCTCCAGAGGAGACTCCACAACCCTCCTGGGCAGCCTGTTCCACTAGATGACCTTGAGAAGAGCCTGGCTCCATCCTCCTGACACCCACCCCTCACATAGAGACATTAATGAGGTCCCCCCTCAGCCTCCTCTTCTCCAAGCTCTAGAGACCCAGCTCCCTCAGCCTTTCCTCATAAGGGAGCTGCTCTACTTCCTTCCTCATCTTCGTTGCTGTGTGCTGGACACCCTCCAGCAGCTCTGTGTCCTTCTGGAACTGAGGGGCCCAGAACTGGACACACTACTCCAGATCAGTCTCACCAGTGCAGAGTAGAGGGGGAGAAGAACCTCCTTTGATCTGCTAACCTCCCTCTTCTGATATGTCCCCCACACACACCCCAGGATGCTGTTGGCCCTCTTGGCCGTAGGAGCACATTGCTGGCTCAGACTCATCTTGCTGTCCACTAGGTCTCGCTGAGTGGCAGCACAGTCTGCTGGGGTGTCGGTGACACCACTCAGCTTTTTGTCATCAGCAAACTTGTTGACAGTGCCCTCTAATCCCTCATCCAAGTCATTAATGACCAGATTGAAGAGGACTGGTCCCAGTACTGGTCCTTGGGGGACCCCACTACATATCTGTTTGAACAGTCTATTTCTGCTCACAGATATCTTGCCAGAAGGCAAAATATTCAGTGGTTTTGACTTTGGCATTACAGCAGTTGTCTCTTGAGATTCATTGTGTGGTTGAGTGTTCCACAACGTATTTCAGTTTGAACAAAACACAAATCATTGGGACTTTTGAGAGGAGAATTAGGAAGACAAAATGCTTTCGAAAGCATCCTCACCTTAGGAGCATTGCAAAAGGTTGGGTACTGATGCTCCTGTACTGGTTGCAGTTGTATTCATACAGGAAACCTTTAAAGATGATTTTGTGCATCTTTGGAATCATTCTTCCTGGGCGCTGCTGTGTTCTACCCCAGTGGGACCTGCTCAGCCATGGAGAGTCACACCACAATAGTGTGAAGGATGTTGAAGGGCACAGCTGGCTGAAAGGACCTTCCTGCTCCCCACAAATTCTTTGCACAGCCTGGTACTGGGATACGAAGTCAGATATCTCCTGTTGGGAGGTGTTGTGGCATAGATCACCTGCTTTGGAAGGCTGTGCAGGCAGCTCCACACAGCCTGTTAGTGCTGTTTAACCTTCTGTTTCTTGTACGTTTGTATCTGTGTTAGATTTCATTTCCAGGCTAGCATGAGAACTGCTGATATGGTCACCAGCCTTCTGAGTGCCTGGTTTAAATCAAGGAGTGTCCTTAACTAAGAGTTAACTGGAGTTGAACTTCAGTAGTTGTAATGGGTAAGGACTCATCTACCTGCAGATTCCCAGAGGGTCCCTGATGGACCCCAGGCCTGTCTCATGACTCAGCCCTGCTTTCCAAGCAGTTCAGCATTGTCCTGGCTTGTCCTTACTCCTCAGTGGTAAAAAATGCACTTCCCTCTTTCCTAGATTTCCTGTGGCTGGCGGGCCTTCCCTTCGTTTCTCAGCCCCAGCTTGAAGTGATTTTATATTCAGCAGTGAATTGGCAGCACTGCTGGCTCGACTAAGTCGCTGTAATCTTCCTTCCAATTGCTGTGCTGAATGAATGCTGAAAAGTGAATCCATTCACCTGAGTGGGAGCGCTGAGTTTCATTGACCCTCTGTCTATTACTTGTAAAGCAGTAAGTTAGGAAGATATGTGAAAATGATAGTGAGCCTGTGAGCTGCTCTTGCATGTCATGGCCTCTGTTCAGAGAGAAGGGTGTCACTCTGATCAGGCAGTGGAGCTATGAGCTAGCTGGCCAAGTTGGCAGCAATGGTAAGGATCAAGAAGCTTACCTGGACTCATTGCTGAGGCTGTGCCAGCAAGGCCAGTAGGAAGGAAGGATTGTGTGGGGCAGTGAATATCAAGTGTCCTGTTGCAGGGGTGGGGAGCATCTCAGACAAGCATTCCACTCTATCAAAAATGCTCAGCTGCCTGCATGGCACCCTGCTGCCCTCTACTTGGGTACTCCTTTGTGTAGGAGACTTCTAAGGACACGTTACTTACCAGCTGAAATCATGCAGACTTTACTGAAGTCACACAGATTCCAGTGCTAGACTGCAGAGGAATGACCTAGAAGGTACCTTGAGACGGGGATCCTTGGAGCACTGCGGTTTATTTTTGTTTCTCTGCAGCTGGTGTACACGTGTTCCTCTAAGACCACATGTTAAAAGTCTTATGAAACGCAAGAAAACTCATTTTGGCTTTGCTTAGCAAGTCCTAGTACCATCACTCCTCCAGAAGTGAGCAATTATTACTTTATTTGTCATAAGAGGTTAGACCATGTTTATTGGGTTATTGACCTTCAGTTCAAGAAGGACACATTGCTGCTGGGGGGTGTCCAACGTACAGCAACAAAGATGATGAAGGAAGTAGAACACCTCCTTTATGAGGAAGGGCTGGGTCTCTTGAGCTTGAAGAAGAGGAGGCTGAGGGGGGGACCTCATTCATGTCTATAAATATGTGAGGGGTGGGTGTCAGGAGGATGGAGCCAGGCTCTTCTCAAGGTCATCTGGGGATAGGACAAGGGGCACTGGGTGCCAGCTGGAACAGAGGAGGTTCCCTATCAATATCAGCAGGAACTTCTTCCCAGTGAGGGTACTGGAGCACTGGAACAGGCTGCCCAGGGGGGCTGTGGAGTCTCCTTCTCTGGAGATGTTCCAGACCCGCCTGGCTGTGTTCCTGTGCTACTTGGTCTGGGTGATCCTGCTGTGGCAGGAGGATTGGACTGGATGATCTTTCGAGGTCCCTTCACATCCCTAATGATTCTATGATTAGCAAAGACTCCTGGCACAGGATCAAGCAGAGTGGATGTAACTACCAGAGTGTTTCTCTGCAGTGCACCCATTACCTGCACCAGAATTGCCCTCAGCTCAGCTTTGGCTGAAGCTCTTGTGTAATTTCATTTGTCTGTGCACCTTCTCCTCCATGGGGAATACTTGTATACATTTCACAATGTTTAAGAGGAGATCTGCCTTGCTTCTGAAGCTGTTAATCAGCTATTCATCATGACAGATTAAGCCGCCAGTTTTCATGTTGTCCGATAAAACGTCAGAGAGGTCTTTTCCTGACAAACATATTTCTTTAAACACTGAGCTGTGTGGGTCAGTAATGCTGAATTAAACATCCACCATCTGCTGCTGGTGTCTGACTTACACAGCCTTTCCCCTGTACTGGACACTAGTGAGGCCTCATCTTGAGCACTGGGGTCAACTTTGGGCACCTCAATACAAGAAGGACACTGAGGTGCTGGGAGCAGGCCCAAAGAAGGGCAGTGAAGCCAATGAAGGGCCTGGAGGACAGGTCTGATGAGAAGTGATTGAGGAAACTGAGGCTATTTACTCTGGAGAAAAGGAGGCTGAGGGGGAGACCTTATTGCTCTTTACAACTACCTGAGAGGAGACTGTAGAGAGGTGGGGGTTGGTCTTGTCTCCCAAGTCACTAGTTACAGAACAAGAGGAAATGGTCTCAAGCTGTGCCAGGGGAGGTTTAGATTGGACATCAGGAACAATTCCTTCATCACAGAGTGGTCAGGGGTTGGAACAGGCTGCCCAGGGAGGGGGTGGAGTTGCCATCCCTGGAGGTATCAAAAAACATGTGGATGTGGCCCTAGGGATCAGGGTTTAGCAGGCAGAGTGCAGTTGGGTTGGAAAAAAAAATCCCCACTGAGTGGATAAGTGTGAACATCAGTCGTGCTGTGTTGAAGGTGAGCCTCTTCATTTTGCCAGTGCAGTAAATGTTGTGCCCCTCCCTATAGTTCTGCCCATTTGAACTACTTCTCTGATAATAATGAGCTAATTCCACAATTGGTGTGCAAATCAAACCACACATTTCAGTTTCTGGTAGTGAAGGATAAGCCCAATCTTGCATAAAGCTTGTTTTTGGACATACAGAGTAATTAGGATTAATTCCCATCAAGAGATGTCTTTCACTAATTAAGCAGCTTGACTGCTGTTGTTCTGGTGTGCTGCACACCAGTTTACCCATCAGTGCTCCAAAGGCTCCTCATAGCATTGTTGGCTTCTGCTTCACTGCTCATTAAGGCAGTATCCTAAGGGAGCTTCAGTGCTCAGATTCCTCAAGCCCCAAGACACTATGAGAAGAGGACTCTCTCAGTCCTCCCCCTCCCTAAGTGTGAGTCCACTTCCAGCTGACATACTGAGGCCAGCCTGGCTCCCTGATCCCAGCTCTTTCTGCTGCTCCAGAGGTCCCCTGATGGTTTGGTGACCAAGATTTTCTTAGTTGGGGGACACACACCATCTGCTCTGATACTGCAATGAATGTGCTGCATACATGTGGCTATTCCTGCATCTCATCAACCCGTGGAAGAACTGAATGTGATGTTTCTAATCACGGATGAAATTGGAGATGTTTTTACAATATTAAAATGCGAAAGGCTTCAGGCTAAACAAACAGCAGGAATGATGCAGTTATCCTCAAATCAAGAACCAGGAGACTGCAGTAAACCTGAAATTCAAGGTGGAAGGGGAGGTTGAGACTGGAAGTCAGGAGGAAGTTCTTCACAATGAGGGTAAGGAGACACTGGCACAGGTTGCCCAGGGAGGTTGTGGCTGCCCCCTCCCTGGAAGTGTTGAAGACCAGATTGGCTGGGGCCTTGAGCACCCTGGTCTAGTGGGGGGTGTCCCTGCTGATGGCAGGGGGCTTGGAACTAAATGATCTTGAAGGTCCCTTCCAACCTGAACCATTCCATGAATACGAATGCAGGATACACTGACAGCTTTCCCAGTGCGTGTATCTATTTATATATATAAATTTATAATTACTTGTAAATTTAATGGACTTTTTGTATAGGAAATCTGGGTAGAATTTGGTCCATGTAGCTTGCACACAAGGCTTTCAGAAAGGAGCAGAGTCTTTTCAAATGTAGCCTGAAGGTTTATTTTATAAAAGAGATTGAATTTCTAGAAATCCCTTTCCATTAAAAATCTGCAAGAAGTCTTCAGCGCGATCCAATCAAATCTTTTTGTTGGGGAAAAGTTACTACAAAAAACCCCAAACCCCCCTGACTATTTTACTGGGTGTGTTTGGCATCCCCTGTGTAAACTGGTCTGGTTCTGATCTTGGTCCTCAAATGTGAGGTCTGATTGCAACAGTTCTTGACCCAGACACAAACAAACACTGCTTCTCACTTTAATTTAATTTTGGTCTATGCTTGGAGCTCCGTGTCCACCGGGGAATAGAACTCTGCGCTTGTTACAAACAAGCAAAGTAAAACAGCCTGACTTGAGAGGCACCAAAGGCAGAGACCATGCCTGAGTTTGTCCTTATCGCTTTAAATCTACAATAGACAAGGCCAGCAGTTGGCTACTTGCTGTCAGCCTCAGTCTCACCAAACCGGGAGTGTGTATGTGTAGAGTACAGATCTTAAAACGAGCTCAAGGTGTTTTGGAATTGCAGTCTTACAAAGTTAGTAACTTAAGCAGAGTAGACACAAGAACATACGTGTGTGTTCCTCCACATGAAACAGGAATTAGCAGTGTCTGAAGGGCAAAACCTGTTGGGCATCCGTGCCAAGCATCATGAATGCTGGTGGAATATGGCAGTTGGGACCTGCTCCTGCTCCCATCCCATCCCCTGTTTGGGGTAGTTTTCCCCTTACTTCTCTGAGAGCTGCTCAGCCCTAAGAGAATCCAGTCGTAGCTGCTCCAGTCTGAGCCCTTACGCAGTGATAAAATCCAGAGTTGTTGTTTGCTGAGTGGCATGATCTAGATATTTAGGTTTACTTGGTTGGTTTTAGGTTGGACTGGATGATCTTTAAGGTCTTTTCCAGCCTCATCATTACTGTGAGACTGTGATACTCTTCTCCTCCTTTACCAGTTTCTCATCTTGAGTTGTACATTTTGTTCCCCAATACCTCCGTGTCCCAAGGTGTGATCCTCAGACTTGGTTCACGCACTGCCATTAGCTTGTGAAAGTCCAAACTTATCTCTCCTGAGTTTGTACTGATCTTTGATACCCAAAAGCTTTAGAATCTGGCAGCTGCCTGAGCCTGGACAAAGGTCATCTGGGCTCTTTTCTGGGCTCTTGAATACTTTTCCATCTTGTACTTTCTCAAACATCTCTGGCCACTGGGGCAACAGGTTCAGACACAACGGGCATGGAGGGATCAGGTTGTTGGTTAGACTTGGTGATCTTGGAGATCTTTTCCAACCTCAATGATTCTATGATCCTGTGATTCTATATCCTGGGGTTTCTCCTGCAGAAGGAGCACAATGCTAGGCAAGAAGTGTTCCCATGTAGCTGTTCTGCAAGCAATGAGAAAAGCAAATCACACAGCTTGCTTTTATTTTCAGCTGTCTTCAACACAAATTGGAGGGGATGCTGAGTCTTGCATTCCCCAGAGCTTCAGAGCACAGCTGTCCTCCTCAGAACAAGTCACCATAGATGCACCCTCACATTTTTGTGCTGATAACGTTGTGTTCGTGTGCATGCCTCAGTTTGCCCTATGTTCCTAACATAACGGCAAGCAATTAAAGCAACGTCCTTATCACTGCGTCGATGCAGTGATGCATTGCTTTGGGAGGAAATTGTGCTATTCCCCAGCACAGGGCACACAGGGAAAAAGTATGGATAGGGACATCGTTTGGGGGTTTGATGATGTTGTTAATTAGCTAAAAGCTAAATGCTGAACTCGGTTATGGAGGGTTGTTTCATTCTAGCAGTGTCACACAGTTTCATAGACTCATAGAGTGATTTAAGCTGGAAATGACCTTGAAGATCAACTAGTTCCAACTCCCCTGCTGTGGACAGGCCCTCTCTTCTCCCTCTAGATAAGGTTGCCCAGAGCCCTGTACAGCCTGTTGCTGAACACTTCCAGGGATGGGGCATCCACAGCCTCCTGTAACAACCTGTTCCAGTGTCTCAGCACTCTCATGGTGAAGAACTTCCTCATATCCAGTCTAAATCTACCTTCTTTCAGCTTCAAGCCCTTGTCCTATCACTACAGGCCCATGTAGTTTATATTAGGGTAATTGCTAAGTTAATTACAGTAAACTCTACATCTTCTGGTGAGGCATTCTTAAAGGTAGAAGTAACTGTAGGCAATAGTAGGTGTATTTTATATAATGGAAGACTTTCTTTTCCCCGTGAGCCAAGGTAGCACATGTCAAAGGAAGAGCAGCCCAGGATGTGTGAGAGCTGAGAAGAAACAACACGTAGTTATTGTTCCATTACTCTTATCATTTCTTCCTCAGCGGAGAGGCACTTTGCTTTTTCTGGGGTTGGAATTGAGACCACCTGGTCACAGAGGTGGATGGGACTTCATATAGAGAAAGGTGGGTGTTCGTGTATCAGGAGAACCCACTAGAAAGTGGGAACAGGGTTGTCACGCTTGAAGCCTGGTGAAAATCTGTGCACGGTTTGTTGCGCTGTGAATCTGGGGAAACATGAGGTCAGCCCACATCCAGCCTGTTGGTTTAACGCCCAGGCACTGTCAAGCAGAGATGGCGGTGCAAAGCAAACAGAGCAGCTGGGAACAACCGCGGGTGTCTCCTTGCATTAGACATGCTGTCAGGGCTCACATACGCTAGGGAAGGCCCGTGGCAAGTCTTGCTGTGATGGGTATAGGTCGCATGGAGGTGGGATGTTCCTGCCTGGCCTGACAAGCATACTCCATCATCCTGCACTGGAGGTGTGGGAAGAGCAATTCTCCCACTTGCTCAGCAAGATAGTGTCAGTGCAGGGACTGACCTCTGTAGACATACTATTCAAGCAGTAATTAGCAGCGGGGTGGAACTAACACGGGCAGTGCAGGAACAATGCTGTGCCTCGGCTACTGAAAGAAACTACCACCCTTTTAAATTAAATCAGTGTCTGAGGAAAGTCACTGGCTTGTCTTTTCATCCCCTGTCTCTGCCGCTTTATCTCTTCCTCCCTCATTCAAGTATTTCAAGGCTGCGTTTCAGCGAAGAACTGCAAATAGGAGCAGTTTTGTCTGATGCAGACACAACCGCTTATGGTTTTACAATGACAATTATATGTCCGTGGTGGAAATGAAACATTCTGCCTTGTTATCAGCTTTCCTATCAGTCCGTACGATTTTGATGGGGTAGTATTTCTGTACTATCAGCAGCACCGTATAAGCAGTTGAAAACTGCCGTCAGTAAATTATGGCTGAATGTCAGCAGTCCAAAGGTTAATTTGATTGTGCAAGTACAGTCCCCGAGTTCTGTAGGAACATATGCTCTGCAGACTTATTAATGAGTCAGGTCAGACCGGCGTGAGCTGTGTTGTATTTCCTGAATATCCTTCAAGGGTTTACATATGATCCTCGGTGCAGATAATGCAGAGATCTGCTTTCAGGAAAACGCCTATTTAACCAGAAAGAAAATAGCAGGATGCAAATTGTTAGCTGTAAGGTTGACTGTTTGCAAGTTAAGAGATGAGTTCAGTAGGATCTGAAAGGATGCCAGTAACGTGTGGTTGGCATCACTCTCAGGACATTTGGGAAAGGCACAACGAAGAAACCCCATGAATCCAAAAGTGTTTTTCAAGTTGCAGTCAGCAGGAAACCTGGTCTCTACATTTTAACTCAGGGCAACTGGCTACAACTTGAGAAAAGTCTCCTTCACTGCACTCGCCTTTCCAAAATCCTGCTGCTCAGATCATCTCTTTCTTTGTGCCAGAGGATCTGGGCAGCTAACCCCTGATGAAGTGAAGCCCCTCAGTTGTATTTCTCCTGGGTTAGAGCATTTTCCTCTGGTTGCTTGTTGCAGGATGAGAAACTTAACGGCTGAAAGTGTAACCTCGCTGGGTGAAAGAATCCTGGCCTCACGTTTCACTTTGTGTAGTTTCAAACTCTCTTCATCATACCTGATGGACTGTGCTACTACATTATTGGACATTCTTCAGTCCAGCTTAGTGTTCACACAGTTCATTCCATCGAGGTGTCTAATGTGGGCTTTAAGTTTGATGGGGTTTTTTTAGCATGGCAGAGTCCAGGCATCCTGGCAGTACATTTTAAGGAGCTATCACAGAAACTCATCAAAGTGAAGATGAATAATACTCTTGCTGCCTAGGAGTAATAGCTTCACAGATTTTATAAGCTGTAGCCCTGCTCCAGCATCAGCTCCAGATGCCTGGTGGGTGCCCAAGTGGTAAAATTAAATTTCCTTGCTGAGCCAGTTCTCCTTATTGAAAGTGTTTGCTCTCAAGTGCTTGAACAGCGAGTGATGCAGGGGAATATTGACTTTCAGACACCTGTGCTCCGCAAACCTTCTAATATAACCTGAAATGCTAGTGAGAAAAATTTAACCCAACATTTTCTAGAGTAGAGAATCATAAAATCCTCAAGGCTGGAAAGGCCCTCAAGGATCATCAAGTCCAGCCCTCATCCGAACATCTCCCCAACTCCTAGGCCATGGCTTCAAGTGCTCTAGCTATTACCCTTTTAAACACCTCCAGGGGTGGGGACTCCACCACCTCCCTGGGCAGCCTGTGCCAGTGCCCAACCAGTCTCTCAGGAAAGAACTTCCTAAGATCCAATCTAAACCTCCCCTGATGCAGCTTGAGGCCATTTCCCCTGGTCCTATTATTAGTAATTTGGGAGTAAAGAGCAGCACCGGTCTCACTACAAGCTCCTTTTAGGTGGTGGTATAGAGCAACAAGGTCTCCTCTCAGCCTCCTCTTCTCTAGACTAAACAACCCCAGTTCCCTCAGCTGCCTTTCACAGGTCCTGTTTTCCAGCCCTCCTCCCAGCTTCATTGCCCTTCTCTGGCGCCGCTCCAGCACCTCAGTGTCCGTCTTACACTGTGGTGCCCAAAAGTGGGCACAGTACTCAAGGTGCAGTTGCATGAGTATCTGGGGAATATGTTTTAATAAATCTATTCTTTGGTTGAGTTCTTTTCTAGAGAAAAGGGTCAGCTGGTGGTTATCACAGGCTGGACACTCTCCTGTAGTTCCCTCTGCACATTGGGTAGGTTCTGGATTGCTGTGTGGTTTACTAGAACCTAAGGCTGACATCTTCTCCTGAGCTTCTCTTCATTTTGAACATTTTGAGGTGCTCAACATGCTGTAGCTGTTGTGTTTGTAAGAGGGAGAACTTGGGCACTGTAGATGTTGGTGAACATTGTTTTGACAACTTCTTGAAAGCATGTGAATACACTCATTCTGCTGCCCTATCTGGTCTGAGCAGAGAGTGCTGGCATCGTTTTGCTTTCTGATACAGTTCTGCTCCCATGGGTCCAAGAAACATGGAAGGGAGAAAATTGGGTGTCCTCCCTGAAAGCCAAGGGCAGGTGGTCTGTGTTGAGCTGTGGGCAGGCGGAGCAGGCGTGGGGTAGGGGAGTGACTAATTTGATTTGGGAGAAGAGGCAGCAGCTAGGAAGCAAGTGGTTCCATATACTATATCTGTTATTGCCATTTCATCTTAATTCAATTCTGATAATGTCTACAGATCTCTCTGTACAACATCTTTTGGCCGTATGCAGCTCGTCTGGCAGCTCCCCCACCCCAAATGGGCGTCTGGCACTATCTATCATCTTGTTCGTGAGGCTCAGACAGTGTTTTATCCAGAATCATGTAGGAGCCTTGGTATATGCTGCCCAGGAGTAGATCTTGAAAGACTATAGTAAACCCCCTTGTACAGGGCTCTGTGCTGGCCTTTAGCTGTGTCATCACGGAGGGGTTTGGTTCATTCTAGGCACCTTCTGATGATTTGAGGTATATAGACATCACGGAGAACAGCATCGCTTGTTTCTTCAGTGCAGCTGCTCCTGCTTTTCTGTGCTGTTGGTAAGGTGGGGATAAAATACGGTTGTAGACAAGCGCTGTGGAGATTGTCCACTCCCTCGCTCTTCTCTGTCAGCAAATAGATCATTTGTCAAAAAAAGATGAGGAGAACCTCAATTCTGGACTCACGGCTGAAGTCTCACAGCTCAAGTTCAAACCCAGACAAAACAATGGGGTAATCCTCTGTGCAAAGGGAAGGCTGCTTATGATTTAAAGAAGGGCTTGTGTGCTGGGAGGAGGGCTCAACCATTTTAAACTGAGAGAAGGCTTCAGGGATTTTTTTAATACCTGTTTAAAAAGTTCTAGATTTTTCCAAAAATCCCTTTTCTTCTGATGTTCTCAGTGAGTACCCAGCTATTTGTACAAAACCTGCTTGGGCTGTGTCACCCTGTTCTCTTCATGTGTGATCCAAAAATCGTTCCTGCTTCTAATTTTATAAAATGAGAGGAATTTCCGTGACAATCAACTCACGATGCAAACAAAGGATTGTTCTCTTGTGGGATGAAGCAGGAGGAGAATGTAGATCAGGGGGAAGGGGGGGAAGCAAAGTGCCTCTACGAATGCAACCCTACTGTAAGCGCAAAAGTCATCGAGCAAAGCAAAAAGCTCAATATGTTTTTCTTTAACTCTTCGAATTTGTCAAGCTTGTTTTAGTGTTAAAAGTTGCTCTCTGGGGGGAGCTGTACAAGAATATCAGTTAATCCCTTGTGCAAGGCTCGTCTCACTCGCTGGTCAGAGCATCTGCACTGCAACTGGCCAAACATCTGCAGGCGGACAAAGGCAGTCATCCTTCATGGCACTGGAGAAGGCCACACAGCTTGTGCGGGACCCTTAACAAAGCCAGAAAGAAGGAGAAAGTGTCAATTCCCTCCCGAAACGCCAGCGTGGCTCCCATTTGTTAGCACACAGTGCCTTCTTGTGGGCACAGGCTCTTAGTGCTGGGGTGATGGCTTTGGCTGCTGCTTTTCCTTCCCTTCTCGTCCTTTTTGAACTTCGGACTCCTCGGAGAAGAAGCCCAACGATGGTAAAACATGTGGGTTTGGATACAGAAATTATAACCTCGTGTGGAGCCATCCAGCTTGCCCGAGATCACAACCTTCTGTTAAGGAAAGGTCAAAGCTTTTGAAGTCTGTAGAATCATTAGGGATCAGAAGGGACCTCGAAAGATCATCCAGTCCAATCCCACTGCCACAGCAGGATCACCCAGACCAAGTCGCACAGGAACACAGCCAGGTGGGTCTGGAACATCTCCAGAGAAGGAGACTCCCCTGGGCAGTCTGTTCCAGTGCTCCGGTACCCAAACTGGGAAGAAGTTCCTGCTGATATTGATAGGGAACCTACTGTTCCAACTGAACCTACTGAACCAACTGTTCCAGTTGGCACCCATTGCCCCTTGTCCTGTCACTAGAAGGAGCTGAACCTGGTTTTGGACTCTAACAGCACTAAAGAAATGTCCTTGCTCTTTGTTTTAATTCTGTTCAAGAACAAGATTCAATCTCTCACAGAGGTAGCAATAACCCATCAGGTGTTTTCTCATCTCTCTGTGCAGGAAGGTTTTCCTCGCTCTTTCCAATCCAGACACGCATGCATGCACGCAGATGCCAGATCCTCAGGCTCATACACACACGGGGCTGACAGGATGGGACAGTAAATCATCTTTTGTCATCTCTGATTTCCCTTCTCTGTTTAGGGAACTACCCAGCTGTGTG
The DNA here is from genome assembly GCA_013397515.1 of Upupa epops. Taxonomy (NCBI): domain Eukaryota; kingdom Metazoa; phylum Chordata; class Aves; order Bucerotiformes; family Upupidae; genus Upupa; species Upupa epops. Next base: position 80,253 of record VZRI01012244.1, on the reverse strand, counting down.
GAGTACCAGATACATCTCTGGACAGCAGGCCCTTCAGCAGGTTGAGAACCCAGCCCAGGAGGCAGCGATCACTCCCCACATATCCCATTCCTTCGCCCCCCTACTTGCCAGCCCCAAGGATTTTCTAGGCCTTCCTTCTCCCCACAGCCAAGCGCACGGGAACTGGGGGATCTCAGTTGCTGCAATAAACGCTGTGAACCCAGCACAAACTGCCAGATCTGATAAGCAGCAGGCTGGCTGCGGGCAAGGCTGCTGCTGCAGGAGATGCTTGTTTCTGAGCCCTGAACGAGAGGCGGTATCTCTTCTTTTCATGCAGTTGTCATATCCTCTTCGTAGCATGTTTATAGTAAATACTGTAGCTGGCTATTTCCCCTTCGGCGGCAGATTTTGAACGTTTGCAAGTCTAAACTGCAAATGTGTTTATTGCTGAGATGAGGCTTAACATTTGAAACCAGTTCCTGAATTTGCAACTTCTTTCACGCAAGCAGGATCAGTCCAAGTGTGGTGGAGTTGAGTCTAGCGAAGGCCTCTTCCTGTCATAAATAAGATTACTTTCATTTCACTTGTGGAGTGTGTTATTCCTCAGAGTAATGAATTTCCTCTGTGCCTTTGAGCACATAAACATGGTTTTCATTAGGTTTCTATTAAAAAAAAAAAAGGAAAGGAGGAAAATTCATAAGAAGACTATTAACTTCATCCATGCAGATGTGTTTTCCCTGTATAACCGTGTGGGATGTAAACAGCTTCTTTGCCGAGGACTGCAAACTGCAGTAAATGAAACAGTTCTGCAGACCTGGATTCTACTATCAGAAAGCAAAAGTAGGTGAAAAAAAATCAAACTGTTCTCAAACTACTTTGCTAGGAGGGAAAACATCAGATTAAATGTAGACAGACAAATAGCTCTGGGCTTTCCACTTAATCCATAACGTATGTGATAATAACGGTTTGAAGACATAGAATTAGTGTTACAGCTAAGAGGTTGAGCATTGCTGGGGTTTTGGTCTTCTACAGGCGATGTCCCTGCAGTTGCAGAGTAAGGAATAGCCATGTTTGTAAATATTTCACTGATAGCTCCTGTAACTCATAACGTTTTCATGTGCCATTTGTGTTTGTGGCTTGAGATTCCTGTCGAGTGGTGAATCCCTACAGCGTCTCTGCAGTCTTCTTTTTTTCATAGCTGCTAACGTTTTCAGCAGAAACCCTACAATCATCACGCAAAATCAGGCATTTGCAGCAATGCAGATCCTTAAATTGCTGGGGTTTAGACCCTCTCCTTAAACCATTAAACTTTCCCTCTCCAGGTGAAAAGTATATAATAAAATGGTAGAAATCAGCAGGTAGAATGCACGCTCTTTACACTCTTCTAATTCAGTAGTGTAGTGGAGAAAACTGAGGTCACTTTCCCACTACTCAAATCTTACACACTACTCTTAACTTCCTCAAAGTGAACTGCACATTAGGTGCTGCAGCTCGGCACCTAATGACATAGAATCATAGAATCTTTAGGGATCGGAAGGGACCTCGAAAGATCATCCAGCCCAATCCCCCTGCCACAGCAGGACATTTCAAAACGTTACCAGTCGGCTGCTCCTGTTGCAAGGACTGGTTTAAGCCCTGTTTTTGTAAATTGTTTTGTAGTTCTCATTTGTCTTCTGCTCAGTCAAATTCAACGTGAACAGCAATTGCCTTTATTCTTGATGCTAATAAAAACATGCAGTCCACCAAGCCTTTTTGCTTCCACACAGAAATATTCATCCTCCTTTCATATCCAGTGTTTAAAATCTCTGCTTCTTAAGTAGACTGTGATCTTTTCCATCTTTTCTTTGCAGCATTTATTTCCTGCTAGTTCTGTAAGGCAAACTGCTGGGTTTTCCTGCACAGCATTTTTAGTCTGTTGCTGAACCATATAATCATCGCTCCTTGTTGCTGTGCAAGTTTTGCCTCGCTGTTCCTGCAGCAGTGCAGATGGTTTTGATTTAAAATGGTGAGGATAAACTTGTTTAAAGAACCAGGCTTAATTGTGGGTGAACACTGCTGCTTGAAAACTTCAAGTCCAGCCCAATTTCAAGGTCATCTGGTGATAGGAGAGGGTGCAATGGGTGCAATCTGGAACAGAGGAGGTTCCATAGAAATATCAGAAGGAACTTCTTTGCAGGGAGGGTACTAGAGCACTGGAACAGGCTGCCCAGGGGGGTTGTGAAGTCTCCTTCTCTGGAGAGGTTCCAGACCCGCCTGGCTGTGTTCCTGTGTGACTTGGTCTGGGTGATCCTGCTGTGGCAGTGGGATTGGACTGGATGATCTTTCGAGGTCCCTTCCGATCCCTAAGGATTCTATGATTCTATGAAATAGCAGCTTCCATTTGCCTGAGCTTTTGGGCAAGAAATTGTTTGGTGGTGATTTTCTGAAATACCTGTATTTTGGGGTGTAAAGAGATAAAGCCTTGCACAGGAACAGTGCTGTAGGGTTGACTAATATTTGCTCAGTAGCGAGCTATTCCCTAATCAAGCCCCTGCAAACTGTAAATCACAGCCACTATGTCACTGTTTTGATTGGAAGCAAGAACTGTGCCATGGCAAACCTCTAGGGACAGCAGACTTGTGCAGCTGTGGAAAGCTGAAACTATTTGCTATTACTGTTATTATTAAAGGAATCTGAGAATTGCTTTTTGAGCATACAGTCATCGTGAAAATCATAAGGTGTGAGAGAGGAGGTAGGAAGCATGTTTAAAGGAAGCATGGCCTGTAACCATAGTGCTCTGCTGATAAGAGATGTTCTAAGTGTTCCAAACTGCAAATGACACATCATACCCCCTTTCTCTGCCTCTTATGATGCCCATCTTAGGACAAAATTATAGAATCATAGAATCATTACGGATCGGAAGAGACCTCGAAAGAACTTGCACTCATTTATGTTTACCACTCCCCATCTTCATTGGAGAAACCGGTGACCTAAACATCCACTCAATGGCTCTGTTTCAGTGAATGCCGGTCAGGAGAAGGTGGCTCCCACAAGCTTGCAGAGATGTTACTTAGACAGTTATTTTTATAGGGTGGCAAAGGGAATGATCAAGAAAAAAACTACCTGGGTGTCTTTGTGTGGCCTCAGCCATCTCTGTGTAGACAGTTACTCTCACAGTCATAGTGTAATAAGGACATTGAGGTGCTAGAGTGGGGGCAGAGAAAGGCCACGAGGCTGGTGAGAGTCTGGGAAACAGGCTCTGTGAAGAGTGACTGAGAGAAATGGGGTTATTCAGTCTAGAGGAGAGGAAGCTGAGAGGACACCTTATTGCTCACCCCCCCTGCCCAGGGGGGTTGTGGAGTCTCCTTCTCTGGAGATGTTTCAAAGCTGCCTGACCATGTTCCTGTGCAACTGGATCTAGGTAATCCTGTTCTGGTAGGGGGATTGGACTAGCCGATCTTTTGAGATCCTTTGCAATCCCTAACACTGTGTGATTCTATGTTGTAGCATCTAGCCTGGAGCCACTTTTTAATTCAAGCAGACTAGTACCAGTAATTTTCAATACCATGAATCATTGAGTCATTAAGTTTGGAGGAGACCTCCAAGATGATCAAGTCCAACTATCACCCCAATATCACCCTGCCCTGTAAACAGTGTTTATTACCCGGTACTATTATATGCACATTTTATGTTACATTTATTTGTTCTTTTCTTTTCTATCTTAATCTATTTGTTCATTTATTCTCCTGCTGTTTGGTGGAAGAGTAAAATACAGGACCACTTTCTGATAGCAGTATTTCCTCTCTTGAAATGCCCAGCCTGTTGAGGAGTTGTGTAATCACTATGGCTGCCACGTCCTCTTCATTGCACGCACAGTTTGCAAAACCCAAAAGAACTTCCTATGTCATTGTACTTCACCTCAACTATACACAACTCGTGTGTGTGTGCGTGTGTGTGTGTGTGGTTTGCAGTAAAGCTCTATGTTTTTATATATAATACTGACTTCAGTGCCAAAGTCCTCCAGTCACAAGGATGTTATTTGCAGCAGTTAGTCTGGTCAGAGTCCTGATGTAGTCTTCTGAGTCAGACTGATTGTCTCCTGTAGCCATTTCATCCCGTACCAAGTGGCATCTGGAAGATATAACCGTACAGAGTGGTGTGGTGTAGCCCTATGTGGCTGCAAACTAAATAACTATGACTTCTTTTTATAGGAGAGTAGAACTATCAGAGCCTGTAATTAAAAGGGAACCATTTAGAAGCCTAGGAAGATACTCAGAACCAGTTGAAGCTGTTTTGTACTTGTTAGACTGTGCAATTACCCAGGTAACGAAGATGATGAAGGAAGTAGAGCACCTCCCTGATGAGGAAAGGCTGAGGGAGATGGGTCTCTTGAGCTTGGAGGAGGCTGAGGGGTGACCTCATTCATGTCGCTAAATATGTGAGGAGTGGGTGTCAGGAAGATGGAGCCAGGCTCTTCTCAAGGTCATCTGGTGATAGGACAAGGGGCAATGGGTTCCAGCTGGAACAGAGGAGGTTCCCTATCAATATCAGCAGGAACTTCTTCCCAGGGAGGGTACCAGAGCATTGGAACAGGCTGCTCAGGGGGGTTGTGGAGTGTCATTCTCTGTAGATGTTCAAGACCCGCCTGGATCTGTTCCTTTGCAATCTAGTTCATGTGATCCTGCTGTGGCAGGGGGATTGGACTGGATGATCTTTTGAGGTCCCTTCCAATCCCTAATGATTCCATGATTCTATAAATAGAATTCCCCTTTCTTACTATTTACTGCCCTTTATTGTGAACCCCCTTGAATGTCTCAACAAGTTGACCCTTGTGCCCTGTATCCTGTTTGTGTGCAATAGACCTGAGAAGTTAGCATTTTCTGTCATAGCATTGCAGAATCAGTTGGGTTGGATGTGAGCAGGGTGGGTTTTGGCCCGTTTGCCATTCTCCCGGTGAATTCGGTTATTGGTTCATTAGTTCTCAGATGTCAGGAACTGTCGTTCTGTGGGGTTGGGGTTTTTTGTTTTCCCTTTAAACCCATGTCATTTCCTTTGAATTTCCCTCCATCTCTTTCCCAAAGGAATTGGTAATAAACTCCCTTTTGAGAAAAAAACACGGCTGGGGAAGAAAAGTACTTTTGATGATTAAGGGCCTTCTGTTCAAACAGTTCCTGCCTACACTATGGAATCCATAGATACTGGAGATAATAAAGGAGAGGGTTAGAAGATAACTAAGACCCCTCAGGCTTGATACGGAATCAAAGGAGTATTGTTTGGGAATGACTTAAGGGGAAGCAGAGGGGCTAACATTTTGGCCCCAATCCAGCCACCTCTGGAATTGATGGCAGAGTTCCCACTGGCTTCAGGAGAAGCAAGAGCAGACCTTTTGTCTGGTGGGGACAAGCGTAGGAAAACACAACGGGAAGGATGACAACCATGCAAATTAGGAAAGACAACTGCCTACAGTCTCCTTAGTTAAAGGATATCTGTGCCTGGGTCAGTGAGCTTGACAGGAGAGATGTGTTTGGTCTCTGGTTCCTGGGCAGTGCCCAGCTAAGTCAGCAGCACCTTTTGGTGAAGGCAGGAGCCCACTGTATAGCATCTGCAGGAGTATGGCTCTGTATCTGGCCAGCTAAAGCTGTCAGGGCAATTGAAAATTAACTAATGACTTAAGCACAGTTGTACTGGGTAGGAGCAAAGACCTGCTGGGCCTGGCGATCTGCTTTCTGTAGGGGAGTCAAGAATAGCAGAACAGGGCACATAAAGCACAGTGCACCCCTTGTTACAGCATCCCAAACTCCCTAAGGCAGTAATTTAGAGCTGTTTGGGTATTACCTACGTTTCAGAACATTGTATTTAAAGACCATTAGTGGATCCTTGTGCAGCAGTTGAAGTCTGAACTGCAGACACAGCATCTCCCCTTAGATATATATTAACGGTCTGTGCATTAGTAGATGCATTGTAGCAGATGTACCCATGCAGGGCATCTCTTTCAATGTCAGCCTCTGAAAAGGTGTTCTCTACCTCTTACCTGTCGTTGAGTAGAGTTTTATATTTGAGTAGAGTAGTTAGCATCTAGTTTTCAGAACATTCATTGCAAAGCCAGTTCAGGGCTCTAGCTTCTGGTTGAGAGTAGCCTGTGCAGAAGGCTTGGTGCAACAACAGTTGTGAGTGGAACTCCTTGGCGTGGAGGAGTGCTGATGTCTTCTTCTTGTTTGGGAGCCAGCACTGAGAGAACTGGCAGAATCCACAGAGAGAAGGCAAGTACACCTTTAGGAAAGGCTGGGAAGGGAAGGTGCCGAAACAAGGGGATAAAAGAGAGTGGAATAGAAGAGAGACTTGACAACCATACTGGGACCTACAAACAAGGCCACATCTGTTCTGGCACTGTCCCAAGCCATGAGCCGTCTGGCATTCACAGGAGAAGTTTTTCACATGCAGAGATTGGAGGGGTGTTTGGTGGAAGGGCTGCGGTATAAACTAGCTGCACTTTCCCTCGCCTTACCGTCATATGGTTCCCATTTATTGGGTGGAATTGAATAGCTGCAGACTTGCCACTCTCAGAGGAAAGAGATCATCTTTCTTACTGTAAAAGTCTTGGGGGCTTTTTCCCCTTGAGTGTACGAGAAGGATGCCTTGGCCGTGGGCTGTGAAACCTTGCACGGTGCACAGCGGCCACTGCAAGGTGGTTTTGCTTCAGTGCAAGTGTGAATGAAGGGCATGTGTGGGCACAATAACATTCAGCTGCTGGGACAGCCTTCGCTGAGCACTGCAGCCCCAGTACTCTTGCGTCCTCACCACACCTTTCACAAAACAGTGAAATAAAAAGTTAAGGAAGAGCCTTCCTCAAGGTCCAGCTGTTGGGAGAAATGAGGCTGCTGCCCACTTGGTGCTGGTGCAGGCAGAGGCAGGATCCTTTGCAATTCTTCTCTCCTTCACTCTTCCACTCACCTCATGTTCAAGTCTGGCAGGTTTTGGTCTTTCTCTCCAGCTGCTGGGTTTGGGCTATTACCCAAGAGACAGGCTGGAAACACAAACCCGAGACGTGTCAAAGCCAATGAAAAGAATTCCAAGTTTGAAATTTGAAATCTGTCTCCTAATTCAGAAATAATTGAATAATTTGGACTAATAAAATTGTGCAGGCAATTAAGTGAAGCAAAGCCCTGGTGTTATTTATTTAAGTACAGAGGGTTTGGATGAATGTGCTGCTAAGTGAAGGATGCCATTCAGCTGTAGGCAACAGCTGCCTGTTTCAGGGGTAAAGTGGAAAGTCCTTTGTAGCTCAGGTAGGAGTCCATTCTCCAAGCTTATTTCTCACCCTACTAACCAATCCAATCTCTTTTTTGTTGTTGTTGTTGTTCCCTGAATTAAAACTGTCAAATTTATTTAATGATTTTTTTCCTTTCTAGTTACATTTTGAACTGGGTATTCGAACTGGGGATCAGTCTCTTCTCCCAAATCATGAGCAATAGAACAGAGGAAATGGCCTCAAGTTGTGCCAGGGGAGGTTTAGATCAGACATCAGGAACAATTTCTTCCCTGACAGAGTGGTCAGGGGATGGAACAGGCTGTGCAGGGAGGGGTTGAAATCACCGTCTGTGGGAGAGGTTCAGAAAATGTGTAGATGTGGCCCTAGGGAACAGGGTTTAGTCGACAGACTAGAGTTGGACTGGATGATCTTGAAGGTCTCTTTCAACCTTAATGATTCTTTGATTCCTCCAAAGCACACTACTATTTGTTTTCATAGAATCATTAGGGATCGGAAGAGACCTCGAAAGATCATCTAGTCCAATCCCCCTGACACAAGTGGATCGCCTAGACCAAGTTGCACAGGTACACAGCCAGGTGGGTCTAGAACGTCTCCAGAGAAGGAGACTCCAAAACCCCCTGGGCAGCCCCTTCCAATGCTCTGTCTCCCTCCCTAGGAAGAAGTACCTGCTGATATTGATATGGAACCTCCTCTGTTCCAGCTGGCACCCAGTGCCCCTTGTCCTATCACCAGATAACCTTGAGAAGAGCCTGGCTCCATCCTCCTGACACCCACCCCTCACATATTTATAGACATGAATGAGGTCACCCCTCAGCCTCCTCTTCTCCAAGCTCGAGGCCCAGCTCCCTCAGTCTTTCCACATCAGGGAGCTGCTCTCCTTCCTTCATCCTCTTCGTTGCTCTATGCTGGACACCCTCCAGCAGCTCTGTGTCCTTCTGGAACTGAGGGGACCAGAACTGGACACAATATCCCCGAATGCAGCCTCACCAGTGCAGAGTAGAGGGAGAGAAGAACCTCTCTTGATCTGCTAGCCATCCACTTTCTGATCCCTCCCAGGATGCTGTTGGCCCTCTTGGCCACAAGAGCACATTGCTGGCTCAGAGTCATCCTGCTGCCCACTAGGACCCCCAGGTCCCTTTCTCCTGCACTGCTCTCCAACAGGTCAGTCCCCAGTCTGTACTGGTCCCTGGGGTTGTTTTATTTAACTCACTCATAAGCAAAAATCTCTTCAAAATATTTGCCCATCAGTTGTTAAAACAAGTAATAATGAAAGGAAATTCTGGTCACATTTACTCTTGAGCAGTTTCTTTGGCTGTTGCTCTGTTTCAGAGGTGCAATCCTCTGTAACAGAGAAGGGAGCCATTGACCTGGTGGCTGCATCAGTCACTGGAGAGAAGAGCTGATGTGGCTTTTGCAGAATTACCTCTGGAGTGAAAGTGCTGAGCAGTGAGAGTGAGCAAGGAGCCAACAACCAACTGTCTGTGGTGGATGTCCAGATAATTTACTTGCAATTCACGAACAACCCTCGCCCAAGGCTTTCATATAAACTAAACGCTTGTGGGTCAGTGTGGAAACGCACCGAGAGCTTGCCAACTGGTTATGTGTTAGGAAATAAAGAAAAGCCATGAGCAGGGTACCAAAAAGAGCCGCAGACGTTCCGTGTGAATGTGCCTCGACTTCTCCAGACACACCGAAGCGTGATGTTACCGATGGGCTTTGCCATTTCTCTCCCATTTGGACTGCAGAGCAAAGGACTTACACGGTGTAGCTGCTCGATTGCTGTCCCAGGGGTGAATGAAACACAAGTGAGGAAGATAATATTAGGAAATTGCACCGCTGCTCTCAGGTTTCTGTGGCTGTGTTTTGACAGCTGAATTTACTTGAGTTATCTGTGCTCAAGTGAACTTCCATCAGCACAGCAAACTCAAGAGCCGCCGTCCCGCAGAATTATACTGGAGCTGCACAAATGAATTAGGGGCTGAACAATGTGACTGTAGAGCAGCACAGAGAGGTTTCACTTGGGCAAACAAAATATTTTACCTCTTCATTATAGCTTGAGGCGAATACGTGAGTTGAAAGTACCGTCACTTTCAATCCACTGGTTTTTCTTCGTGGGTGGGAATGTGATCAGCACTGAAGTTGTAATTTTGGCTCAAATTAATTCTACGCTGAAGAGAAGTGCTTTCATTAACGCTTCAATCATAGACTCATTCGGGTTGGCAAAGAGCCTTGAGATCATCGAGTCCAACCAATACCCCTACTCCTCCTAAAGCGTGGCCAAGCAGCTCTGGGACAAATGGCTTCCATTACTTAATGCTTTGTCTCTGATTCATTCTGCTGAAGAACGGCTTTTGGAAGGAAAACTCAGATCCCACATTCTGTGTTTGCATATCTTTCATTTTGCTCTGGAAAGAGAGAGGAAAGTCCTTATCTGGCAGACAAAACGAGACTAGAAAATTAGCAGGATGCTTGAGAGTGAAATGAAGCTTTCCTCAGCCAGAGCTCACCAGCATCTGAGTGCAGTGAGGATAGGAGCTCCTCCGCTCCTGAAGGAGCCCCAGGAGCATGTGTTCCACACACAGTGATGGAGAATGTAGAACCATGAACTCAGTGGAAGTTCAGGTCATTGGTTTTGTTGTGTAGTTAATTTTACATTTCTTTTTTTTAAAGCACTATCTTCTTTCTGATAAAGCCTTGAGTTTCCCACAGGAGGCTTCCAGGAGGGGATCTTTATTTGCGTGTTCTCCAGCACTGGCAAAGCTTCTTGTTTCTTATGTCTTTGTCCTGGGGAGAAGTCCCAACTGCAGACAGCCTCATTTGTTCTTGGCACATCGCAGCGCTTGCATTGCTGCGGGGGTCAGAAATGTAATAATTCTCAGCTCTGTCTGCTGAGCTGGGCTTAATTAGATGGGCTCTTTTTTCCTTCTTTTCTTTCTTCACTTTTCCAGTTGCTTTTTGGGAAGGGTAGAGCAGAGCAGAGAGTCCTGGCCCACGTTGTGGCACTGTGCCCAGCTGGGAAGAGCAGCAACAGCACAGTGTTATCTGTGCTTCCTATGGGGATGGAAATGGGGCTTGCCAGGAGAAACTGCTCATCTTCTCTGGAGCTCTGAGTGGTGCAGAGAGAAATTGCACCCCCCCTTACTGATGTTTAAAACATAGTCTTCCATTTCTTAGAAGATTTGCAGGAAATAAGCCCTTCTAATTGGAGGCAGGATCTTCTCTGCCCACATTACCTCTTTCCTAGATCTGTAGCCTGGAGAAGAGAAGACACAGTGGGGACCTTATCACACTCAATAACTAACTGAAGGGAAGTTGTAGACAGATGGGGGTAGGGCTCTTCTCCCAGGCATCTAGTGATGATGAGAGGGCAGAGCCTGAAGCTGCACCAGGGGAGGTTTAGGTTGGATGGAAGGAAGCCTTTCCTCATGGAAGGGGTGATCAGACACCAGAATAGACTGCTCAGGGAGGTAGTGGAGTCCCCATCCCTAGAGGTGTTCAAGAAAAGACTGGACATGACACTCAGTGCAATGGTCTAGCTTATTGTGGTGAGTTTAGGTCCTAGGCTGGGATGGATGATCTCAGAGGTCTTTTCCAGCCTCAATGATCCTGTGAAGCCACAGGAATATAAATTCATCCTGTCCAAGGAAGGCTGCATCCATGCCCCATACTCTGCAGGGCAGCTGGACACCAGAGACAGAAGCTGGAGAAGCCATCAGCCTGTGTCCAGGCTGCAGCATGGCTATGAAAGCTGCTTCTTGTCAGGGGCTGCTGTGAATTTTCTGTGAGGTCTTGTGCAGGTCTCATCACTCCTACCTGCCTTGGTTTGCCTGGGCTGTGAACAGAGTGGAAAGAAGCTCAGGTAGGAGCTGGATGCAGTGGCTGTAGCAGTGATGGAGTGGAGTGTGGGTCCTTATCTGGATCCCACTAATGTCGTGGGTCAGAGACCCAGTCATATTTCAACCAAGAGCTCCATCTGAAGTGTCAGACACAGAGGGAGGGTTTAACCAAACCACTCACGAGTCTGCAGGCAGTGGAACAACTATTTAAACCCAAACCTCATACTTTTCTGCAGAAAACAGAACTGTTGAACTGACAGTTTCTGCTCAGCTTCTAAAGCATAGCATCCACAAAGGACTGGGACCCCTAGCTGCTCCTTGCTGCTTGAGGTGCCAATCCTAATGAGCAGTGGGATTTAAAAGCTCTGAAGACTTGACTGTTGTCAAAATGGATGCTGACCAGACCCAGTAAAGCATTCACCTACCAAATCTTAAGTTTAAGCTTCCTAGCTACTCCTCGGTGTTAGAGTACAGGAGATAAGCAAGAGAGCTGCCAAAAATGTTTACAGTGGAAAGGAATGGCTCTTCTTTTTGTTCCCAGAAGCAGCTGAACTATTTTTTACTCCTTCTTTCTAAGCACCTCTACTTTTTAAGGAGAAATGGGGAAAGAAGATGATGTTTTGATATAATGATGAGAAACTAAAGGTCTTTTGCAGGAACCCAGCAACCTTCAGCTAGAGCTGAGATATTTCACTGCTCTTACAGTGAGAGAGGGAAAGTCCACAAAATGCTACCATTCCTTTGCACAGCCATTGGGATCGTAACCCCCTGCTACATGGACTATACACACTAAAATGCCAAGGTTTTTAACTTGAGGTAAACGCTCGGTGGTGACTAATAATGCCATTTCTCAGTGTTATTATCTGGATTGTGTTCTCACAGGCGTTAAGATAGTAAGGATCAGAAGTAGTGATATGAATCATAGAATGTTCCAGGCTGGAAGGGACCTCCAGAGGTCATCTTGACCAACCTTCCTGCACAAGCAGGGACATCTCTACCTAGGTCAGGTTGCTCAGAGCCTCATCAAGCCTGACCTTAAATGACTCCAGCGATGGGGCCACTCCCACCTCCCCAGACAGCCCATTCCAGCCATCAACCACCCTCTCATTGAAGAACTTTTTTCCAGCCTAAAACTGTCCTTTCCCAGCTAAAACCCATTGCTCCTTGTCCTCTCCATACAACCCCTTTGGAATAGACCTTTCCCTGCCTTTATGTAGCCCCCCTCAGGTACCGGAAGGTCAAAAGAAGATCTCCCCCAGAGCCTTCTCTTCTCTGGGCTCAACAGCCCCAGCTCTCTCAGCCTGTCCTCACATGAGAGATGCTCCATCCCCTGATCATTCTGGTGGCCTCCTCTGGATGTGCCCCAATCTGTCTGCATCTTTCTTGTGCTGGGGGCTCCAGAATTGGACACAATACTGCAGGTGAGATCTCACCAGGACAGAGAAGAGAGGCAGAATCACCTCTCTTGATCTGCTGGCCATTGAAACCTCAAAGATCTCTGTGTGTATATATATATATAATATCTATTAGATATTATCTGTCTGTGTGTGTACATATATATATAATCACAGAATCACTTTGCTTGGAAAAGACCCTTTTACCTCATCAAGTCCAACTGTTAACCCAGCACTGCCAAACCCACCACTAAACCATGTCCCTAAATTCACATCTACACACCATCTGTACTCCTCTAGGGCTGGTGTCCCCACTGGTCCCCTGGGCAGCCTGTTCCAAAGCTTGGCAACACCTTTGGTGAAGAAGTTTTTCCAATAGCTAACTAAAACCTTCCCTGCGCCAAGCTGAGTACAATAGGAGTCACCACAAGGGAAATCAAGAGGGAGCTTAGGGCAGGAAAATGCAGGGGGGAGGGAATACCTGGAGCAGAACTGCTCCATTTGTCCTTCCTATGGATTTGTGCCTCAAGCTTACAAAAGATTTCCTCACCTCTCCTTGCACTTTTGGAGTTCAGATCCACTGCTGTGGTGGGAAGCATTGTCATGTTTTTATCCAAGAGGTAGAAGCAGCAAAATCAATATAGCACAATAGAACAATAGCTGATACTTCCAAACCACAGACTTAGCAAGAGGAGCAAAACTCAGTTCAAAATTCGTGGCTCTTCTCATTTCCCATTTCTTTGGGAAATCTTGGCAGACAACAGAGTCTTCTGAAACTGTTTCTGGTTAGTCCAGCGCATCTCTGTCCTAAATCCTCTCCTGGAGTGCAAGTCACACTGCCTACAAAAGCTGCACAGAGCCCCGTGAAGGGGAGAGCTCATCAACTGTGAGCTCCCCCGTGGATGTGACCTCTGTCAACAAGCTGTTTATGATTCCCAAAATGGATTTAAATGGATACCAGTCCTTCCTCTGCTGTGAGAAACTGTTGACATAGTTGCAGTTGGGTTAAATGAAGAAAATCCCTCTATCTTATAAGAGAGTAAGTGAATCCTTGCTTTATTCAGGGAACCTTCCCCAGCCAGCTCCTCACCCTGGACGAACGTGTTCAGGACAGCACAACCATCTCTGAGACGTGCTGGTGATACCCACCTAGACCAGAGGTCCTGACAGATTTCCTGCAGCTGGGACAGACAGACATCTGGAAGGATTTCTCTCTCTCTTTCGACACAAAGAGAAATCTCTACAGCTTTTTCTTCAGACAAGGAATGAAGGAAGCAGCGGAGGGCTGGGTGCAGAGTGCTTGCTGCGTTTCCAAACTACTGTCCTTCCCAGGACAGCAGAGGTCACTGTGCTCATTAGGAAAAAAGTAGGAAATGAGAGGCATTCAGGGAATTTCAGTCTTTGGGAGCCACAACCAGCACCTTTCTTCCTCCAGAAAGGACTGGCTAATTCACATCAGTTTTTATGTCGTAAAAAACTTCTGGCCAGGAGTAAATACAAAGAAATCTACTTTTATGAAGAATCCTCTTGATCCTCACCTTCAGTCTGAAGAGGTTGTTAAAAGGGATTTGAGATTGACTTGTGGCTTGGAGGACAGGAGGACGTGAAGTGCCAGGGCACATTTCAGTCTGCTCCCTAAACACCTAAAAGGTTTTTACTGCAAGAAGAGCCCCAGAGAGTTTGTTATCACATGTGCTTCTCACTAAAGAGTTGTTGTTTTGAGTACGACAGGTCTGTTGGCATGCCCAGGGAGTGCCAGCAAAGGTAGCTGTGCAGCACCTTTGAAATGACCCTGGTAAGGCCACACCTGGAGTACCGAGTCCAGTTCTGGGCTCCCTAGTTCAAGAGAGACAGTGATTTACTGCACAGAGTCCAGTGGAGAGCTGTGAGGATGATTAAGGCACTTGAACACCTTGCCTGTGAAGATGAAGGTGCTGGGGCTGTTTAGTCTGGAGAAGAGAAGGCTGAGATGGGATCTCAGTGTATGTAAATATCTGAGGGGTGGGTGTCAAGAGGAAGGGGCTGGTCTCTTTGCAATGGTGCCCAATGAGAGGACAAGGAATAATAGGGATAACATAGGAACATAGGAAGTTCCACCTCAGCATAAGGAGAAACTTCTGTACTATGAGAGTGACAGAGCCCTGGCACAGGCTGCCCAGAGAGGCTGTGGAGTCTCCTTCTCTGGGGACTTTGAAAACCCAGCTGGCTGCAGCCCTGTGTGAGCTGCCCTAGGGGATCCTGCTCTGGCAGGGGCGTCAGACTGGATGATCCTTCAAGGACCCTTCCAACCCCAAACATCCTGTGATTTTATGATTCTATGACCCTGGTGAGAGTCGAGGGCAATGAAACACAGGAGAGAGGGAAGACTGGAGAACAGAGATGGCAGTCTTTCTTTCCCCAGCCACGCATTTCCTGCGCAGTCTCCAGTGCTCCCAGTGCTGCGTTACCTGCCGTGCCCATTCAGCTTTGCATCCTGTCTTATCATCATAAAATCGAATCTAGCTTCATCCTAAGAGCTGACATGAAAATTTAACTTCTTCTTACCTTTGAGTTAAATTAAGCCCAGCTTGCTTGGCTGCTGCTTTCCTGTCCAAACCCAGCAGGCTGAGGATGGAACAGGAGAGGGCAGTGCAGGAGTGTCTTAAGCACCCAAACCGGAGCAAGTTATGTGAGCGAGGAGAGTGTTTTGTTTCCACTATCAGATGAAAATACAATCCTTAAAACTCTTATTTGCCTTCTTCAAATAAATGTTTGTGTTTTGTAGACTCGCTGCAAATGAAATTCAGCAATGCTTAGTGGCTACAAGTGGAGAATGCCATTATTAGAGTCTATTTATTGTGGTAGAGAGAAGACTGTTTCTTGTGCGGATGGAAAGGCACAACTTCTGTTTCACACAGGGATGGTCTGGGGTGTCAGACACAGGGATCTTTCCAGAACTGCAGTGCAATCAGGGTTTCAGGGGATCATGTCCCTGCACCTAGCAGGGTGTTGGGATTTGTGGTGTTGCTGAGCAGAGGGAATGCACCAAGGCACCACTCAGTCCTGAAGTGATTGTTCGACTTGGCTGCATGTGCCTCAGCCCACTTGTACCCTGTGGATTGTGAGGAGCCAAAGCCAGAGATGGAGCCCAGGCAAGGACCCTACCGACCCAGGCTGTGTCAGCTGCTGCCATTGCTTTGTAACCTGGGGTTACAGAGTTCGAACTGCTGTTTGGTCTTTTCCATCCACAGAGTTGAATGAAACTCATGCGCAGTAACTGCCTGGAAGTGAAAAGCAGGTAAAAGAATTTGTTGTAGGGTTTCAGTGATGATTGGGGTTTATTTTTTGGAGAGAGCTGTAGAGAGCAGCTCAATCAAAAGTTTAAAAACAATAGGATCTGTTAAAGGCACAAAGGTAGAGGTCCTAGAGCACAGGTCTGCTTTGCTTCCTGCAACCTTAGGGGACAAGGGTGACCTAGCCTCACTTAGAGCCTTTTTACTTTCATTCTTTCCTCTGTCCTCTTAGTACCTCCTCCTCTTTTTTTTTACACTAACAATTCTGAAATGTTTACTTCCATCCCATTATCTTCTGTGGCACTTAGCAGCACCGTCATTTGTTATTTTTAGTGCTTTTCAAACAGCAGAGGGTTTGATGGCAGCTTTGCTTGTCTTCACTGCCTACTAATGTTCCTTTACTTTTTTAAAATCAGTTCTGTGTGAGTATTGCAGTTTCCTCTCTGAGCAAGTACCTTCCTGTTTCCCCTCTGCTCCTTCTCCTTACACGCTCATGCTGTTAGGTTGGAATTTGTTCTTGATAGGTTGGAATTTGTTCTTACCTGGTCCTGTGATGTGGATTAGTCATTGGGAAGCATTGGTGCTTTGATGTCATAGAATCATTACGGATCGGAAGGGACCTTGAAAGATCATCCAGTCCAATCCCCCTGCCACAGCAGGATCACCCAGACCAAGTTGCACAGGAACACAGCCAGGTGGGTTTGGAACATCTCCAGAGAAGGAGACTCCACAACTCCCCTGGGCAGCCTGTTCCAGTGCTCCGAGACCCTCCCTGGGAAGAAGTTCCTGCTGATATTGATGTGGAACCTCCTCTGTTCCAGCTGGCACCCAGTGCCCCTTGTCCTATCCCCAGATGACCTTGAGAAGAGCCTGGCTCCATCCTACTGACACCCACCCCTCACCTATTTAGAGAGATTAGTGAGGTCCCCCCTCAGCCTTCTCTTCTCCAGGCTCAAGAGACCCAGCTCCCTCGGCCTTTCCTCATCACGGAGGTGCTCTACTTCCTTCATCATCTTCGTTGCTTGAGCACTCCCAGGTTACTCTGTGACAGAAATCAAAGCACAGCGAGTGGGAAGTAGGAGAAGATTCTCATCAAAACTCCTAATCCAAGCTAAAGCCAAGATGCTGCTGCTGAGAATTAAATACCTACATCCTAAAGCTGCTTTTGAAAGTGATTAAGAATTACTTCACTGCTTCTCTACAGACACTTTTGAAGAGCATGTCCAGAGAACGTGGCTGTCAGCCTGGTCACTCATGGGGAACTAGAGGGACTCCATCACTAGATGTCTGCTCTAGCTCAGCTAGGTGGTGGTGTGATTGTTCTAAAGGCTCCTTAGATTTGTTATGAGGTAAGTTTTCTGGTGTAGGTGTTGTTATAATGTTTTACATAAAGATGATGGAGCTGATAAACATAGATAGTAAAGCCAGTGAAGGGTCTGGAGGACAGGTCTGATGAGGAGAGGCTGAAGGAACTGGGGTTGTCTAGTCTGGAGAAGAGGAGGCTGAGGGAAGACCTTACTGCAACAATACCTTCCCTGATAGAGTGCTCAGGGGTTGGAACAGGCTGCCCAGTGAAGGGATGGAGTCACCATTCCTGGCAGTGTTCAAAAAACAAGTAGATGTGGTGCTTGGAAACAGAGTGTACTGTTCATGGGGGGGTTGAGGTTGGTTGTTGGACCTGATGATCTGGGAGGTCTCTTCCAACCTTAATGATTCTGTGAATCTGTATATTAGAAATAAATACTCTGTGTGTGTGTGCGTGTGTGTACATAGGAACAGGCCAAACCCCACATCTTAATTTGCTTCTCAAATCGTCAGGCTCCTGCATTGGGAATCAACAAGCAGATCCTGAATTCTCTTCACGGGTGGATTTACCAGAGCTACAAAATCTGCTTGACAGCACTGACCTCTTTCCAGCTTGCAGAGCTTTACTGCTAGATACACTGCATCAGTAAACTTGACCCCGAGTGAGGAGAAGGAGTTGTTTTACAGTGATTCAACGCCGTTTGACAGATTAAGTTCTCGATTCAAGAAAGCCTTTGAATTTGTTAAAAACACAGACGAGTATTCGCTGAGCCGTTACCTCCTAGCAGATGATTGCCTGCACTTGCTGTGTTCAGCAGCTTTCTGCACCCTATCTCTTGCAGCACGCCGATTTTTCCACATTGCTAAACACAGTTCTCATCTCCTTTGGGTTTCTGTGTTTTCATGTAGTTAGCCACCCAGCTGCTAAAGCCCTTTGTAAGTAACTAGTAGAAGCTGATGGGATTTATGCTCTTCCCCAGAGGGGGATGTCTGGGTGGACAGCTACCTTAAAAAAGCCTGCCGCTCCTTTCTGAGTGTCTCTCTGCTCCCTAAGGCCATGCCTTGAACATCAGAGGCCAGAAAGCCTGCAAGCACAGGAGTGGCTCTATACAATGCCCTGTCCATTTTCAGGCTAATGAATGTGCAGAGGGATCATGTCAAGCGGTTTATAGAATTGTGGGTTGTGTTGCTGCTGCTTTGAAGCGGCTTTTTCACACTGACTCGTGCTAAAATCCATGCTTTTGTCCTTAGCTGGGGAATCTCCTGGATGCCTGTCAGAGCAATTGGCTTCAATCCTTTGATTTGCAAGATATTGCAGTGTTGAATTACCAAGGGGCTTTCGCTAAAGGAAGAAGGGGACTTGGGGAAAACAGCGGCTGCCTGAACCACAACAGGGATCAGACAGCCTTCACTTATACTGTGCCTAGAGCTGTCTGAGGGCTCCACACAAGTGCTGCCTTCCTACTTGTAGCTGCTGAGTTCCTGTAAAGGTGATAAAAACAGGTTCCGTCTTTTCTTAAGTCATTTCATAGCTGAGCAGTTGTTGCAGTGACAGGAGGGTTAAGATGCAGTCTGGAGGTAGAGATATAAAGGCCATGACTGTTGAGAAGTGATTCCAACAGTGAAGAAAGTGTGAGCCTCCCTGTTGAGTTTGGCAGTTTGATGGCACTTCAGGCTGCGTTTCAGGAAGGTTTAGGCTAACTGGAACAGCTCTGCTACAAGGACAGGCTGAGGGATTTGGGACTATTTATTCTAAAGAAGAGAAGGCAGTACAAGCTTAGTAGGTGAGATGTGAGAGTGGGGAGAGCCTGGACTGGGTTGCCCAGGAAGGTGGTTGGGGCTCTGTCCCTCAGGTGTTTAAGGCTGGGCTGGATGAGGCTCTGGCCAGCCTGCTGTAGAGTGGGGGGTCCATGTCCATGGCAGGGGGGTTGGAACTGGATGATCCTGTGGTCCCTTCCAACCCTGACCAATTCTATGACTTCTTCCCAGGGAGGGTGATGGGGCACTGGAGGGGGCNACTAGAGGGGGCTGCATGGGAGGTCTCTTTTTCTGGAGACCTTTGAAACCTGCCTGGACTTGGTCTGGGTGATCCTGCTGTGGCAAGGGAATTGGACTGGATGATCTTTCAAGGTCCCTTCCAATCCCTGATGATTCTATGATTCTACACTGCCCTGGAAGATCCAGGCTATTCTCTACCAGTTCATCTTTGGCTTTAATTCTGAACAAGCTGGCTTTGGTGGTCTATTTTTCAGATGTCATAGAATCATAGACTTGCCCAGGTTGGAGACGACCTTTAAGATCATTGAGTACCCATAGAATTGCCTGTCAACTCAGGGCACTTGAATCCTGGTTCTATTGTGAGCAGGTATGTGTTGAGACCAGCTGTTGCCTGAATGCCACACATTAGCTCTCCAGAGGTGTCTCTTCTCTAGGCATCAAGTCCTTTGCCTTCTGCCAAAGGAGACTTTCTGAAATAGTTCCTAAGCCCGTTCTTGCACAACAGATTAGCACAATATTTTGAGCCTAATTAACTTGTGTTTAAATGTTGACTCTAACATTCCTGGGCCCTCTGGTTCTTAAACTTTCTGCTCGAGTGTACTGCTAATCTCCTTGTAACAGAGCCCCGATGAAGTCACTTTTAAATACTGTGTTTCCAGTAACTTCTTGTGGATTTTTTTTCTCATAAAGCTGTAAAAAATAGCACTCTCACTTTAACTTACAAGCTAGTAAAAACACTGTCAGCTAACCCAAGTTGATGTTCGCTAACGAGAAACTCAGTTCATGAAGTCCCGCAACAGCTCAGTCTTCCAAGGTTTCATTCTTCTTCCAAATAACTAACGATAGGATGAGAGGAAATGCCCTCAAGTTGAGTCAGGGGAGATTTAGATTGGATCTTAGGGAGAAGTTCTCTACTAAGAGAGTGGTTGGGCACTGGAACAGGCTGCCCAGGGAGATGGCAGAGTCACTGTTCCTGGAAATGTTTAAATAACTACTAGATAGAGCACTTGAGCCATGGTCTAGGGGTTGGGAAGATGTTGAGATGAGGGCTGGACTTGATGATCCTGGAGGTCCTTTCAGCCATGAGGATTCTGGGATTAACTGTGCTCAGTGCAGCCTTCTTGAATGCATTCCCACAGAGCTGGAAGTCTAGCTAGAAGTCAGGAGTCCGCTCTAAAACCTGAGGAGCTGAAATGTAGACAGGGCCACATGGATTTGTGCCTTTCAGCCCATTTGTGTTGTTTGTGGCTTACATGGTATTTTGGGTTCCAAATGTTCCCGTGTCCTCCATCCCAAGGGCAGCAGAGCAGCACTAAAGATACCCACTTACATCTCAGTCATCTTCCCAGCACATTCGTAGAATCATTAAGGTTAGAATAGACCCTCAAGATCATCAAATCCAGCATCAGCTCAGTGCCACCTTGCTCACTAATCCGTGTTTCCAAGAACCAGATGTCCATGTTCCTGCCAGGTAGGCTTAGGTGTGCTGCCTCCAGGTCATCTGCCACACTTCATCGTGAACCTCAGCCGCATTTTCTCCTGTATTCCTAGTCATTTCCATGTTTTATCCCTCCCTGGTCATCTCTGATGTTTGAAAATGCTTCTTGTGATCCTTACATTATGCTAAGGCTCATTAAGAACAGAACCTGATAAAATCCCTTCCTTGGCTACCTCACACTGCCTGTTGCTTCCTGACATCTGACTATACATTCTTGCACCAGCTGCTCTTAAAACACCATCCACAACGTCAGAAACATTTGCCCAAAGAGCAGATGTTCTTCACACTTGGCCTATTTTTCTCCCTTACCTTCTTGCTCTCCTTTTCGTATGTAATTTTCTTTCTATACAACCCAATTCCCTGGTGAACTGCTCTTCTTTCCTGACCCCCTTGCTGTAATTCCTTCCATATGTTTATTGTCCTTTGTAAAAAGAACAGAGTAAGCGATGCCTACTGAGGTCACATCATTTTGTTTACATTCTTAGTAGATACGAAGGGCTTGATCGCAGCCCTTAAGGCATCTCAAGTATGAACGTGTTTTTCCTGAGCCTTCTGTCAAAACAGGATGCTCAATTTTGTGGAGCTAACCTGGCAAGGAAGAGGTTTAATAAAATAAATAGATGTCAGCACCGTGAATCTATGGATGACTATAGTTGGGTTTTGTTGAATTCCTTCACGGTTAAACAGCTTCCTAAACAGGACCAACAATTAATTTAAAAATAAAGTAGAAATGAGCGACCTACAACCAATGTTCGGTAGGGACTTTACTTTTTGACAGTCTCACCACTGCCTGGATGCCTTGAGTAGCCTGCTCCTCGTTGCAGCTGTGGCTCCAACGCCATGGCATCATCATGGTGACTCACAGAGTCACAGAATACTCCTGGTTGGAAAGGACTTCCCAGATCATAGAATCATTACGGATCAGAAGGGACCTTGAAAGATCATCCAGTCCAATCCCCCTGCCACAGCAGGATCACCTAGACCAAGTCGCACAGGAACACAGCCAGGCAGATCACCGAGTCAAACCATTCCCACACCAACCAAAAACCTCAATCCCTGAGAGACTGACAAACACAAACTGACCCCCTCCCTGCTGCCACTCTAACAGGGCATGAAGCACCATGCCTACACGGTTCTTCAACACCTCCAGGCATGGGGACTCCACCATCTACCCAGGAAGGCCGTTCCAGTGCCTCCCCACTGTTTCTGCAAAGAATCTCTTCCTCAGATCCAATCTAACCCTCCCCTGCCTCAACTGCAGACCAGTGCCCCGCTTCTGTCTGCAGTCACCAAGGAGAAGAGGCCAACACCTACCACTCCACAACCTCCTTTCAGGTAGTTGTAGAGGGCAATGAGGTCCCCCTCAATGGAGCCTCTTCTTCTCCAAACTAAACCCACCCAGCTCCCTCAGCCTCAGACTGAGCAGCTGGGCTCTGAGCCCAGGAGATGGGACAAGCTCACTGTGCATTATGAAAAGGTGCCCTTTTTGCTGTCTGATCACAGGAGCTGGGAAGTAACAGATCACAACTTGCTGCTCTTTAGTGAGGATGGGTGGACTGCTCTGTTAGCACTGTATCACATGAGAGACTGGAGTGTGTTTGGCAAGAGCATCTTTAGAGGTCTTACTGGTGAGATCCAGCCTGCCTGAACGGAGTGTGTGTGAGCAGTGATCTCTCCCAGGTGTGCAGCTTCCCCTGCCTGGAGGAGGCTTTCAGAGAAGCAAGGAAATGGGTGCCCCTGGGTACAGGAGCAGGCAGTTGCTGTATGCCCCTCCTTGTTCCCTGGAGTACAGGCAACAGAAGGGGTCTGAAATGCGTGTTTTGGACAGATAGATATGTCCTCCGAGTCATCTTTCTCCCCATACTGCTAGGCTTTCTAGAGAATGAGGCTGCCTTTCCATGCCAGCCAGGAGTACACGGTGCAAGTCCCACAGGAGCAAATTGCAGATCTGACTGAGTCCCATTTGTACATCAAGAAACCTCTCATTTCTCTGTCTTTTAGAAACATAACACAAACAGCTAGTGTCAAGCCTTCTGCTTTCCTTTCAGCCTCAACTTTTTCATTACTTTGCCTCTCTGATGACCTTTCCACGCTTGCCCGACGCCAAAGCAGTTTGGCTTATTAGGGATGTGAAAGAGCTGCACACCTGTGCTCTCTGGGGGCTTTTCCTCCTTCCAGTCTATCCCAACAGCAAGGCAACTTACTCAACACGATGATTTGAGAGAGGAAGGAGGATTGTAATACTTTCCAGTGCAGGGGGGGAGATATTTTCCTTTCTGTTAGAGACCAGTTGTCAGTTTTGAGCACTTTGCCGTCGGTGGGTTGTAAAGCTCTCAGACAGCCTGTCCCATCGCTACCCACTGAAGGGGGGTCAGGAGAATGTGTGTGGTGGAACTGCTTACTGCCTGCCTGCAGCTAGACTGGACCAGGCTCTTAGAAAGGCTGCCAGACGTTTCTCCGCTTTTAATAGGCAAAACCCTGCGTTAGCATTTATGAGAACATTTATAGGGAGGCTGGGCAATGGCACGGGTTTTCTCCTAGCTGTAATATTAAATCTTTGAAATACAAAAACAACTGGTTGAAAGGGCCAAGGGTCTTTGAAATACAAAAACAACTGGTTGAAAGGGCCAAGGGTCTCCATAGAAAGACAGGAGCAGGGGGAGGTGGTTCCCTCAGCACCAAACCAGCCCCCCTGCTCCTTCCAAGGCAAACGTATCACTTAATCTCTTCTAGAAACTCATAAAAATCCATCTTGAGACTGCTTCTATTTCTAGCTGCATCCAACTACTCTCACAAAAAGGCTCTTTCAGGACCTTGTTCCTTTGATGGTCGGACACTTTATCGTGCTTTCCAGCTTGTGTGCTTTCAGTCTTCGTGTTGCTGAGCTGAGCAAGCACCATTTTCTTTCAGATAAATATGCTTTTTGATTTCTGCAGGCATACTCACAGATCTTCTTGAAGCCTGTTCCACTCAGAACTCGAGTTCCAGCATTGTTTCTATGCCCATTATTAGGACAGAGTGAGCATGTGTGTGTACCTATGAGAGGTATCTTGTATGATTGGTTTCACATGCTTCCTGGCAGCCCAGGGTTGTCCCTACATCAGCCAGCACCACCCAGATTTGTCTCTTGCTGTTATTTTCCATCACAGGGTCCCAGCTAATGGAGATATTTCTTATTCTTGCCCACTAAGTTGCTGACCGTGGTGAGGTTTGCTTTATGTTGCATTGCTCTACCGGTCTACCTGATCTCACTTGTGGTGCCTCAGCATGTAAATCTTGTATAATATTCCAGGCTCCTTCTATCTTTGAGAACAGCTCAGAATTCTGTCAGCAGCAGTCCTACACTTTCTGGGCAGAACTTGGCAATAAAAATAGTAAGATCAGTCTTCAAGGAGCATTGCTAAGACTTTGTCTAGCTCATACTGCTGTCAGAGTCTCCTTCAGCCTGTTCCTCACAACTCTTCTATTAAGTTAAATCTGTTCACACCACACTAATTATCCAAGTGGAATTGACAATGTATTCCTGACATTGAGACAGACGTCATTTAGAACAGATTGCTCAGAACCCCATCCAGCCTGACCTTGAATGTCTCCACCACCTCTCTAGGCAACCTGTTCCAGGAATCCACCACTCTTAAAGAACTTTTTGCTCTTGTCCAGCCTCACTCTGCTCTTTTCCAGCTTCTAACCATGACTCCTTGTGCTATCGTTCCCTGCCCTTGAGAGCAGTCTTCCTCCAGCCTTCTCACAGACCCCTTTCAGGGATTGGAAGGTCCCTATAAGGTCCCCCTGGAATCTCTTCCTCTTCAGGCTGAACAACCCCAGCTCTATCAGCCTGTCTCCATAAGAAAAGTCCCCCAGCCCTCTGAGCATTTTTGTGGCCTCCTCTGGACCCACTCTAACACCTCCACATGCTTCTTCTGTTGGGGGCTCCAGAATGGGACTCAGTAGTGCAGGTGAGGTCACACCAGGGTTTCCCAGCCCTCTGTCAGCTGGTCAGTTCTGTCACCCAGAAGCTGTATAGAGAGCTTTCCCTTCCCTTCCCATTCTGTCTCTTGTGTCCTATGGTCACCAGTTACTCAGCCTTACATTGCACACAGGTGGGTAAATGCAGAGAAAGAAACAACTTGCTAACAGCCCTGTGGTGCTGCATTTTTGCAGCCCCTACAACTCAAATGTCAAACTTAACTGCAAATGAGTTTCCATAGCTGCTAGCTCTGCAAAGAACTCTCTCACGCTGGAGAGCCATCCCATGACAGGGTTTTAGCACACATACTGGAGCTGCTTTTCTGTTCCATCAGGAGTTTGGCTAGAGAAAGCTTCATTCTGCAGTCTTGTGTCCAGTTCTGGGCCCCTCAGTTCCAGAAGGACACAGAGCTGCTGGAGGGTGTCCAGTGTAGAGCAACGAAGATGAGGAAGGAAGTAGAGCAGCTCCCTGATGAGGAAAGGCTGAGGGAGCTGGGTCTCAAGGTTGGAGAAGAGAACCTGAGGGGTGAACTCATTAATGTCAGTATGTGAGGGGTGGGTGTCAGGAGGATGGAGCCAGGCTCTTCTGGGCATCTGGGGATAGGACAAGGGGTACTGGGTGCCAGCTGGAACAGAGGAGGTTCCCTATCAATATCAGCAGGAACTTCTTCCCAGGGAGGGTCCCGGAGCACTGGAACAGGCTGCCCAGGGGGGTTGTGGAGTCTCCTTCTCTAGCGACATTTGAAACCTGCCTGGACTTGGTCTGGGTGATCCTGCTGTGGCAGGGAGATTGGACTGGATGATCTTTTGAGGTCCTTTCCAATCCCTGATGATTCTGTGATTCTATGAATTTCAAATATTACAGGCTCTGGAACTCTCGGATACCTGTGTTTATCTGACCGCTTCCCTTTGTACTACAGTGACCTTTGTAAACTTACTGCAGTGTCTTACTACCTACTGGTAGCACCCAATCTGTCACAGCAGTGGAAATGAATACAAGACTGGCATTTAGCTTCTAGCTTTTTCATCCAGTCCCTCCTGGAAAACAACCTGCTAGTGTTTTGGCTAACACTTGATCCTTTCAATTTTAGAATCACAAAATCCCTGTCAGTTTCTGGAAGGGAAGCTGTTCTGAGCACAGTTGTGAACTCAAAGCAGGGTACTTTGGAGACAGCTAATAATTGTGTTGATTTGGGTAAGAGAGGGGAGGGGGAACTCAAATTGTAATTATTATTATCTATTATCATTCTGTATCGTTAAATACAGCCCACTGAATGCAGCCTAAGCGCCCATTGTCTGTCAGTGTTCAGATGGCTTTTCACCTATTGTGTAGCACGGGGTGAAGAGGCCTTTTGGAACAAATAATTACACACAGCATTCCAGTGACGTTATTTTTGTCTTTGTGTTAAAAATGCTGGTTTGCTCCACTTGCTGATAACTAGATTACAATTATTAGTGTTAATTGTGATACCACGTTTCCACACGTTGATGTGCTTGTATAACGCTGCCTGCAGGAACGTAGAGATGCTGTAAGTTCTGGTTTGGCTCACAACTTAGACTGGAATGGACTGCCCAGGGAGGTGGTGGAGTCCCTGTGTCTGGAGATGTTTAAGGACAGACTGGCTGTGGCCCTTAGTGCCCTGGTGTGGCTGATGTGGTGATGTTAGGTCCCAGGCTGGGCTTCATGAGCTCAGAGGGCTTTTCCAGCCTCAGTAATTCTGTGATTCTGTTTGAAAGAAAATACCTCTCAGCCATTTCTCTGTTGCAATCATTCTTAGAGCCATGAGTTGAAATGGCTTCATAGAATCATAGAATACTTAGATCCTGCTGGCTACTAGGATTCCCAGGTCCCTTTCTCCTGCACTGCTCTCCAAAAGGTCAGGTCAGTCCCCAACCTGTACTGGTCCTTGGGGTGCATTTTATAAAATTCTAGGTAGGACAGGCTTTTGGGTTTGTTCAGGTGGAAGCATTTTCCAATCAGATCTGCAAGCCTGACTTGGCTGGATGAGGAACATAGACTGCAGCTGAATGGAAAAAACATTGATCCTGTTCATTTCCATCGTCCAAGCTAAAAAAAAAAAACAGAGATGGAAAAAACAAACAAAAATACCAGAAGATTTCTTTCACCTGGTTGTTTTAGAAGTGGGATTCCTTGCAGCCAGCCCAACAAAGAGAAGTTTCATGAAATTAAGGACATTTAGAGATCCTGCTGCATTTTCCTGAGCTTCTCCTCTGTGGCCAATTGGTTAAAGCAGCCACAGTGTCATGGACTTCTACATGAGCTTCCTCCTCGCTCTGCTGCTTCTCAGTGCAGAGATGAAGCAGGCCTTCAGGGTGTTTCTTTATGGAGAGCCTTTCATTCCGTTGCTTAGGAACACTGTTCTTTGCAACTGATTTTCCTCAGCCCAGGGTAGTGTGAGGTGCTGCACTACCAGTTGCCATCTGAGCACGGGCAAGGCCTTAGCCTGAAAAAGACTCATCCGGCTCCAGGTGCTCTCCCTCAACATGAGTGGTTTGTAGATCCTTGGAGAGAGAAAGGAAGAAACACAACTAGTAACTTCTGAGTAGCTGTGGTCGAGATGGCAGTGGCAGGCTGCCAGCCATGGCTTCTGGAGAACAGCCATACCCTTTCACACATGCAGAACCAAAGAATCGTCGGAGTTGGATGCTCAAGTCCAGTCCTGTCTCCCTCACCCCTCTGGCCCTCCAAAGCAGGGCTGCTCAAAGCCCACTGCACAGGATTGCAGCCATGCAGGGATTGAGTGTCACCAGAGAAGAAGACTCCACAGGCTCTCTGGGCAGCCTGTGCCAGGGCTCTGGGACTCGCACTGGAAAAAAATTTCTCCTCTTTTCTAAATGAATCTTCTCATGTTCCAGCTTGTGCCCACTGCTCCTTGTCCTGTCCCTGGGCACAACTGGAGACAGTCTGGCACCATCCTCCCTACAGCCACCCTGCTGATAGTTACAGGTGTGGGTCGGCTCTTCTCTCAGTCTTCTCTTCTCCAGAGTAAACAGTCCCAGCTCTCTCAATGTTTTCCCATAAGAGAGATGCTCCAGGTCCCCAGGCATCTTCTTTGCCTTCCTCTGGACTCTCTCCAGTTGTACCCTGTTTCTCTCAAACTGGGGAGCCCAGAAATGGACACAGCACTCCAGATGTGACTGCACCAGGGCAGAGTAGAGGGGGAGGATGACCACTCTAGACCTACTAGTCACGCACTTCTTAATGCACCCCAGATTGCCAATGGCCTACTTGGCATCCAGGGCACACTGTGGGCTCAGCTTGCTGTCTGCCAGACTCCAAGGTCTTTCTCTTCAAGGCCACTTTCCACACGTTACCCCTAACCTGTACTGATGCACTTGTTCCTGTTGATCTTCATGAAGTTCCTCCTTGCCCAACTCTCTAGCCTGTCCAAGTGATGCCAGATGACAGTACAGCCACTGATGTGTCAGCCACTCCACCCAGCTTTGTGTCACAGCAGACTTGCTGAGGAGACACTCTGTCCCCTTGTCCCCGGTAGTTGATTAATAAGTTGAACAAGACCAGACCCAGTTCTGACCTGTGTGGAACAGCACTGGTCACAGGTCTCCAGCACAACCCTGCACCTTTGATAATGTCCTCTGCACCATGTCCTCTGCTCTGGTGCATGCTGGCCAAGTAGGCTTTGCCCTACTGGTAGTACTTGCTGCCTCCCCTGCTGCTCCCTGGACACGAACCTAGTTGCTCTTCTCCAAGCATTGTTTGTCCCTCATGTATATCACACCTCGTGGAGTAGATAAGAGACTGCAGATCCAAGGGTGAAACTCCCTAGCATCTCGGCAAGCTGTTGGCTCACGTGCGAATAGCAAGAAAGTCCTAGATGGGAGCAAAAATCCACCGCTGCTGCAGTGCAGCCACCAGGCTGAAGACAAAAAGAGAGTTGCTGGGAATAATTTGAAAAGAATGAGCACGTTTGGTCATATTGGTCCTAGAGTGTTGTGCTCATTAAGCTGTAGGTCGTTCGGTAAAACCTGGAGATTTACTTGCGAGAACATTATTGAGAGGCCTTGTTAGACATGTGGATCATTTACCATAGCTTTATTAACATGTGTGGGTTTTTAATTAAGATACGGACTACTCGAGGGAGCAACCCAATGGTTCCCTAATGAATTTGTTGATTAATTTCCTTTAGAAAGCACATCTGAGCTGAACTTCAATTCCTCCTGCAATTAATTTATGTCATTTATTCTAGTAAGTGCTCAGGGGTTGGGTTTTTTTCCTGTAATTGTTGGCTGACTTGACAGATTTCATTTCATGTAACATGAGAGTCTGCAGCACTGAGTTCGCAGTGCTTTATAAAAGTTGCCGTTACATGTCGTGCCGTTGGATTTTGGCAAGAAGGCGGCAATAAAATATTCCCGTAAAATAGAGACTTCCAAGTGACAGATACGGAGGCCAACAGGTTTTTTTTTTTGCAAAGAAATTACTCTTCGAAACTAGGTCTTAAATCCATATTTAATTATAGAGGTAAGTGGCCAGATTTTTACACATGCAGCTTTCGAGCTCAAGATCCAGTGAAGTGCTTAGCCAGGCGGGCCGTGCACTCATTGCAAGCCAAGGAGCAGTTCCCAGAAGAGAAGACTGCGATTATTTGGGGCTGACAACAAATTTCCAAGCACACCAGTGGCTCTTTCCACTGCCACCCAGTTTGCTCCAGAGAATGCAGGATGAGACCCTGTTTATTAAATATCAGGTCTGTGCTAACCTGCTCGTGGAGACATACATGTGCTGTCCCTGAGTGCTCAGCACTGCCAAAGGCTGGACATTTATGGACGAGGTGAAGCAAGAGATTTGGGATTCTAAATATAGTTACTCTTTTAAAAACCATCGTTGCCTTTTCTCTCCTGGGAGACTGTCAAGGGTTAAAAACCTCAGTGACAGCATTAATGAATCCATGTAGCTAAAGTGCTAAAGGGCAGAAATAAAAACAGTATAGGGAGAGTTTGAAAAGAAACCGCTTAGGAATCGCAAGTGAAAAACAAAACTAACCCAATTTGAGGAAAACAGCAGTCACGCATTTAATTCACCCCACATGAACAGCCATGCACACAAGGACTTGTGGAGATCCATCACACTGCTCTTACATAACTGAGACAAAACCTCAGTGTTCAAGTCCTAGGAAAGGAAGGGAGATCTCCAGCTGTTCCTGCTTCTGTGGACCTGGTGTCCATGAAGGACAAGGGGAAATGGGAAATGGCCTGAAGGGAAGGTTCAGGTTGGCTGTCAGGAGGGATTTCTTTACTGAAAGGGTTGTCAGGCATTGGAACAGCCTGCCCAGGGAGGGGGTTCAGTCCCCATCCCTGGAGGTGTTTAAGAGAAGGGTAGGTGTTGCATTGAAGGAGATGGTTCAGTGGTGATGATAGGGTTAGGAAAAGGTTGGGCTCGATGATCCTGAGGGTCTCTTCCAGCTGAAACTGTTCTGTAATTCTAAGGGCTGGTCAAGCCCTGGGCTGGGAAATCCTAAGCTGCCACGTTGGCTGTGGTGTAACCTCTGGTACACCTTGGAGGTGTCTCTTTACACCTCTGCTGCACAGAGAACATGTGGGGATAAAGCAGTTGCACAATGATGTGCTCCAAGCTGAGTTGAGCTATGAAGGGCTGGGGGGCAAGGGGCCGTAACCAGAAGGGGAGAAAGGAAAGGGAAAGATGAAAAGAAGCTGAGTCAGGAGAACAGCTTAGAAATCTGCTGTGATTGCTGTGGCAGAGGATGGAGCATGAGCATCCTTAGGCTGTGGTTGAAGACTGCCTCTGCACCTCTGCTCCTGTCCCTTCGTGCCAGCAGCACTGACACATGGTGTTGCCAGGGCTTCAGCAAACAAGCCTGGGTTTTGATAGCTTTCAGCTACTTCTTATTAAGCCCTTGTTTTCTTGGGATTTTAATTCACCTTTGAATTTCAAAGAAAAATCTTTCAGCTTCTGCCCATATCTGGGGCTAAGCTGTAGCAGTCAGTCTATTGCCCAATTCTGGCTGGGGATGGGGAGGATGCAGCGAGCACAGAGCCAAACCCTCTCCATCCCTAAAGGCAGAGACATCCCATGTGCTGGGGGGAGGCTGTCACAGCCACTTCTATGCCTGTCCCCACTGGGAGCTCCCCTCTCCAGGGCTGGGGAAGGCACCTTGCTTCTGTAATGCCCCAAATGAAAATGGAATCAGTTCTGATTTTTCACCTTCTGCTGCTGTTGTTCATGGGAAATGACTGATGTCTGGGATTTGCCCCACCTGTCCTCATCCCACAGCATCACACCCACTCACCGACTTCCCTTTTAAGTGCAGCACAGACCATGAATGAATACAAATCAGTTTTAAGAGTAAAGATCCACCAGGAATCCATCAGGAAGAAAGGTGGGAGGAGAAATCACACAAATATCACCCTAGGTTTGGTTTTGATACCTTCCCCCCCACCCCCTCCTTGCAAAAAACCAGCTGTGGTCTCTGAAACCATGTGTGTGTCTGCTGTCTCCTAACAATCCTAAAGCATGAATATATTAAAACTATAGCTGTGGGTCTGCATGTGTGAGCTGTTGGATCTGCTCTGCTGTCAGAGAGAGCACTGAACCAGAAGATTCCATCGGTTCAGTTTCATAGTTTTCTATTTTAAGTTCTGACCCCCAAGGCACCCTGTATCTCTGTTCTTCTTCTTCCTGCTTCTGACAAGCAGATTAGCTCTGCCTATGCAGGCAATAGCTTGTGCAACACCATCCTGATGCTGGGTTTTCTCTGCTCTGAAGTGTGGTGTTCTGGTTTAGCCCGTGCTTCACTGTCTCCTTCTCAAATGGCTTGGCCTCTGCCAGCTCCATTGCAGGGTTTGCACGGTCTGTATTGTTGTCTTTAGTAAATGGGCTATGGAGAGAGCCTGAGGTAAGGAGACCCTACCAGTAAAACAGGCTACAGGGGTGAACTTCCAGTTTTCCTAAGCTTTAAACACTTCTAGCAGCACTTCAGTACCAAAGACCATCGCACAGTGTTAACAGCTGTCACACTGCTTCAGAGAAAGAACAAGTTTGCTTGTTACTCCTGGACCACGAACCACCAAGAGGTAGAGCACAGTGGAAGGTTTCCTGATGCACAGGTCTGGAATTCTCATCTATTGCATCGAGGGAGGGAATAATCAATCCCTTGTCTCCCTGCAATTACACATCTCGTGGATTCTTTGCAATTGTAGGTCTTGAATCCTTTTTTTAAAGCCTCTCTTCCTTGTGATTTCAGAAATCACTAGAAAAACAGCTCTGGTTTGGTGTCTGGGTCTCTTCAGACTATGGAGAAAAACAACTCCATTCTCCTCTTTTCAAGCTTCTTGTGAAAATGGATCAGTTCTGTACTAATGGGTGATGCAGATGGGTAGCTGAAGAGGAGATGTGTGCTCTGCGATGATAAAGTTCAGAAGGAGGTCAGAAATAAAGGCTGGTACTCTGCTCTCACCCTGTTATGTGCTGAACGCAGCTCCCAACAGTCTCACGCTCCTCAAATCCAGTGCAAGTGGTTGGAAGCAGAACAGAAGCAGGATCGGTGAGGTCATGCACCACTGACTGCAGAGCTAGGTTGTGTTCTTCTTGGGATAGCGTTAAGTTCCAGGATAAGAGCTTTAAACCCTTTAGCCCTGTGCTGGGTAATGAGGATTTTCTTTCTTTCCACAACTGAACTTCATTGAGACTGGGAAGTGCATTGAAACGCCTTCTCACATCTCATTCACACAGGGCTAGGGATTCAAAGAAATTCATTTCACTTGCTTGCCAAGTGCCATCTAACTCCTCCTGAAAAAGCAGAAGCAGGAAGGGTTGTTTTTTAGCACATGAGCTGTGCAGCAGCTGATGGATCCCACCTCTTCTTTGTTGTGAAGGGAGCAGATTTCTTGTGGTGGGTGAAGCGTGTGGAGAGGAGGGATTGTGTTCTGCTCTCCATATGCCCACACAGCCCCATTCATGGGGAAGGTGTGAACGGGAGGTGATTTGGAGCCTCCTCCCATTCCTACAACACAAACTTCTGGTGTTTCTCCAGGCTGGAAAGAAACCCCCCTCCCCTCTTTAAAGCTTGTGCAGTGTGACAGGTAGGCAGCAGCCGTCAGAGAGCTGGAGATTTTCTGATTCATTTCAGCAATAAGAGATGGCAAAGAAAAACTTGTATTTTTATAAATTGACTCTTTTAAAAAGGAGAACTGAATGCCAGGCTGCAAAAAGAGAGCCAAGGCTCCCCCAGACATGGAATTCCTTGATCAGAAGTCCCAAGGAAGCCACGTTTCAGAGAGACCCTGGAAGGTGCAACTGCTCTACAGTTCCAGAAGTGAGAAGTGACCACCTGTTTTGGAACTTCATGGTCAAAAGGCTCTTGATAGAAGGAAAATAAAAAGAAAGAGGAGTGATGCCAACAGCACGAGGAAACAAGTATCTATTTTAATGATAAAAAAAAAACCCAGAAAGCTTTTAAATGGTGTGAGAAAATCAACAATAATGAAAACAGCTATGCCAGCCTGATGGGAGTTTCTGCCCTGCCTGAACTTGTTTAGCGCAGGGCTAGCAAGAAGAAACACAACAGAGGGGGCTTTGCCAAAAGCAGTGGCTCTGGCTGATAAAGGATTGAAGACAGCACCAAGAAAACATCACTACTTACATTAGCTTGGAGCTGCTTATCCCTAATGTGGCTGAACCAGAGAAAGCTTGTCTCCTGGGGAGAACCTAGCAACGTTATAATGGGATCTGGCTATTCCTGTTGATTTTCATTTGTAAAATGCTTTGCAACTGTGACCTGTTCCATATGCACTGTCTGAGCCAGGAGCTCCTCATCAGACCTGTCCTCCAGGCTCTTCCCCAGCTTTGTTGTTCTTGTTTGGGCTGGCTCTGGCCCCTCAATATCCTTGCATTGAGGTGCCCAAAGCTGACCCCAGCACTCGAGCTGAGGCCTCACCAGTGCCCAGTACAGAGGGATGAGGAGTCAAGTGAGAAGCAAGGCAGGCAGGGATGCCAGAAGGTGCAGAGCTGTGTTGGCAGGGCAATACAAATACCAGGTGACCCAGTTAGCTCTCACTTGGCTAATTCTCACCAGCAGGACAGCTGAGAGAGCTTTTTGTACAAAGCTCCTGTGCAAGATAGGCCCTCTGGTGAGGGGGATGGAGCCAAGGCACTGCCTGGCCTGGAGGGACTTTTAGCCTGGTCCTGTACATGGAGCCGTGGCCTCAGTGGAAGATAAGTGTTATCTCTTCACAGAAGTGCTTTGGGAAGATACATTAAAAGCAGTAACTGTGCCTCTTGGAGGGATAAGGACTTTTTCATGCGAATATCTTTCCTTCAAAGGTGTCGCTGACATTTCCAGTGGTTTTCACAAATCCTCTTCCCATTTTTCTTGTCGCAGAGGTAGGAAATGCGTGTGGAGTCAGCAGGCTGCCAGCTGGGGCTTGGCTGTAATGCTTGAAGAGCAGTTGTCCTCTTCACAGGCTGTTTCACCCCAAGGAGACCAGCAAACCAGCTGATTCCTTTCCACCTAGGGCTCTTCTCTGGGATGTGCTAGCATGGGACCTTCTGTTTCCTGCGGAGAGCAGAACACCCCCTGCACAGGTGTAATTGCTGGATGAAGGAAGTGGAACACCTTCCTTACAGGGAAAGGCTGAGGGAGCTGGGTCTCTTGAGCTTGGAGAAGAGGCTGAGGGGGGACCTCATTCATGTCTCTAAATATGTGAGGGGTGGGTGTCAGGAGGATGGAGCCAGGCTCTTCTCAAGGTCATCTGGTGACAGGACAAGGGGCACTGGGTGCCAGCTGGAACAGAGGAGGTTCCCTATCAATATCAGCAGGAACTTCTTCACTTCAGTGATGGTAACAGAGTATTGGAACAGGCTGCCCAGGCAGGTTGGAGACATTCAAGACCCACCTGGATGTGTTACTGTGTGACTTGGTCTAGCTGGGGCAGGGGGATTGGACTGGATGATTTTTTGAGGTCCCTTCTGATCCGTAAGGATTCTGTGATGATTCAGGTTGCCAAAGTGGTTACAGAGATGCTTGCTGGCTAGGTTTTATGCATTTTTGCTTAGCCACAGAGATGTGTGCCATGCTGGGGAGGGCTGAGGCCCTGAGTTTCTAGAGCACAACATGAATTTAAAAGTTCCTCCTTATTGTTATCAAAACATGAGATCGTTTTTCACTCACTCAGCTCTGTTTGTTTCCTCAGGCTGCGACTCTCCGCTGACCCTGACATCGCAGAAAGCCGCAGAGGCAGTGGACAGTATCTTTCGCTCCCTCAGGGATATCTCAAGAGCTCGGGTGCACATGAAACAGTTCCATTCCATACGTAACCCAGGCAGCAGCATCCACCAGGTAAGCGGCTCTGTAGCTTTTTGCTGTGTGTGTTACCCTTCTGGCCTGCTGTCAGAGTTACAGCTCTGGGCCTGTTGATGTGCTAATCCCTGTGTGCTCCCCATGGGGGACACATCAAAGTGTATGTTTTATAGCTGACTGTCATAGATTCATTCAGGTTGGAAAAGACTTCTAAGATCATCAAATCCAGCCTTATACCCTACCCTACCCAGTCCACTGGGTTGGACCCACCACTAGACCATGTTCCCTAACACCACATCTGTGTGGCTTTTGAATAACCTCCAGGAATGGTGACTCAACCCCTCCCTGGGCAGCAGCCTGTTCCAAGGCCTGACATCCCTTTCAGTGAAAAATGTTTTCCTAATATCCAATCTAAACTTCCCTTGAGGAGAGGAGAGGGGAGGGAGAGGAGAGGGAGAGGAGAGGAAGAGGAGAGGGAGAGGGAAAGGAGAGGAAGACCTTACAGAAGCCTTCCAGTACCTACAAGAAAGCTGGGGAAGGGATTTTTAGAAGAGTTTGTAGCAACAGGGAAATGGCTTTAAGCGAGAAGCACATACAGTGATTTAGAGACAGATTGTAAAACTTGATTTCTAGTCTCAAGCCAGGACAAAAATGTTTCCAGACTCGTAATATGCTCGAGCCCAGCAAAGGGAGACTGTTCAAATGAAGCATTGCTGCGTAAGGACAGAACTCCGGAGCGCTGCAAACTGCTGCTGGAAAACTAAGGTGAAGAAAATCTGTTACTGGAGTCTCCCAGTAATTAGGACCAGTTGGAAATGGGGGACATTGTTAAACATTCACTACAGTTCAGTGAGGAGACAGTCAGTTGATAAGAAAATACCCTCTATAGTTTCCTGGAAGTATAATCAGCATCAGCATGTTCTCTGGATGTAACCCAGGTTGTTTGTTAGGGCTAAGTGCTGGAAAGAGCAAGGGATGTATTAAAAACCTTGCAGCCCCCTAACCTGGCTGTGTGGTGAATTTAACTGCTTGAGAAGGACCAACTTTGTGCTCGGGGCACTTCAGGAGGCTTAGAGTAGCAGAAATGAGCGGGCAGTGTGGGTTTTTCCGTCACACATACAGCTCTTTACAAGAGAACCTCTCTTCTGTCTGGCAAGTGGTAGTACATGAGTTGTGTGCAGTCAGTCAGCTCATGTGAAGAAGCAGCACCCTTCCTGTGCCTGTAGAATCACAGACTCGTTTCGGTTGGAAGAGACCTTTAAGATCAGTGAGTCCAACCATTAACCCAGCTGTCCCAAGCCCTAAATCCCCATGCCTCTAAGCCCCAGATCTTCACTATTTATAAACACTCAGCCCCATCGCTGTGCATTCCCAGCCCACTTCCATTTCATGTTAAGACTCAAAAACTATTTCTATAGACAACTAAGGGAGTATTGGGCAGTCTCTTAGGACTATTTGCATCACTGAAGTTATGTGCTAGGTAAAACTAATGTTTTCATCAGGTTATCAAACCAGTTTTGACAGTTGGTGCCTGATACTTTTCCTTTCACATTGACATGAGTCCTATTTCTCCATCTCACTTCCCTTTCTCTATCCCACTCTCCTTCACCTCCTCCTTTCAACCAACCCTCTCCTTTTCTCATTCGTTTTCTTTGCCTCTTTTTTCTCTCTCCTTTTCTCTTTATAAAAGAGAAAGTCCCACTGAAAACTGTTTTACACACAGCTGAGGCCCCTCCACAGTGTAAAGTTGTTAAAGCTGTTGTTGGAAATCAGTGCAGCTGTTGGGGGGCTGTAGAAAAAAGGAAGTGAAAAGTCCCCTCCGAAAGGTAAATGAATTTCAAGCTATAAAAAATGTTGGTTTAAAAATGGAAGTGATCACAGTATCTGCCTTTTGGAGGGTAGTGGCTACCACTGCAGCAGAGTTGCAGCCAGACTTAGGCTTCTTTTGCCTTCCACCCTTCGATAGCAGGGGGATGAGAGCCGTTGCTCACTCCACCACCACCCTTGGGGGGTGGGGGGAGCTCCCTCCTCGAGGAGCTCTCTGTCTCTCTCTCGACATATTAGAGAAGAGGAGAAAGGCAAAGATGGTGAAGAAGATGATGAAGAGAAGGAAGAAGCAGGGAGTACCTTCCCTTTCTGGACTCTGCCCACCAATCACCTGCAGAGTCCACACACTGACGCAGGAGGTCTGCTAGGAAAGCTGCCTCCAGCTTCAAAATAAAATGCCTTGTCAGCATAAGAACACCACAGCTGATATTTGAACATTTGGTGATTTTCAAACCAGGACAGGGATCTGTGTAGGCAGATTTTATCCTTCTGGAGAGTTTTAGTGCTGAAAAGGTAGCTTTGCAAAACCATAGTGCGTTTTGAACATCCTATGAGGCCGTGGCTTTGTCCCGAATCAGAGAATATTTCTCCTTTCATTTGCTGCAGTGAAGCCTCTCTGTTTAACTCCGGTTTCATCTCGACTCCAGAAAGATTTCATTCCCGATCTCTGAAGATGTTAAACAGACTGTTATACGTCGGACTCTGTGCCCGCGTGTGTCTTCTCAGATGGTTGTGTATCGCGTGACTAGATTTGACACAACTCTTGGCACGTTCTCCCGCAAGATCCTGCAGCTCATGACTGCTGCAATTGGCTTTGTTGGCTCAATTAAAAGTGACGCACATGTTGTGAGAAGAGCTAGATGAGTTTTATAAATCTTCGGTGACAGGATTGT
Source organism: Upupa epops (assembly GCA_013397515.1). Classification (NCBI taxonomy): domain Eukaryota; kingdom Metazoa; phylum Chordata; class Aves; order Bucerotiformes; family Upupidae; genus Upupa; species Upupa epops. The sequence goes on along the minus strand of VZRI01012244.1, from coordinate 42,738 downwards.
TTTCAAAACCCCTACGTTTTGTTTCCCACTGTAAAGTGTTGGATGAAAAGCTTTAATGACTCCAGAGAAAGGTTGTTTTGAGCCAAGCTTGCCTTTCATTTTCCATCCAGCTTTCTGTTCGTCTTGCACGATGTCTCCTGTAGATACTGTCTTTGCAAAATGAATGGCGTCACACTGGCTTTCCTTAGGAAATCAAGGGGATGATGCATACCTGGGCTGGTCCCAAGGGAAAACAAACGTGCTCGTGTGAAAGCCCCTCATTCTCTGCGACTGTTGCTCTTCCTGAAACAACTGCTGTTCAGTTGCAGTTTGGACAAGGCTGAAGCCAGCAAAATGGAACTCCAGCTCGAAACCAAGTTGAATTTTCATTAGAGACCACCACAAGTCCCTAAAATTTCTGTCTCAGAAACTTCCCCTTGGTAAGAGAATGTGGAGACTCACAGAACTGCAGAATTATTGAGGCTGGAATAGACCTCTAAGATCACCAAGTTCAGCCCATGACCTGACACCACCACATCAGCTAGACCATGGCACCATGGTCTCCACTACCTTCCTGAGCAGTCCATTCCAGGGTCTGATCACCCTTTCCATGAGGAAGGGCTTCCTAACATCCAACCTAACCCTCCTCTGGCAGCTTCAGGCCCTGCCCTCTCATCCTGTCACTAGTTGCCTGGGAGAAGAGCCTGACCCCCACCTGTCTACAACTTCCCTTCCAGTAGTTATAGACAGTGATGAGGTCCCCCCTCTTCTCCAGGGTAAACACCCTCAGCTCCCTCAGCCTTTTTTCATCAGACTTCCCTCCCAATCCCTTCACCAGCCTCGTTGCTCTGCTCTGGACCCAAATTCCTAGGCTATGAACTCAATTCAGAACAGCTCTGTGAACTCTGCAGNGAGGTCCCTTCCCATCCCTGATGTTTCTATGATTCTGTGACCTTATAGCTGCCTTCCAATACCTAAAAGGAACCTACAAGAAGGTTGGAGAGAGACTTTTCCCAAGGGGATCTAGTGACAGGACAAGGGGAAGTGGTTTGAAACTAAAGGAGAGGAGGTTCAGACTAGACCTTAGGAAGAAGGTCTTCAGTGCAAGGGTGGAGAGACTCTGGAATCGATTGCCTGGAGAAACTGTGGCTGCCCCCTCCCTGGAGGTGTTCAAGGTCAGGTTGGATGAGGCCTTGAGCAGCCAAGTCTAGTTGAGAGGTGTGCCTGCCCATGGCAGGGGGGTTGGAGGAGATGATCTCTGAGATCCCTACCAGCCTGAGCCAGGCTGTGATTTGCAGTCAAGGGCACAAAGACGGCTGCTGCTTTCATAGTTTATAACTCTCAGAATGGTTTCCTTTCTAAGATGAGGATTTCTGTTACCCGTGATGAAATCAGTTGTGTGGAAGAGCGTCTAACAAGCATGGTGTTCTTTTTGTGCAGGCTTCTTACAAACCACTGCTGAAACAGGTCATGGAAGAGATCTGTAATCCCGATCGACCGGATCCAGTTGATATCGAGCACATGTCATCAGGCCTCACCGACCTGCTTAAAACTGGATTCATCAGGTTCATGAAGGTAAGCCAGGCTCATCTGTTAAGATTTTCCTGAGGTCGCAGCGTCCTTCATGTGACTGTAGCTGCTTTTGTGTATTTGAATTGATACCCTTCAGCACAACTTAGGTGGTGATTAGGAGGGGGAATTCATTGCAGGGTGGCTGGGAATAGCTTGAGGCACAGCACTGCATGCACAGCACAGGTAGCAGCTGCTGAGCAAAACAAGAGGAATGGAGCAGACTTGACCCCTAAACAGGATGATAGTCTGGGAGGAGGACTGTGTCTTTGCTGAAGGGAGGTCTTACCTCATGTGGCTTTCAGAGCTTCTCAGAGACACTCAAAAAGGTAATTGCTGAGTGCATGCCAGTTCAGATAACCTCCCCAGATTTCCAAAAGCCATTCTACCTCATCAAAGGATTTGAAGGATACCAAGCAGCCTAGAGACAGAAGTATGCATAGTCAGGTCTCTCAGGAAAGAAAGTTGTCAGAGTAGCACTGTGTTCAGTGCCTTTTCTGGATCTTGATGAGGTTCAACCTGGAGTGGGGAGGGAGGAAGCCTGTTAGTCAGACATTGCCTTCTGGATGCTCTTAGCATGTTTTCAGGCAATCTTTCTACAAGAGTCTACTCTGATTTACAAATGAGCATACACTAAGCGTTTGTTAAATGTTGCAGAGATGAAGTGTGGAGTAGCTGGCATGCAGTACACTCGGCTCTGTTTTCTGCACAGCCTGAGCTCTCCGCTGAAGACTCTAATGTGAGAGTAGGATGTATGTAACAGCAATATGGTATCTGTTTCTCTGTTAGTAAGAAAAACACCCTCCTGTAGGAAGAAATAACAAATGAGGAAGTGAACTGTATGTAGGACTAATATTTATTCACATTTCATAGGGATCATCACATACCTCACAAATCTGTCCATGCTTCCTCATTTAGTTTGTAGCCTGCCTCGTTGGCAACTGCTCTGTTATTACACAGAGTTTCTGACCAGCGTGTATTTCTCACCCGAGATGATCTTCTGTGCTTACTACACCACAGCTCTGTAATTATTTCGTGAGCTTCCTGCTAGTTTGGTTTCTTTCTCAGTGCCAACCCACATAAACACACTTCGCTGGGCGATGGACTCAGCCGTATTCACCCAGGACGCTCTTGCTTTTAAGAAACTTCCTATCCAGAAATTGTTTCTCTGGTGGAAGGGATTGGTTTGAAGCTCAGGGAAGGCAAAGGGAAAAGGCCTCCCTGCCGCTAGGATTCCTCTTTTGGCTGCTGCTCTCGAACACACTCGCTTTACGATGGTCTGAGTCGATACCAAGTGCCTTGTGTTGCAGTCTGGCTTTCACTGATTCATGTATTTTCCTTTTCCTTCAGCTAAATCCATTGTTTTCTGGTTGCTCCCAATACCAGGAGCATTGGTTGTCCAAGACAGCCCTGGTGATGCAGCAGCAGGTGTTTGTGCTGACATCCCTCAGAGGGAAAGGCTGTCTTTTGAGAAAAAAACTGGCCTCCCACCTCCACCTACTTCAGCTTTAGATTTTCCTTGACTGGTCACCTTGCTTTCCCACACCTCCCTCTCCTCTACACAGACACTTGTGCCAACAAAGAGCCCTCTACTCATGAGCATCCCATGATTTTCTCTTCAGTGATGCCACAAAAGCTGGTGCTTTCCAGTGGATGCTTTTCCACGGGGTGGCCTTCCAGTGTGCCCACAGTGTTCCTCCTGCGTGTTTAGGGTGGGGATGTTTTAGCTCGGAAAGATGTTAGGAAAGAGAGGGTTTATTCAATAGCAACCTTCTGAAGTTAGAATCATAGCATCGTAGTTTCAACTGGAAGAGACCTTCAGGAGCATCGAGTCCATATCCTAGCCCTATCATAGAATCATAGAATCATCAGAGAGTGGAATTAAACAACATAGTTTAATGTTGTAGCTAGTAGTATCTCGATCTTACTTCTTAAACTCCTCATGGAGGTTGTAATAGAAATGGACCTTTCTTTGTTTGAGGTGAACAGTACCTTGTGTGCAACAGTAAGAAGAGACTAGTCTGGGGTGGCAAAGTGTGTACAGTCGGTCTTTGTATCACAGTCTCACAGTCTCACAGTACTGATGAGGCTGGAAAAGACCTTAAAGATCATCCAGTCCAACCTAAAACCAACCAAGTAAACCTAAACATCTGTCATCTAGCTCATGCCACTCAGCACCTCATCCAGCCTAACCTTGAACACCTCCAGAGACGGTGACCCAACCACCCCATGGGCAGCCCGTCCCAAAACCGGATCACTCTCTCAGTGAAAAACCTTTTCCTAATGTCAAGTCTAAACCTCCCCCGATGGAGCTTAAGATTGTGACCCCTTGCCCTGTCTCCAGTGTCCAGGGAGAAAAGACCGACCCCCACCTGACTACAACCCCCTTTTAGGTTGTTATAGACAGCAATAAGGGCACCCCTGAGCCTCCTCTTCTCCAGGCTAAACAGACCCAGCTCCATCAGCCTCGCCTTGTAGGGCTGACCTTCCAGCCCCTTCACCATTCCAGTTGCTCTTATGGAAGGAGGGGGGACAGAGAGTCAAAAGGAGCAAAAGAAACTGTTCTCCCCATCACTTTTCAGAGCCAAACATTTGGAGTGTTTCAGTGATGGGAGCGATTTCACAGCCTCCCTTGGCATCACTGGCAAAGACTGGGGCAAGGTGTTGTCAGGGGAGGGTGTTTTATTGAGAAAGAAAAATAATTGACTAGGAACCAGCAAAGTACTCAAACTCGTAGAAGTGGTGAAGAGGAAACTGATGTCAGCCGTCACCTTCACGGTTAAAATTAAAACAGGGCTCTATAAAGCCTTCACTACGGTGAGATGTTTGGGCCGTCTTAGTGATGATCGAGGACAAATGAAACGAGTCTCTCTGAGTTAGGTACAACCCAGCCACACAACTACTGGAAACTGTGAAGAGACACAACCTAGAACCTGGTTTTATACTGCAGTGATTTATCTTCACAGGACGACTGTAAAGGTCTGTTTGCGGGACTGGTGACACCACACTGCTGTTGGTTTCCGCGGCTGACTTCCCGCAGAGACTGCAGTGTGTGTGGGCTGGTCTCCTTGCTTCTCCTGGGGAGTGGTGGACCCCTCATTCCTTAAAGCCCTGTGTGTATGTGTGTCCAAACTCTGCCTCCTGCTCTGGGAAATGGAGAAATAAAGTGAAGAAAGAATGGAGGGAGAAGTCCTCCAGGCTTCCTGTGAAACTCCCCTAGGTTTCAGCAGAAGCCGTGAAGCCTCCACTTCCCTAGAAGCAGTTCATTCATTTTAGCTGGGCGTCATCCCCATTGATTTCCCTCTCAGCCACCACAGAATCCAGCATTCCATGAGTATGTCCTTCTGAGCTTCCTCATTACTCATCCTCCAGCAGCTCGGGGAGCCAGTCACTGCTAGTTTCTAGGCTTGGAGCTCGATGGAACAACTGCAGATGATGCTTTCCTTTGTTTCACAGGTGAATCGCCCTCACCCTGGTGACCTTCCTCTTCTCATCATCTTTATGGTTGGTGGAGTGACAGTGTCTGAAGTCAAAATGGTGAAGGAACTGGTAGCAACACACAAACCTGGTACCCAGGTAAATCCCGTTCTAAATGTACCATTCCTGTCTGAACGAAGGCTGAGATCAGTCGGGAGGTGACATTTCCTATAGCACTGCTACCAAACCTACCCAGAGCCACAGCCACACGGGGAGGAACAGTGTTGGGATTTTGCTGTGAAACACAGGAGGCAACAACTGTTCAGGCACCAAGGGGCCAGGCTTTACGTGCAGTAAACGCCCAAGCTCTGTGTGCAGAGTTGAGAACAGATTGTTATTCTGAAGGAGATCTCATCCTGTCTGACAGATTTGTTTCTCGGTATTCTGTGTGAAGAGAAACGTTTGCTGTCCAAAGGGCTGCAGGCTCCCTGGCTCTCACCTACAGGACATAGTACAGGGGGTCATAGAATCATTAGAAAGATCATGCAGTCCAATCTCCCTGCCACAGCAGCATCACCTAGACCAAGTCACGCAGGAACACATCCAGGCGGGTCTGGAACGTCTCCAGAGAAGGAGACTCCACAACCTCCCTGGGCAGCCTGTTCCAGTGCTCTGGTACCCTCCCTGGGAAGAAGGTCCTGCTGATATTGATAGGGAACCTTCTCTGTTCCAGCTGGCACCCACTGCCCCTTGCCCTATCACCAGAAGAGCCTGGCTCCGTCCTCCTGACACCCCCCCCTCACATACTTAGAGTCATTAATGGGTTCACCCCTCAGGTTCCTCTTCTCCAAGCTCAAGAGACCCAGCTCCCTCAGCCTCTCTTCATAAGGGAGCTGCTCTACTCCCTTCATCATCTTTGTTGCTCTACTCTGGACACCCTCCAGCAGCTCTGTGTCACAGAGTCATCCTGCTGTCCACTAGGTCCCCCAGGTCCCTTTCTCCTACACTGCCCTCCAACAGGTGAGATGCTCTGAAGGAGCCAGACAAAGGTCTGGGAACCACCCCGTGACATACTTAGGATCGTCTAGTGGTGATTCTGCTGGCAGGTCAAGTGTCACTGCTGAGGAACCACACGGATTAGCCTGGATAGAGCTATACTGCTTTCTGGTCTGGGCCAGGTACGTGTGACAGATACCAGGCCTGGAGAACCCCATCTGTCTGTGGTCAGTGTGTGCTGTCTGACTCCTGGAAGCTCCTTGGTGAAGCTTCAGCAGCATCCTTGTGGCTGATCTTTGACCTCAGCAGCTGCCTTTGGAATGGAGGGGGGGAAGAGGAGGGATGGGCTGTGGTGCCGTCTCACTGTTACCTGTGGATAAGCAGGCACCAGAGCAATGGGGTATTGACTGGGTACAGTTGCCAGCATTCAGAGCGACCTGGAAACTGCTGCGTAACCAGCTGCAGCATNAGCAGGCACCAGAGCAATGGGGTATTGACTGGGTACAGTTGCCAGCGTACAGAGTGACCTGGAAACTACCGAGAAGCTTTGCGTAACCAGCTGCAGCACAAACACAAGCCGAGTTTCCAGGGTGGCTTGTAAACATCTTGTTTTCAATTCCTATGGAATGCAGTTTTGATTAGCGAGAAACCATCAGCAACGTGGAGCCAAGCAAAGGCTGAGCAGCCCCGGGGCTGACATGTGTTTCCCATGTTTTAGTTGTCTTGGCAGGGCAGGCTCAAGCCGTGGTGTGTCAGATAAATGCCACTTTCAGCCATGGTGTTTTCATCTCCTAACGTGTTTCTCCCCAGTTATCCTATTGCTAATCTCCTCCAAGCAGCAAATAAAGTTCTTCCCCCACCTTGAAGGGGGGGATTGAGCTGTGACAACCTGCTGGACAAGTTAATCCTCACCCGAAATGTATTAACCCACCCCGAAAGATCAGCAGAAGGTTAACACGTGGCTTGGCTGAGAGCTGTGCGGGGAGACTTCAGATGGCTCTTGAGAGGGACTTGAGGCTTGACAGCGGTGACATGGGATCTGGTATTGCTTTGCTTTGGCTTAACCCCGGCAGCAGGTCACCCTCTGAGGCAGATTCCTGAAGAATTTTAAGCTTTTACTGCATCTTGCCCTTTGTCCAAGTGTGCTCTCTTAGAGGTGACGGGACTTGGAGGGGGAGGCGGGAGGAGGAAGAGAAAAGCAAGGCAGCAGATGTGCGCGGCTCACCTATAGAGAAGGAGGGGAGTTCAGTGGGTTTGCCTGGATTTCAGCAGCCAGGCTGTGAGCACGTGGCACCTGTTGGCGATTACTCTCTTTTCAGACAGCCAGGTATGTGTCTAAGCTTGAGCCAGCACTGAACAGAGCTTTGTTTGTGGTGTTCAGGCATCAGAAGAGCACTGGCCTCCCCAGTCCCTCCCAGTCACACAAAGCACTGACATTTACACTCTTGGGAGTGTAATACACAACTAAAGAAGCGAGGAGAGTAACTGCTGGAACACGCTGATCACTCCAGCAGCTCTGTGGAGCAGAGGCAAATGGCATTTAAACATGAGGTGGGAGATTGGAACAGGCTACCCAGGGGGGTTGTGGAGTCTCCTTCTCTGCAGATGTTCCAGACCCACCTGGCTGTGTTCCTGTGCCACTGGGTCTGGGTGATCCTGCTGTGGCAGGGGGATTGGACTGGATGATCTTTCGAGGTCCCTTCTGATCCCTAATGATTCTATGATTCCAGCCACAGAACCACGCTGCACCTGAACACCAGTGACAATTTTATTTCCATGAAGGAGCACAGAGCAATGCAGCATCTCTTAGGCACTGCTGGGTGTGGATGGTGGTGAACAGAAGTATCCTACTATCAGAGGAAGAAATTACCTTTTTCCTTTAAGCTGTAATCAGGAGAATGAAAAAGGGGAACGAGCTGAGCAGATGTTTCACCCTCCTTCCACCCAACATGCACACTCGATGTGCTTGTGGCTCAGGCAGGCTCCAGACCGGCCATCAGATGTTAGCTGCATCTTCCCTTCCCTGTGCTGAGGCTGAGCTGACCATTGCAGCACAGCGGGTTGGGCTGAGAGCTCCTGCCTGCTATCAGGAGGGGCAGCCCTTCAGGCTCTGCAAAAGAGATGCTCTGTCCTGAAGATACCCGCTTGGAGGGATTCACATCTGGGCAATGTCCTCCTTCTCTGTTAAAAATGAAAGAAGTATTCACATTTATCCCCCGGGGGGGAAAGAGGAAAGTCCCACTGTATTTGGCAGCATCCTTTCTCAGACGTTCAAGTTGCAGATCTCTCTGGGCTTCCCGTTAGTTGCACCGATCCCCTCAGGATTCAGTGATGGGACTCCAAGAGGTAATAGCTTTTATCTGGCAGTGGCTGGTGTTTGGCTTGTACTCCCAAAACACTTCAGTTGCAGGTCCCTTCATGTTTGCAGAAGTAAGCTGTGTGATAATGAGGTGAGCACATGCTGTGCTATAGTCTGCTTCTCATGTAACGTAAGACGGTGTCAGCCTTTGGCATCTGCAGATTACAGAGCGATTTTCATCCATGGGAAGGTGAAGAGAGTGTCAGTTTGCCACGGATTGTGTGGGAGGACAAGGGGAAGGGAGAAGTGCGGGGGAGATTCTAATCAGTACAGAAGGGACCTGTAGTAACTTAACTCCAGATCCCTCTCATTATTTGAAGTGAAAGGATGAAAGAGAACAACAGAACCAGTTAAATGCAGCAGCACACACTTACACCGTGCAGCCAAGAGCACAAGGAGCTCGATAGCTGCTGCAAGAAGCACACGCTCTGCTGTTGAGCTTGTGCTTCAGGGAATCCTCAGACTCACACTGAAGAAGCCAATTCATGTTCAAGTGGGCTAGTAAGATAAATCCGCCCCCCCACAGCCCTCCCTGCAGTCCTGATCCTATGGACAGACCTGGATGACGGACTGTGGTTTGAACTCTGTAGTTATTGATTGCTCCATGCAGTAAAAACACAGGCACTCGCTCCTTGCTCACGGCTTTGCAGAGGAGCCATCACCCTAGGCACCCATGTACTGGTTTCCATGTAACAAACACAGACACCAGCGCATAGCAGGGAGTGCCCTGTGGCTGCACCCAGCCATGGTTTCATCCATCAGATCCTGCCAAACAGAAGCAACAGCATCCAGCAGTACTTGAGGTGGTGCTTTGGGCCAGAACACCATGGGCCTGATCTGCTGAGACATCACTGAGCAGGAGCTGTGGCTTCCTGCAGGAGGTCAGCAGCACTGCTGCGGTGCTCCCTGACAGTCATCTGGGAGGAAACAGCTCAGAACTGCTGTGGGAGAGGAAAGCCCTGCTGCATCAGCTGGTGCCTCCCAGCGCACACAATGGCAGTCACAACAAACCCCTGGTAGGCTGTGGGTAGCAGTGAGTCAAAGCACACATTCATTCAGAGCACAATGCTACCAGTCATTATGCTCCTCTAAGTGATTTAACTGCAGTTATTAGCAAGCAGACAGTTTCACTGGGCGAGTTGTTCTGCCCTGTCAGCAAACTCCAGAAACACAGTCTGGTATCTGGGTAAAGCAGAGGGTTGGTGTCCATGGCTCCTTGGTACTGCCATCACTCTCAGCCCCTTCTGTTTGACACGTTGCTTCTCATCCTGCTTCTTCCAGGTAATGGTGCTCTCCTCCGCACTCCTGACACCGCACAGTGCTGTTGAGCTGCTGTTTGCCGCAGACCGTCTCCAGCCTGACACTGACTTCTGACAGGGGAGATGCGTGAGTACCTCAGCTGGAAACATCACAGCCCCAGGTGGTTGCTCTTCCCAATACCCTTCCAAAATATGACCTGTTCCCTGCTGCGGTTACGGCTCCAGCTGAAGCTGAGTGAAGCAGCTGGCTCCAGGGGAGCACGTGCAGCTCCCAGGCAGCTCCTCAACGTGGTCCACTTGTCCAGCGACTTGTCCCCCCACCCTAACAGTAGCACCATATGGTGCTGAATGACCCAGCCACAATCCGTGTGGCAAGGATGAGTGGTTGTAATCAGTCCCTAGAAAAGGAGCAGCCTAGGGCCAGGTGATGCTGAATTTGCGCTCCCCAAACAGAACCAGTCTCTCTGAGGATTCCTGGTGGTTTCACTGGGGTTGCTTCCGGTGGGAAATGCTGCTGAGGGAGTAAAAGGCTGGCAAAATCCACCCACTCTGCCACCTTACCTTGCAAAACACCAGTGCCTTACACAGCACTAACCACCTCCTGCTCTCGCTTCCTCCCTCACCCCACAAAGGCAACAAAGCACAGCCCTGATTTAGCCACCAGAGCAGCTCCCAGTCCAGCAGGACTGGTAGAGGCAGAGAAGCAGAGAACCAGGGTTGGATTATGTGGTCGCTTGTCTCTCTCTGCTTCCCTTTCCCTGCTTTTGGTTTCTCCACCCACAGTCCCAGGAGAAAAGCCTGTTGTGGTGGCACACTTCTCTGTAGGCTGACACAGTAGGCCATATGGGCTGTGTTGGTTTGATGATAGCCCTGCAAAAACCATCCCCTCAACAGGCTTTTAAAAAAGAGAGAAAGAAAAAAAAAGCAGCACGATCCCATTTTCAAGCAGCCCCAGTAACGGATTCTTTTTTGAGCCAGATTTCTGAGCGGCACGATTAGAGAAGAGATTTTATTTTTAATGTTTGGTCATGAAGGAGCCGCTGTCAGAGTCAGTTATGTAAGCCTCTTCTTACAAAACTTGAGTGCAATCTCTGATTAAAAAAAGCAGCAGCAGCAGCTGCTGCTGCAGAGACGGTGATAGCCCACAGCACCAGGACTTCCAAACTGCAGCAGACAGTTGTGGAGCTCTAAAGCTGCAACTTCTTGCTGCATCCAAGATGCTCTGGCCCAGCTTAGCTGAAAGGAAAAGGTGAAGCCCTACGCGATGTTCTGGCTGTCGCAGCGCTCTGCATTATGCCAAAGGAGCGGTTTAACTGGGAAGCAGCTTTTCAACCTGCGTTCACTACTGTCCTGAGTCCTCTGCCACGTTTATAACGGTGCTTTTCGATTTAAATCTTTAAATCTTTAGAGCAGCTAGAAGGAAACAGTGGGCTCATTCTAAAGCACAGACAATGCTGCCTTAATGGAAGGAGAGATCTGCGAGAATGAGCGTAGAATAGAACTTTGTGCTATGAAAAATGAGAACTGATATTTCGATGTTAAAAGCTCACGGAACAGTTTGAATAGAGCAGCTGGAAAGCAAACAGCCAGTCTCTTGGTTTCTTTTCTGTCCTCCATAGTTTAACCCCAGAACATGCAAGTTTTGTAAACTCTGTAATCAATAAAGTGACGCTCCGGTAATGCTGATGCTCCACTGTCTTCTCTCCTAGCACACAGAGCTACACCCCGCAGGACTGCGTGTTCCTGTGGCCCATTTTTGTATTGTGTGATTTGATTGCTGATGAAAGCCAAGAGCTTCCGTCTTGAGAGGTGTCCTACAGGGGTTTCCACACCCTGCTGGTAGCAGAAAGGCTCTCCTCCCCTACAGCCAGTGGCTGTTGGTGACCAGTGAACTCAGCCACTCACACCTCTGAGATGCTGCTGCTTTCCTAAGGTGACAGAGGCTGCGGTAAGGGTCCCCCCCCGTAAGATGACAGATGCTGTCAGGTCTATGCCTCAGCCATCTAAGGACACACAGTATAGGTTAGTGAGCAGCAGTGAGCCCAGAAGACTCCAGTGCTTCTGCACTTCCTGCAGTTGCAGGAACACCACAAGACTCTTCACTTGGGCAGGTGCAGGGCCACAGCAAGGATCTATATTCTCCGTTAAGTGACACCACACTACAAGAGGTCTCACCCCTAGCAAATGGGTTTACTACTCAGTTAATAAGCCAAGCACTATTTTGTAGTAAGCTCAGACCAGAAGGGCAAGCTCAAGTGTTGTTTGCAAGCAGTTCTAAGTCACTTGGCCAGCAGCTCACAGACAAAAAACGAGTGCCAGCAAGACCTCATCAGGCTTTTCCCCCGAGCAGGTCCTACAGTAGCGTGCTTCCCAGGCCAGCCTGTGCAGCAACACCCCAGTCCCAGCACATGCTCCTGAGGAAGGCTCCCAGTAAAGCTACTTTAAGCATCAGCAGCCTGCCAGTTGACATTTGATTATTGATTAGTGGTGATACAGCTCAACATATAAAAGCTTCTCCTTTTCTTGCTTGAAGTAGTCTTGAGTTCCTTCTTCCACTTTTTTACCTACTTCACACTCCTCTCTCACTGGAGGTTTTCTTGAGGAGAAATGGAGAATCCCATTTTAGTTTGTAGCTTGAAAACTGCCCGCCTCTAGTTCCTCTCCCTCTCCCCAAAGAATTCCTTGAAAGGAAGTTGTAGAGCAGTTGTGAGAGCTCCCCCCCTGCGGTTTATGCTAATAGACCAACTGTAGGGACAGGAAAAAGCCAAGCAACTCCCCGCAATGTGTGTTAACTACCCTGAGAAAGCCCATCTCCCCGGTTACTGACCACCACTCCCAGGAAAACACAACGAAACCTGCAATTCAGAATTTAATATTGAACCAGGCAGTAAGGATGAAAGTCCCCTCCTCCAGAGAGAGAGAGGACTCTGGAGGAGTGACAGTACACAGAATAAATTAAGTTACAGTTCAAACAAAAGCACAACCGGCTTTTTAAAGTGCATGTGTAGTAAGGCCTTCAGCCCGTGAACTCCAGCGGCCCGACGTAGGAAGAATTACAGATGTATAGACACGCCACACACTTAACAGTGAAGAGAAGAGAGACTGGCTCAGCTCAGAACAAACCACCAGCTTCACTGCCCAGAGCCAGACACGCTTCGCATCAGCCACATTCCTTCAGTGCCCACTGTAGAGAGACACGTCTTAGGCTGGCGGCTGTGACTCCAACGCCACACTCATTCCTCAAAAGCTCCGTGTTGGATCCGTTAGTCTGGACAGTATTTTTTCAGACAATTTAACACCCCACAAGTTATTATGATATGTTTGTACACCGCACGCAACAGCTTCATGTACAAGAAGTCCAGTTAAAGTTGTCAGCGACACCATAGCTAGTAAAAAAATAAAGGACCGCTGTTTACAGTTCCGATACCCAGTTGTGGCCGCTTATTTTACACTTATTTTACACAACAATTTCACCTTTGCTTATTTGTTTTGAAATACCTGGGGAATAAAACAGTCCTGCGGTGCAACTGATCTAAACAGATGCATCACACTGTCCTTCAGCTGTGTGAAAACAAGACTCAAGAGGTCAATTCTAAAGCACGAACTGCAGTTCAAGGTGCTTCCCTGCTCAAGTACAGGTTGAGTTACAGGTGAAAGGCCATTTCTGCACCAACAAAAGCCAGAACTGTCCGACTGGAGAGAAGGCAAACAGAGACCTTGTTCCACTTACTGAGAAGTTCCTTTTTACTTGTTCTGCAAGTCAGATCCTACAGTTAGAACAGTTTAGGGTTGCAGGGGTTTTTTTTTTAAGTTTTCCAATCTGCTACTGTTCCTTTTTGAAGCAAGCACTTAAAACACACTCCTACAGCCATGCAGAAGGCTGCCCAGACCATCCTTCTTCCATAACACCTTGGACTCTAGATGTGCCAAACACCCACAAGTTTCAGTCTCAGGCTGAACGCCAGGAAGACCAACAGTTCTGCTGTCAAACAGACGTGACAGTCCTCACTTTGGCAGATAAAGCCTGCTTAAACCTTCTCTTCAGATCCTGCATGTTGGGTGATTTTGGCCGTGGGATGAGAGAGGTTCTCCTTCTCTCAGGAGTGCTGGTAGATTGCTGCTTACTGACTTCTTTACAGAGAAGATGGAAGGCATTGAAGATGTCGTTGTAGTTTTCACTGACAGATACTTCATAGAAAGAACAACCCAGCATGTTAGCCAGCTGAAGTCCATGCTGGGGCTCCACCTCTTTGATGTGCAAGAGATCAGCCTTGTTTGCAACAATGACAACAGGGACCGCATTTCCTGGATGCAGCTGTCGAACGTGATGGTAAAGGTGACTGAGGAGTTCATAGCTCTTATAGTCTGTGATGGAAAAGACAATCACCAGTGCATCTGCCCAGCGAATGCATCTGTTCAACTGCTCGTTACAATGCAAACTGTGTTCGTGGATCTGAAAAATAAGTAGTCTCAAATTAGATCACTGAAGCCATAAAAGCTGAAAAGAAGCCAGCCTTGAGGAGTCTGTAAAGCCAAGGGACATTTTACAGCCCCAGACATGTATTTCACATTGTAAGTGCAAACTTCACATGAGCATGGTGAATGCATGCACATGTTGATTCAGCTGCAAAAAAGCTGGAATCCAACACTGGAGTTTACTATACTCAGATGGAAAATTGACCTGAGTAGTTCTTCATGCAGAGACTTTGTAGTTCCACAGAATGGGAAATTAACTGGCTAGACAGTAAGTCTAGGGAAGCAAAGATATGAGCTGGAAACATTTAGACCTGGAGAGTTGCCCAGTTCAAAAAAAGGCAGCAATCCAGCATTACTCAGGTCTATACATTCACAGCTTCAACTTCTGGCACAGTAATGAGCTCAGCCACAATACAGCAGGCTTGGCTGTCTACCTTGCGCATTTATGAAGCTTGTTGGGCAGCAGTCACAACAGCTTCTTCCTTCCACATGTACTGCGTGTGCGCACAGCATTGTTTCTGGGCTTGTGGCTAATGCTCCCAACACACAGGAACAAGCCACTCAAGTAATTCAGCCACTCAAAAGTAAAGGGCATTCAGCGTACAACCAATTCACCATCACGAGTAATAGTTTTCTTCTGCTACCACCTTACAACAGGCACAAAACCATACAAAACCTGGCTTCACTACTGACCACCTTCCTCGCAGAGGACACACCAAACTCTGCAATGAGCCCCAACAAGACACTGCACACAGAGGAGGACAAACACACACAGGTGCAGAGCGAACTGCTTGGCTGAATCTGGCTCACCTGGACTCCTGGAGTATCTTGCACTTGAATAGCCAGCATCTCCCCATCTATCTGGATGTGCCTGCTGTAGAGATTACCTGACAAAACACCAACACTGTTACAAGTACAGCCACCACTCTATACACACAGACTGCTTCTGCTGCCTGTTAACCGTGCAAGAAGTGATGCACTACTGCTTATGAAGTGAAGGACTGGTGTTCACATGTAAGTCCCCAGCAGCCTATGGCTTGACTATCAGCACAGTATTTAATCTTAGACTTGCTTATTTTGAAGCTTGTCTGTTAACATCGTGCAGCTCGAGCTAAGCTCAGCCCTTAGCTCAGTCTTTAAAGCCAAGGGTGCAGAACAAGCTGCTTTTGCTGCAGAGAAGCTATTTAACTCATCTTTCGGTACTTCCACACCTCAGTGAAAGCACCTGGCCTGCACGATCCACTGCCTCTTCCACAGCTTTCCCGAGCCATTACCTCAGGGAACTGCTGGGAGTCTTACGGTCACAGTGGCTCTCACTGGGGGGCACTCACCGCATCGCCCCCGCAGCACTCTGAGTGAGGGCAGCAGGGCACCCTGCACCGGGGTGCTGGCAGGTTTGCGCTTCGGCAGGGGCACTAAGTGAATCCTGACGAAGAGAAGCGCCGGGGCACTTCTGACCGCAACAACCTGGCTGTTCCCGCACTGCTGCGGCCGGTTCTGAGGGGGCTACCGGCCCGCACTCCCCCTCGCCCCGCAGCGCCCACACCCCAACCCACCTCGCAACCGCCCACGGAGCCGGGTCAATCGGCACCGGGCCCCGCACACTCGTCCCCGCAGGGCTCCTTCCCGCAGCCCAGCCCGGGGACCCCTTCCCCGGTAGAAGGAACCCGCTCTCCAAACACATCCCCCCACCCCGTCCCGCCGCTGCCCTCCCGCCTACCTGCGTTCCGCTCGTAGTCGCCGATGAACCGCCGCGTGAGGAACCGCACCACGAGCGCTGCGGGGGAACACAGACACGCACCGTCAGCCGCGCCGCACGCGAGCTCTCCCCCCCCACACACACCCCGCAACCC
>VZRI01012244.1:2113-26615 GCA_013397515.1 Upupa epops | reverse complement strand
TGTGCCGTCTGGCCGGCTGTCATCTCGGCGGGGTCAGGGCCGTCCTCCCTCCTTCTCTCCTTCCCGCCTTCCCTCTGTCTGTCCTTCCCGCCTTCCCTCTGTCTGTCCTTCCCTCTGTCTGTCCTTCCCTCTCTCTGTCCTTCCCTCTCTCTGTCCTTCCCTCTCTCTCTCCTTCCCGCTCTCTCTCCTTCCCTCTCGTTTTCCCTCCCTTTCTCTCTTCATCCTTCTGTCGCTCGCTGACCCTGGCCAAGCTCTTGGCAGAGTCAGGCACCAACAGAGCGGTGCAGAGAAAAGAGCAGCGGGTGAAGTCTGTGCCCTCCCAGCCCTGCCCTGTCGGGAGCAGAGCCCGCGGTTAAGGAGGCAGCGGGGCGCCAGGCGAGGGGCGGGCGGTGGACGGGAGCGGGAGCGGAGCCAGACGGGGAGCGGGCGGTGCGAGCCTCTCCCCACACTGAGCCTTCAACGGGGAAACGGGGGAACAAAACCTGCCACGGGGAGAGGAGTAGCAGCAGGAATCATAGAATCCTTAGGGATCGGAAGGGACCTCGAAAGATCATCCAGTCCAATCCCCCTGCCACAGCAGGATCACCCAGACCAGGTCCGGACGGACCTCTTGTATTCACAGCAGACAAACCTTGCTAGTGGGAAACACTGAGTGCTAATAACACGGGGGAGAAACTGCCCCAAAGTTTATGGTTCAAACCACAGCAGGGCGGGTGTTAAAATAGAGCTGGGAGCCTGATGGTGAGGCTGGCTAAAGGCAGTCACCAGCACGCCAACGTTGATGCTGACCTCTCTCTAAGCCACAAAGCTCTGGTTGCAGATGGAAAGATACCTGGAGTACAACGGAGCCAGCTGTCCATTCTGCAGTAGCTGCTGGTTTTGCAGATAGAAATACGAGGGCAGACACTGTGTTCCAACAAAAACAATTCTGTCTCTGCAAGTGATGTCTGGAGCTGAGCAATGTGGGCTATAGCAGATAAACTGCTCACTTTGCCAGCCACCAGGCCAACAAGGAGTGACAGTGGTTTAGTTTTTAGGGCAGTGAGTACATTGTGCAGCAACTAAGGTCACGGGGGACAAATATAGTTTGATGGTCATGGTCTAAAATACAGAGAGGTTAAAAAATAGGTTTTTAAAAGGGCTTTCTGAATCCAAAGGGGAAGGAATAAGGACTCAAACTAATAAAAATCAGCAGGGCTGAGCAACACTCTGCTGATAAGGTGGTGTCTTCAAGACAAAGCAGGGAAGAAGCAGCAGGGCTGTCATGTCGTGAGAAGCGCAGACAGATTGGGGGAAGTCTTGCGGTATTTACAAAATCAAGAAGCATTTTGCTTCCACGTTTAATAAAGATGATGATGGTGAGGAAGGTGGCAGCAGAGGGAAAATGAGTAATGAGAAGAAAGTCCTGGGTAATTACTGCAGCAGGGAAAAATAAACAGGCTTGTCCAGAGGGCACAGAGATCAAGTGAAGATGAGGGTGAAAGGAGCAAGTTGTAGCACTCAAATGGTCGTGGAATGCTTGTGTTAAAAGAAAGAGGAGAAATAATTTACAGCTATTTGGACACATTGTGAAGGAAAGGAGCGAATAAATGGAGTAAAATGAAGTGTGTGATTACATGAGTTGCTGCTTCAGCATCGTATTTTTCCCTGATGCAGCTTTGTTTCTCTTTCCCTCAAAGAAGGTGTGGTAGGTGTTGTCTGTTTGGGGTCAGTAATGCCTGATATTGCCCAGATATGAAGTGGCAGAAGAATGTAGGGATCAGGAGGCAGTGACAGAGAGGTGGGTTTTGTATGGGAAGTGTCAAGACAGAGGGAAAGCTGCTCTGTGGAATTCACCATGGCTCCTGCCATCCTTCACATTGCTGTCATAGCATTCTAAGGAAATCCACTGCGGGCAGAGCTGGGAGACATCACCAGCCTAAACAAGGGTGGGAATACTGTGTCTCTTAGAGCTGGATTAATGAAGATATAATTAAATTTGATAATACTAATGACACGAGCAGACTAATCACAGAAACATCTTCCATCGACTGTGAGATCAGCACTTGGGTTCTGCCAGTCAGTCAAAAGTAAATCCAAATGGAACAAGTATGGACGAAACCCACTGAGATAATTAGGGACCAGACAGCCTGTTTCAGAGCAGGATAAAAATGCTGTGTGTATTCAGTGTACTAGAGCAAAGAAAACAGCTCCTGGGAGCTGTTTCCTTGAGCCTGGAAGTGAAAACTCAGGGCCAAGGACAGCATGAGAGCAAATGGGTATAAACTCAACTCTGTGGCTGGAGCAGCAAACCACCAGAACAGCCTTCCAACAATGGTGGCAGGAGTGAAATCAAGTTTAACTTCTATCAAATGGAGCTGTGGGAGGTTATAGAAGGGATTAGGAGCTATGGTTGGCTGCAGTGGTGACGATACACAGATACACAGATCATGAGGGGTTGGAAGGGACCTCCAGGGGTTATCAAGTCCAACCCCCCCTGCTTGAGCAGGATCATAAAACAAACCTAAGACAGGTTGCACAGACATGCATCCAGAAGGGTCTTGAAAGTCTCCAGAGAAGGAGACTCCACAACCTCCCTGGGCAGCCCATTCCAGTGCTCTCTAACCTTTACAGTAAAGAAGTTCTTCCCCATGTTGAGGTAGGACGTCCTGTGCTCCAACTGACACCCCTTGTCCTGTCACAGAGTGCAAGTGAAAAGAGATTGTCTTGTTCTTCTTGACACCCAGCCCTCATGGATTTATAGATATTGATTAAGTCTCCTCATAACCTTCTCCTCTCCAAGTTGAAAAGTCTCAGATCTCTCAATCTCTCCTCACAAGGCGAGGTCTCCAATCTCCTAATTATCCTCATGGCTCTCATTGGACTCTCTCTATCAAGTCTCTTGAACCAGGGAACCTAGAAATGGACACAATGAGATGGGGTGAGCACAAGACCATTCCCATCCAGAGACAGTTCTAACTCCCATTCCATAGAGAATTGTTTAGGTCTAATACCGAGTGAGCAGTGGTTTCTCCAACAGGTAAAGGGGTGCTGTAGAAAGAGAAAAATGGTGACAAAATTGAGACAATAACCTCAATCAAACAGTTTTATAAAGGAGATTTTGTCATTAAAGACTGGATGAAAGTGCTAAAATAACTGGAGAGTGGGATATTCTCCCTCTGCTTCAGAACACCAATAGCAAAACACTCAGACAGATTGAAAGGTGGAACTTCGGGACCAACTGAGAATCAAAATGTGTTCTTGCAAAGCGTGCAGTGGAGGCACTGAGTCAACTGCTGTAGGAAGGCACTGGAACAAAAATTTATCACCAAGCAAAGAAGGCCTGTGCTGCTATAAATGATGAGAACAGGCATTTTTTACTGTACTTTATGAGAGTGTAAAATTCACAAGCAGCAATGAATTAGTCCTCTCAAAGAAAGAGCTCTGACACAGTGCGGACAGGCTTTCTCATCCATCAGGGGGTTTAGAATAGTAGAATAATCAAGGTTGGAAGAGACTTCCAGTCCAACCATCACCCCAACCCCACTCTACCCACTAAAACCTGCTACCTAGGGCCACATCTACATGTTTGTTAAATCCCTCCAGGGATGGCAACTCCACCCGCTCCCAGGGCAGCCTGTTCCGATCCCTGACCACTCTGTCAGGGAAGAGATTGTTCTTGATGTCGAATCTAACCCTCCCCTTGGACAACTTGAGGCCATTTCCTCTGGTCCTGTCACTTAGTGACTTGGGAGAAGAGACTGACCCCCACTTCTCTCTAACCTCCTCTCAAGTAGCTGTAAAGAGCAATAACGTCCCCCTCAGCCTCCATTTCTCTGGACTGAACAACCCCAGTTGCCTCAGCTGCTCCTCATGGGATTTTTTTTTAATGGAAAATTTCCTGGGTCGTCTTCTCAGTTGGGCAGAAGTGGCTGCTGTGAGAGAAAAGGTCTCAGCCCAAGTGGTCATGGGGTATAGCTGCTGTGAACACACCCATCCACACTTTGGGGATGCACTTCTGTAGTTCGTTTTGTGCCACTGCTCAAAGGGCACGTTTGCCTGCAGCCTACACTTTCTGTGAACACCTTCCAGCCACAGCCTGGGAATTGACCTGGCTCTGTTACGTTGTGCTTTGGCCACTAACTTGTAGCACACATCTTCAGAGAAAAGAGTGGTGTGGATCTGACATTCAGAATCAGGAACGATGCCTGATCATTCCAGAGGAGTATTCATTCTGCAAATCACACCAAATTCATTCTTGGTTTGGGTTTGTTGGAGTAAAGAGTTCTCTGCTTATGGCACAGGAGCTATGTCCCATGCTCCCAATGCATTGACCTAAGTTTACCAACACCTCTGAAAAGGCTGAGAAGACAGGAGTTAACCCCCCTTTTCTGACTCAGTCTTGCATCACCTTCTTAAGCAAAGGAACAGAGGAAGGGAACAGAGGTGTCAAAAGAAACTGTATAAACAGGGAAACAACTTCTCTCTGTACTGAGGGAGATCTCCTGGCCAGCAAAGGCTAAGCTTACCCAGCAAGATAGGATCTTCATTCCAGGGCAGAGAAAGGGGAAAGGGAGGGATGGAGGGAGGAAGGGCTATGCTCCATGCACCCTCACCTACCCACCGGACCCTGCATGGTTTCTATAGCAGCACAGTAGCAAACATTTTTCTCTCTCCACCAGAAAGCCTGAGTAATGTTCTGCAATTAAATTCGTCTGCACTTTAACCAGATTTTATCTTCACATGAGCTCACTTTTCCCCCCATTTCCTCCTTATGTAACACTCCCAATCCAAGACGTGAAAAGCTCAAGGTTTTCTTGTCCATTCAGAGCTGCCTGTTTGTTGCCAGTGTTTGTTTGTGCTAACCCCATAGTACAAGTGACTGAATGTCGGCTTGGTCTGAAAGAGGTGATGGGGGGAAGCCCTAGTGGTGGAATCTCTTGAATGAATACAAGATCCAAAGCTTCATTCAAAAACATCTGTGAGAGGGCTTAGCTGAAGTGTTGCTTTCCATTTCAGGAATGACTTGGGATCTCGGTGAAGTCCTCCAAAAACTGTGGCGTTCAGTGCTGTAGTCAGCCCCCCTAAACCTCACCTCACGTTTACAACAGTTCATCCAGGGGTTGCGTTAGGAAAGGTCATCAGTGAGTTCTGCTGGGCCAGGGGAACCATAGGACAGTGCTCATGCCAGCACAGGAGCACTAGGTCTAGTACAGCTTCTCTCGGTGGCTAAGCAAATTAAGAGCTTTTTGCAGGGCCCATCTGCAAGTCTAAACTCTGCAGACCCTTTAACTTCCTTAAATCACCACACAGAAGTCACATCCCTGAAACTACAGGCAGAGAAGGCAGCATTTTCAATACCACCATTCCAGATTTCAGCTGTCACATCTGGGCAAACAGCAACTGTTGCCACAGTCACAGAGGTGGACACAGATGGTCCCGGGTGCATGTGTCCTGCTCTGCTTAGGGGATCAGCCACCAGGGTACAAGCCCTCATTAAAACGACTTGAGCTGACCTTGTTCTGAAGTGAAAAGATACCGAAAGCTTTGCCTTTCTAACATACAACCTAGCCAGCAAGACAAGTGCAAATTCAAGCCCTGCCCACATACTACAACAGAAAGTTATGATGAGCAAACATGTGGGTTGCAAAGTCAAAAGCAGAAAACATAGGAAATGCCAGAAATAATATTGCCTGGGCAACCTTAATTCATCCTCCCACTCGCATATGCATTTTCTCACAGCTTTAATTACATCATGTCAAACCATTGCGCTGTCTCCTGTCATACTGGCAGCCTGTCTTTTATTTGCTCCACAGAAACACAGCACCTACTTGAAGATCTGGATGTTATTCAATATTATTTCAGATCCTCAATTAACCATCCCTTGGTGCAGCAACAGGAGTTACTGCCTGTTGTGGTGTGTAACCAAGACACAAGAGACAAGGTCAAACTAACTCAACTAGGCTGCCTAAGTCTGGCAGGTACCTGTCGCTCCTTTCTGCTGCTACCTCACCTTCAACCACCTCAAGGCTTTGTGCACCCAAGCAGCCTGCAGCAATGGCCCACAGACACTGCACCGAGTAAGGGCTGTAGCCCTGAATTTTGTGAGACACACTGCTGAGCCACCAGGAAAGAGTCCTTTCTCTTTACCTGAACAAATGTTCAATCTCAAGGTAGTGGAACAACTTCAATGGGAAGGTGATGAGAGCTACATCTCAGGAGACATGCTAGACCAGGTGGCTGGGCTGGCTTCTGTACCTGTCACAGACCTGGCACCAAGGACTTCCATGAAATTGGGGATAGGCAACCTGAAAATATGGGAAACAAGTGTGACACTAGAGCACGTTAGGCCAGGTACCAGGCATGGTGGGGTGGTGGGATGATATCCCCGAGAATATCTAAAGGAGGAAAGGCAGGTTTATTTAACCTAGCAGATGGTGCCTGTGAGGGTAGATAATTACCTGCTGCCAGCTCACACTGTGGAGGAGAGGGGAGCTCCTTAGAGCAAGAAGCACCTTGCCAGAGGGTTTCCCTTGTGATTGGGTGCCTAAACAAACTCTGCACTCCAATCCTTCTGCTCCTTAGTAGGAACTGGACCTACAGACCATTTAGGAAAATGCAGCTATTCACTTTCTTAAGTAACGGGTTTTTAAGAAGCCTGCAACTACAGAGATCTCCGTAAGAAACCAGATGATCCAAAACATCTTGTCAGTAATTCAAGCTAGTTAAAAGGATTAATGGGGAAGTAAATTCTTCACCTTGGGGAAACACTACCAGCAGGCTATATAGCTACACAGATGCAGAATCACACAGTCATAGCATCGTTTTGGTTGGAAAAGAACTTTCATATCATCAAGCCCCTCTATTAAGAGTTGCAGAAGACAGCACCTGCTCACAGGACACGACAGATATGGGCTACAAGAGTGGCTGCAGTTTGGTTCACTGGGTTTCTGTATCGTAAATCTCTATATTCTACTCTTTCTTGAGGCTAGAGCCCATCAGCAACACTTCGTGAAGGATGGGTTTTAAGGCATTTAAATGAGCCAGTGCTTCTGCCTACGGGGCAGCCTTCAAGAAAGTTGTATGCATCAAATATGCTCTCTGCACAATTCTTAGCTGGAGTCCTGCATCCAGATGTGGAGACCTCAACACAAGAAGAGTGTGGAGTTGTTGAATGAATGTAGAGGAAGCAACAAAAAACATCAGAGGGCTGGAGCACCTCTGTTATGGAGACAGGAGGGCTGTTCAGGCTGGAGAAGAGAAGGTTCCAGGAAGACTTTATAGTGGCCTTCTAGTGCTTTATAGTGGCTACAGGAAAGCTGATGAAGGGCTGTTCACTAGGGTGTGGAACAACAGGATGAGGAGCAATGGTTTTACACTGGAGTAGGGGAGATTTAGATTGGGTGTTAAAAGTTCTTTACAATGAAGGTGGTGGATCGCTGGAACAGGCTGCCCTGAGATGGTAGAAGCTCCATCCCTGGATGCATTCAAGGTCAGGCTAAATGGGGCTCTGGGCAACCTGATCTAGTTAAAGATGTCCCTGCTCACTGCGGGGGGTTGGACTGGATGACCTTTAAAAGCTCCTTCCAGCCCAACACATTCTATGACTCTGATTGCATGGAAGTTTCAGGACTGCCATTCACACACGTCTGCTGGCAGACGACTACGGGCAATCAACTGGAAACTGTCAGGGGCATGGCGTTCATCTTTATTGGCCACAAAAGCAGGACTTGGCAACTACTGCAACACTCAACAGTTTGATACCGATCCATTTTCCAGCGATACCCTGTTCGGCTGGCTAAACACGCACAAGGATTAAACACAGGAAGCTTAAGAGTAGACTCTGTCAGCTATGTTTGCTTTCTATAAACCCCTTTGTGGCGATGATGAACTGCGCTGTAAGAGAGAAGGACAGATTAGTGTTATTGTATAGATGACTCACGGAGTCTCTATGGGTTGACAAGAGCACGGGATTTTTTTTTCTCTAAATAAAGGAGGTAGTCAGCCCAAAAATAGAAGTAGTGCTTAGAAGACTGCATCTCCTGGAGGAATTACACATTCCATCGACCGAAAACACAGAGGTTGGTATGCTGGGGCATCTCTGCTAAGGATATTGTGTGAAAGCCATTAATTCTTCATCTGGAATGTATATCTGTGCCGTCCAAATGGGATTTAGGTATTTGAAGTAAGGACTTCTGTTCCTGGCTGGAACCGGTTTTAACTGGTCGGGCAATTTTCATGGTCATTTTTATATTTGTTTTCTTGCTCAGAACCCAGAGTTATTTGCCCTGTGCTACCTGCAGAGCTGTGATGTGGTATGGCTGGAATGGGTCCCCAGGCGAGGAAGTCAGTGGGGCCCTGGTCCCGCCAGCCACCAGCTCTGCTTCTCCCCTCACCCTTGGCAAGGCCTCCCCCACCAGCAGCTCCAGGGTAACGGCACTGCCGGCTAAGCTGAAGGGGACACTGCTGCTGCCGGGCATTCCATTGCACAGTTCAGGTTTTCATGTTGTCCTATTGACAGGGAGAAAAGGAAAGCGTTGCTTCCAGATAGACAGAAAGCATTCCTACTCATTTCCTATGCTACACCAGAGCACTTTTCTCCCTAAACTATTCAGGAACACTGAAAACAAATGCGCTCATTGCCTGAAATATCCTGGGGATGGGTGCCTGTGCTTGAACTGCAGCTTATATTTAACACAGAATTCTCAACATCGACCAATCCAAAGAATTCTCTATTTATGAGCCCATTTGGCCTGCTTTCTTGAGGCATTGAATCCACTTGTCCTATTTTCTTGAGGCAATGAATCCATTTGTCCTATTTTCTTGAAGAATTAACTACAAAAATCACCAAGGAAAATACTGACAGAGAAGGACTTATTTATGAGCATCTAGCTAGAAGCTGTAGCCTAGAACAGGTGGTGCCCCAGTGCCTCAAGCACAGATTCACCATAGTTCAGGGTGGGTTTTATCCAAGGTGGATTTTATGCCTAGAAATCATTTGTCATTCAAGCCAGGTTGAAATGACATCCTGGGAGGTGATTTCTGTTCACAATGTCAAGCCCATCACTACTGGTGCTCGTTTGACACCTGTGAAAAACAGGAAAGAAAACCTGTGCTAAAGCTGCTTCCATGCAGAAACATCCCTCTCCTGCATGCCTGGTGAAGTGGCAGGTTCCCTAAGAGGGACAAGCGTAAGGACAAGGGAACAAGCCAGCTGGCTAAAGAACTACCTGCCTGGCTTTGCTGCAAGCAGGTCTAACATGAGCTTTCCTTAATTTCTGGTGCCAAGTGGGGCCACGCTTGCTGGAAGGGGTGTAAATACAGCACAGAAACTGCCTGCAGTCCAGACAGGACCTGGGTGACTGTCCTTTTCCCAGGCACAATGTACAAGCCACATTTTAGGAAGTAGGACAGGGCTTGGTTTTGTGGCTACAAAACATAAACTCCTGCTATATAACCCAAACAATGTGGTAGTGTGACCTTCAGCTGGGTGGGATTCAAATCAAGAACCTTCTGCTTGTGAGACTAATGCTGTTTCCATGGACGTGCAGCAGCTGGATATCCCTTTCCATGATACTATTCACTGAAGGAATTGTTGGGGTTTGGAACTGCGTTGCTCTGAGACCTCTGGAGTTGCCAGCCTTGGGGTGTCCTCTGCAGCCAGCTCCAGAGCACAGTGTCTCTGTCCCAGCTCACCAGTTGTTCAGGATGAGCGATGTACAGTTTGTTTTCCATCTCTATTTGCTTTCATGCTTCTTTCTCTCTCTCAATATAGTGGGATTTAGTTCATGCGGCATTAGTAGTGCAGCTGCAGGTTTCTTCTGTGCTGGGAGAAGGGAAGGGAGGAAAGTAGGTGGGCTGGGGTGGAAGGCATCTCGAGTACTGGTCCGGTTTTGGGCATCAAGGTATCAGAAGGACATTGAGGAGTGGGGCCAGAGAAGGGCAACAAGGCTGGGCAGAATGCTGGCAAACAGGCTCTGTGAAGAGTGCCTGAGGAAAATGGGGTTATTTAGTCTATAGAAAAGGAGGCTGAGAGACCTTATAGCTCTCTACAGCTACCTAAAAGGAGGTTGTAGCGAGGCTGGTGCTGGTCTCTTCTCCCAAATTACTAATGATAGGACGAGGGGAAAAAGCCTCAAGCTGCATCAGGGGAGGTTTAGACTGGATCTTAGAGAGAAGTACTTTCCTGAGAGAGTGGTTGGTCACTGGAACAGCTGCCCAGGGAGGTGGTGGGGTCATCATCCCTGGAGGGGTTTAAAAAATGAGTAGATAGAACACTTGAGTCTAGGGCTTGGGGAGCTGTTGGGATGAGGGCTAGACTTGATGATCCTGGATGTCCTTTCCAGCAATAATGATTCTATGATTCTGCGTTCTTTCTGTCTTTTAAAAGCCTTTCTTTACTTTTTCTGTTAATAAATTCCTTATTTTATAATAAATCCCTGGATTTGGCTTACAACCCTGAGAGCACTATCCAAAACCAGGATGAGCCACTGGCTCATCCTCATCTCCATTTTGTTCCTACTTAGCTCTTTATGTCGTGTACAGGGATACTTCCCTGCCCTTGGAGCAGGTCTTAGAGCGATGACTTTGGTGTCACTAAGCCTCCAGCATGCTTTGTCTGTCACCTTATATCAGCTGACACAGGGAAGAGAGGGGCTACAGTCCCCATTAAATGTCAGTGTGAAACAGACTGCACTTTGCATTTAAGGTGAAGGGGCATTGAAATGCAAAGGGCTACCTTATCATGAAAGGATAAATAATAAACAAATGCTTGTAAACACACACACACACATAGAAATCTATATGTGGATGTGGCACTTAGTGCCACAGTCAGCTGATGTGGTGATGTTAGGTCCTAGGCTGGGCTGGATGAGCTCAAAAGTCTTTTCCAGCCTCAATAAATCAGTGATTCTGTGAAATAAATACTAGGAAGTGTATAAATCTCTAAATAAGTATTAGTGAATATATACATAAATATCAATACCTGCTTAAATAAAAATTAAACTATGAAAATAAATAACTACCTAAATGCAGACTTAAAAAACTCATAAAGAATAGTAGTAAGAGGGTGCTATATTCTATGCTACAGTACTCCTGACACAGTGCGGTTTGAATCCTCCTCTGTTAGTATTAATAACAAAGTTCAGTTGATTTTCACGATAGAATCAGTCACTACAGAATGCATTCCCCTAGCCTAAAAGTTAGGAGGAAAAAAAACCCTGTTTCTAGGAAGTCTGGGAAAAATCAGGCTTTTTAAGGGTTGCAGTTGTAAAAGGGATTGGTTTTTTCTTTGAATTTGAGAAGGAATGATTGACTCATAACTCAAGATATGATTTCAAATTGCTGCTACAGGTGCTAAGAATCAGCATTGAGCATTCAGCTGAACTACACGCTGGCTGAGAGCAAACAGAAACCAAGCGGAGCGGTAACTCAGGCGTGAGAGCAACTCCAAGAACAACCAGCTGCTGGAGACAGCGTTGAAATACCAAATGTGTTGGGATTTCACCGCATCCTACACAAAGATTCACTGTACCTGTAAGTCTGCCTGCAAACAATAGTGATTCTCCCCTGTAGCTATTGTCAGCATCTCCCTTGGACTCCTATGGGCATGAAAGGAAGTAGGTTTTGCACAAAAATAATTAGGAGAAGCAGTCAAACGAGGTGTTATTGCAGGCTGCTTCGCTGCAGAACAGCTGACTCACCGCTTAGAAGCACACATTCTCCCAGGTCTTGGCAACTGGAACAGCTGAAACATCACAAACTGATAACAGGATTTCTAAGGGAGAAGTGGAAGCCTTTGCGTTAATATCGCATGCAGCCGTGAATAAAACATCAGCACGTAACTAGGATGCTTTTCTCTCGGATGTGAGCAGTAACTGCAGTCTCAGCTGTTTCAAAATACGTGTTCTTTCAAAATACCAGGAGGCAGTTGTACATAAAAGATTTATTCTCTGCTGGTGGATGAATCAGCTGTGAAAGAATTGCAGTTGTGATTCATTCCCCAGCCTGCGCAGCGAGCAGTACAAATACACTATTAGGGATCTGGGACAAACTGTGATGGTAGAATTACTCAGAGATAAAAACTCCTGAAAAAAGATTAAAACCCAATACTCAGGAAAAATATTCTGGGGTGAAAAAGAACAACTGTCCGAGACTACAATAGAGCATGATTTTCTCTATCTCTGCTCATGAAGGGTTTTCTAAACCAACGCTCACATTTATTAATGGGTGTCCTACTTTCTTCCACTAGCAAGTCATTTGCAGAAGTAGAAACCTTTGTTCACAGTTAGAAGAGGCTACATTATAGAAAGAAACTTCTCCAAGACTCTCCGGAAGCTGTGCAGCATCCGCTGATCTGTGTCCCTTTAGCTTACCGTGTCTGCTAGCGCTAGGACGGACTGTGCTTTAGCTGGCAAAGCAGTACTGAGCGAGGATACTTCACCCAGCGTGTCACGCTGCTATAAATACAATACAAAGGCAAATCGGGTGAGTCTGGGCTTGTGTGGCAGGCTTGTGGTTCCACCTGAAAGAGTATTTCCAGGGAAAACTCCTCAAGTATGAGAAAAAGAAGGGTGCAACAGGGAAAACATGGACAACAAAGGCTGCAAAAGAAGCACAACTGAAAGGCAGCTGAATTGAGGGACAAGGAGAGAGAGACACAGATGCTGTGGGCAGGGTGGTGATGAGCAAGTGGTAGCACTCCAGAAAGTGAGGGATCTGGAAAGAATTCACTCACCCTTCTAAAATGTTGTCACCAAGAGGTACAGCAGTGATGCACAGCAATATCCATGTGTTGAGAGGTGAGCCCTGCTGTAGCCTCACTGCCTGGCTCTGCTGGTGACTGCTGCTGCTGCTGCTGCTGTAGCCTGGGTGCCAGGAGGAAATGCAGACACAGATCACCTACCTCAGAAAGCAGATGAGCAGAGAAGTGTATGGGCAGCCAGTGGTGGGACAGAGAGATCAGAAACCTTTCTCTGCTCAGTTCAGCACATGGCCAGGTCCAAAGCTTCAGTTTTGCTCAGAGCCTCCAGGAGCCGAGCGACTCCCTAGGTCTGAGGTGCCCAACGTTGTCCTGTGTGAGTGCCACCACTGGCAGCAGTAGGTACCAAGTAAAGCAGAAACAGCAGATGCCTCAAACAGCAGTGACCATGGTCACGTCTCAGGACAAACCATGTTCCAGTCCCTTCACTCCATCCTTGTGCCACCCAGCCTAACACTGAGCCAAGTCCAACCAGACTCCATTCCTTTCTCCACTGCCATCTCCCTGTCCCATACAAACACCCACAACAAGCCCAAGCCTTGCCTGTGTCTGCCCAGCCCATGCTTTAGGCTGCCTTCTGGCATCTCAAGCCAAAAGCACAGCAACTGCATTGGCAGCTCTCCTGCTGTCTTCTGTGCCAGGACACCCTCCCATCTCAGGGCTCATTGGGCAGGAGGCCAGGGCCTCCCTATCCCCTGCCAGTGCTGACAGAACACCCGAGACAGCTGCTGGCTGCTGCCTCAGAAGTGCCAGGAGGAGAGCAGAGCCCGCTCCAGGTTTGTGCGGGCCCTGGCTAATGGTCTCAGCGATGGTATAGCCACTGGCACTCTGCAGTTGTGCCCATCTGCTTGCTCTCATGAGGGTTTTCGAGACTTTTCCCCCTGGCTACTTGCTGTAAAGGTCTGTCATCGTGCAAGAAGCTGCTGGTGGCTTGTAGATGAAATTTGTGGCTTCAGACACGGTTGTGTTGTGGGATGTATGGAAAACACAAACATCCTGCGGGGTATGTAGGGCTCTTGAGGCTTCCAGGGAGCAACTGCTAGAGCAGGTGACACGGCTGGGAACTGAACACGTAGGGCTTGTATCTCTTCCCAGAGGTCATACCCTTCATGTCTAGAAAGGGAAGATGTTATTGCGAGATGAAAATCCATACACTGCGAGGCTTGGTTCTGGCCTCACCGCAAAACCCTGTGCCCAGGAGTGGAGTTGTTGTGAACAGCAAGGGCCATGATGTGATTTACCCTGTTACCCAGTAACAGCTTCCAAACCACAGAGCAGCTGTTTTTCTTACAGTCAATGAACAGCTTTTGTTCACACTCCAGCTGCTTGCCCTGCGGAGTCCCCAGTACTCAGTCAGTTTTACCAAGAAGAAACGTGCTGGAGGCAAAAGTGTGATTAGTTAAAAAACACCCGTAGCTGATTCCCTAATTGCAGGAAAATCAAGAAAGGAAGTTCAGGAAGCTCCTTCTGCGTTTGGCTTTCCCTCTTGTCTTCCTTCCAATCCTCCCAGCCAGCTGATCCGTATCTTGCTGTACAGAGTGGCCACTGAAGGGGCATTCCTAGGACACACTCTGTTGGTCACCTATCCGTACAACCTGTAGGTAGCCCTCTCCTGTAAATATTGAAGTGCTGTAAGGGATTGGGCACAAATACAAAAACTCTTCTGGAGGCAACCCCAGCATCCGCAGCCTCTCCTCAGAAGACTTTCCTTCTAGTTCCCTCACCACCCAACAAGTAGAATGCAAAGGAGAATGAAGAGCTGGGGGAATTTGTAAGACAAACTCCTGGCTGACGGCAGATTTTGGAACGAGCAAGCAGCAAAGGCAGGGAAGGAGGTCAGACTGCCCAGTCCCACTACTCTGCTGGCTTCTCAGGATGAGAAGAGGAACAAACACTGGTAAAGATAAGAAATACTCGTAACAGTATTAAAATGTTTGTAGCTGCTCTCCCGACTTTGATGCAATACTGCGGTTCGAAAGCATAGAGAGAGAGACCTTTTAGGGGAACGTGATCCCAAAGTGCTCCCACATGAAAGAGAGAGGTGAAATAACGCGGTAATACTCCAGTTACTAAATGCTAGGAGGAAAATTACAGGCAATTTCAGGCCCGTTGCTATTTTCTTTGCTGCTTTGAAGGAATGCAGTAGATTAGCTGCATTAGGCAAGCGGGCTAAGAAAGTGGCTATCTTTAGTCTCAAGGTTTTAATGCCTTTGGAGATGTCTGCATGACAAAATAAAGGACACAAAATAACCCGGCAACCCCCAGCCTGCTTTTATCTGGCTGCTACAGATAACTATGGTAGCAAAAACATAGCAGGTAGTAAGTGCTTTCCACACCAGAGTGTGTCCGTGACACACGTGTGGACTCCAGGGGCAACTGAGTGTTGGGATGGCAGTTGGCGCTGCCATCTCTGTCAGTCCATCGTGTTCTTCTGTCCCCCACAGGAGGGAGACGCCAGTGATAAAGATGCCTAATGAATGGAGATCCCTGTCACCCAACTGATACCAGACTAGAAATGAGCTCTGGGTGACAACCTGAAACTCAGGGTAGGATAATTTAGCTGAGAGACATGGTGCCTGTCTGTGACCGTGACACCTTTCAGCTGGGTTTGTGTCAGTCAGTCACTCACCAGGTTGCAGTGCAACTACACCATCACCTTCCTGTTGAGGACTTCACAGGTGTATGTTCTTCTGAGCCTTTCCAGTTGAGAAATAACATCTTTTCCTGTTACAACAGCAGTAACAGGGACTCAACAAGATCATAGAGACCCAACAAGATCATAGAGAGCTAACAAGGTCATAGAGACCCAACAAGGTCATAGAGACCCAACAGGGTCATACAGACCAAACCCCATCCCCCACCACCAGGCAGGAACAACTGCATTTGAGTCATCTATCACAGGAACTGCTTAAGCTACGCTTCTTGTATCCTCGCACATTCTTTCTGTGCCAACTTTAACCTTTCAATTACAGGAGGAGGGGTGATATCTTTCTTGCTCAGCCCTGCTGGTTCTTTCCCTGAGTTGTTTTTGCTGGGTATTTTTCAAAGGTGAATGCTCTTCCCAGAAATCTGGGCTCCTCATTGTTGGAGCTAAAGCTGCTGTGGCAGTTCGTTAGTGACTCGTATGTGCGTGTAGCCTACGATCACTGTCTGAGATCAATCACTTCTGTAAGAAGAGTACATGATTGCAGGAAAAGAATGGGATTGTTTATTACCGTGGGTGTTGGGATATGCATTATGGAGATGGGATGTTTTCTAATGCTTATCTGATTGTTTCCTTCAGCTCCTGGGACAAATTCTCAGCTCACACTAACAATTTCCCAGGTAACACTAAGCAATGAGCTGACTGTTGATCTCAGCAGACAGCATACTTGAGCAGCTCTAAACGAGAAGTCACATTATTTGTCCGCAGTTCCGCAGTGCGTGATGGTGTTTGCCAAGAAGCAGCATAACCTGTGTGGAAGTGCAGGGGTGTTTGTGATACGCAATGCTAGCAGACAGCAAAGAGCCACTGGAGTCCTAGGGGCAGTAAGTTCTCCAAGGGATAGCCATGTGCCCTTGTGGCGGAGAGGGCCAATGGTATCCTGGGTGCATCAAGAAAAGTGTGTCCTGCAGGTGTAGGGAGGTTCTCCCTTCCCTCTACTCTGCCTGCTGGGGCCACACGTGGGGTACTGTGTCCAGTTCTGGGCTCCCCAGTTCAAGAGACACAGGGATCTACTGGACAATGGAGAGCTATGAGGATGATTATGGGACTTGGACACCTCTCCTGTGAAGAAAGGCTGAGAGCTGCAGCTGTTGAGTCTGGAGAAGAGAAGGCTGAGAGGGAATCTCATTAATGTCTATAAATACCTGGGGGTGGGTGTCAAGAAGAAGGGACCAGTCTCTTGTCAGTGAGATGCCCAGTGATAGGACAAGGATTCATGGGTATTAACTAGAACATGGGAAGTTCCACCTCAACATGAGGAGAAACTTCTTCACTGTGAGGATGAAGGAGCTCTGGCACAGGCTGCCCAGAGAAGCTGGGGAGTCTCCTTTTCTAGAGACTTTCAAACTCACCCCCTCTCCCCGAGGGCTGCAGCCCTGTGTGACCTGCCCTAGGGGGATCCTGCTCTGGCAGGGGGGTTTGCAGTAGATGATCTGTAGAGCTCCCTTCCAACCCCTGACATCCTGTGATTCTATGCTTCTATGATCTGGTGTTTTATTTTCATTTTAAATAGGAATTTGAGTTACAAGATATAGTTGGGACAAAACGCTGTGGGACCCAGAAAAGTTAGCCTTCAAGAACTCAAGTTGGACCAACACATGTAGCACAAACACAGTTCTCACACAATCACCTCTCTGCTGCAAAGCCCTGGGGGCTGTGTGCAGCCAGGCAATAGTAAAGGCGTGAATAGAAAATAGCTGTTTTCTCCTATTTCAAGTGATACAGAAATAAGTAACAGCCGATCCGTTCTCCCTGGGCAGGTTTTTTTTTAGTATTCCTGAGCAGGCAGAAAAAAAAACCCCAAAGGAAGTCTCCTGCCCATTTTCTGCTCGTATGTATTAAACTAATTACTCTGCTTTAACAAGGGGAACTTTGTTCTCCGAATTTCCAAGTTTCATGCCAACCCCTGCAGCTAATCATGACCACGGTTGCTGATAATGAGTAGTAAATTGTTATAGTCCTCAGAGCCTGATAGGTACATTCCAGCCTGCATCGTGTAGCCCTGCTTCTCTATACGTTATTGTTCACAGATGGAATCTGTCAAACTCTGTCAACTTCATATACACATTCGGAGAGTCACATCCGCATTCCTGAAATTTATGGCTGCACAGCCCTCACCTTCTAAGGCCCTTAATTCAATAACATGTCACGTCCCTTCAGTCTCACCCTGCTTTAAAATACTTTCACCCACTTACGGGCCTTCCATTTAGGAAAAAACCCTACTGAGTTATGACAAAGTAAATATTTCAATAGAACGGGGGGCAGCCTATCTGGCTTTAAACAGCCCCATTATTATGTTGAGATTGATGGTCAGGAGCTAATGGAGCATTTGCTTTAAAACTTTATTTAACTAGATGGAAAGTGGATAAAGATACGTGTCTCCCTCAGCTGCCACACCACGGAGTCTCGGGGCAGCAGTACACACCCGACAGTTGTGTTTCCAGGGGGGTTCATTGTCTAATGGGTTTTATTTAGCCAAGCTTTGTCTAATGTTTAACCCCCCAAGCAAAATGCAAAGAGGAATATAATAATTCTCATTTCGTTCCAAAATTGTGTCTTTTAGAGTGAATAAATACTGCACTCTGAAGATGGCTATCTGAGGACACTCACTAGTCATGTGAATCGGAGCAGAGGACTTTCTTCCCTTGCCCAGACTGAGAGCATAAACTGCAGATAAGTAAATGATGTGAGTACATAACAGGCATTAAAAGCCTTGTTCTTTTCTGCTCAACAATGCAAAGGTGTGAACAACATCCCTGGATGTGTTTCAAAACCTACAGAATCACAGAATCATTGAGGCTGGAAAAGACCTCTGGGCTCATGCAGCCCAGCCCAGGACCTAACATCACCACATCAGCCAGACCAGGGCACCAAGGGACACAGCCAGTCTGTCTTTAAACACATCCAGGGATGGGTTCTCCACCACCTCCCTGAGCAGTCCATTCCAGGGTCTGATCACCCTTTCCATGATGCAGGGCTTCTCAACATACAACCTAACCCTCCCCATAGCAGCTTCAGGCCCTGCCTTCTCATCCTGTCACTAGTTGCCTGGGAGAAGAGCCTAACTCCCATCTGCCTACAACCTCCCTCACAGAGTTACAGAGATGGAGAAGGTCCTCCCTGACTTTCCTCTTCTCCAGGCTAAAAAACCCCAAGTCCTTCAGCCTCTCCTCATCAGATTTTCTCTCCAGTTCCTTCACCAGCATCGTTGATCCTCTGGACCCACTCTAGCCCTTCAATCTCTTTCTTGAAGTGAGGGGCTCAGAACTNGACGCAGAACTGCCCCCCATACTCAAGATGAGTCCTCACCAGTACCCAGTACAGAAGGAGAATGACATCCCTAGTCCTCTGGCCACACTATTGCTGATCCAAGCCAGGATGCCGTTGGCCTTTCACGCCACCTGGGCACCCAGTCCTGTTCAGCTGGTTGTCAGAATGAGATCAGATTGGTTAGGCAAAAGGTTGTGGAGATGTGGAGCTTAGGGCCATGGTTTAGCAGTGGCCTTGGGACAGTTGGGTTAATGGTTGGACTTGATAGCCTTGAATGTCTCTTCTAACCTAAACGATTCTGTGGTTCTATGGCTCTAACTCAGAACCCGTGAGCATCGCCCTTCTGCCACCCGTGTGAGTGCCTCCCTGGGAGCGTGTGCCCTGGGAACAGCACTTGGCATTTCGCCACCCAGCAGCCACACTGGCTGCCTTAGAGACTAAGGTAGTCTCTTGCTGCGAATAAGCTGAGCCAAGTCTTCCTCATACCTGTCCATCAGGACAAAGCAAGCTGGCTTGTATCCCGGAATAACGCAGCAGGATGTAGCTGATCTTAGAGAAATACCTCAATTACAGATCTGCAACCCCAGTCAGAGAAGAACTATGGATAATCCAGTTGGGGTTGCTCTGAAATCCTGTTGCAATACTGGAGTCTCCCTTCCCTCACCAACCTATCTCAAAGAACCCCAAGACTCTTACCAGTGTCCCTGGTGCAAACTGGTGCCACCATGTAGTGCACATACTATGCCACAGGTATGGCTGTCTCCTCCTCTGCCAGTATCACTGTGAACCCACCGTTGCAGCAGTGATTTGTAGGCCAGATGAAAGGTTTGTGAGGCAATAATTTTTCCAGAGCCGATGTTCTGAGGCTGCAGTGCTAGTGACCTCAAGATCGTGTCGCGGTAGGACTCTTTTATAGGTTCCTCTAGGGAACCTGTGCACCCTGACAAGCTGGAGGTTCAGCTTGGGTCTGAGGTTGGGTCTTGTGACATCTTGGGACTGACAGTCTGGAAACAGCATGTTCTGTTTTCCTCCTTCACCCCGTGTGAAAGGGGAACAATGAAATCATCGCCACGTGCAGTAGGCGATGAGATGTCAGTAGTGACAACAAACAGGCTAAAAATGCCTGGGCACTTCAGCAGAGCTGTGACTTTAAGCCTACACACTCTCTCAGGAAGTGTGATAGACAGAGACCCCTGGGAATTTATAAATAAATGAGAAAATAAGAAGGGAAAAGTGCATCCACCTCATTAGGAAAACATTAACGAGGCGAGGAATGTTTTGATAGTCTGTGTCCTCTGAAATTCCGGGCTGATTCCCCCACCGCCACAGCTCTTCTGTATAGGCAGGTAAATGGTGTGCAGCCCCACTCGCTCACAGAGGACAGAAAGAGATTCAAGACTCAAAACTACTCACATAACAGAGTAAACGTGGCTGCAGAAGGGACTGCATTACCCCACGTCTGGGCTTGAGTCTGGAAAACATCTTCAGCCAGGAAAGCTCTTCAAGCCGCTCGAGTCTGCTCGCAGTGCCACTGCTCCAGTGCTGTCTCTGTCTCTGGGAAGAGCAGAAGCAGAAGACCACATGAAAACTTTTCCATAAGAGCTGATCTGTTTTAAAGGTTTTTGGAAGAGGTGAAAAACCCCAGTTTATAAACTGGGATTTTAAACAGGATCCTTTTGCTGTGACAAGACGACACCTCAGCCTGCTCTGCATAATCTGTAGCGCTACGGGGCGAAAAAGGAGCAGAGCATTGCTCCGCACACACCCCACTAACAGAGCCCCACGGACCATCAGCTGGGAGATCAGCCACCCAGGCCCATTCCAGCACCTATGCTGTTCCAAGTTCTTGGTCAGTTTTTAGCTGGAAGGCTGTGGGGTGCGTGAGGAAAGTGACCTCACAGAACAGTCTTGTCTTCCTAGGAATATCTGTCCTGATCAGCCGGTTGTCTGAATGAAGGGAGCCATTACCCTTCTAAGTGGTGATCTGTCCCCTGTAACACTTGATGAAGAGTATCATCAAATATATCATGATTTATCATCCCTGTGTGCGACCTGCGAGGAGCAGCAGCAGCTAGCGCAGGTCTCACTGAATTGCATCGGCTAAACTACCGAGGTCACCTGTTTGGGGGTAAGAAAAGTACTTCCTTCCTCCTATCAATAGGTTTTCTTTGAACAGCTACCCAAGTGCCTGAGCAGAGCAAGTGTGGGCAGAACTCAGCAGCAGGTGCTCTGAGTCTTAGCTGAAACCCTCTGCGTTAATAAACGCCAAGTAACTACAACCCCTACTCACAAGAAAGCACCAGACGTCGGCAAGAATGGTGATCGTGGTTTCCTACGTTTAATAAAGGTGGAAATCGCTCACTCGGGCCCTGAGGTCTGGAGGTTATAGAGGAAAAAATGAGCAGTTGTAAATCTACCTGGATTTCAATTTGCGGGATCTGAAGGGAACCCCGATTTACTCTTCTCAGACTACAAATCAGATCTTTTCCACCTCCCTGCACTGGTTATTACAAACATGAAGACAGCTGTTTTTTCCTGGTGACAGATCAGTTACAGCTTCTCTGAGGAGACAGTGGAGCCACTGTGCTGGCAGCTCGCTGCCCATCTGCACCACATTCCTTCAGGTGCTGATTGGAGTGACCTTTCCCTTGGGAGGATCTGAGCAGGTGAATCAGGGAGAGCTGCTCTGGCAGCAGGTGGGGAGCATCAGGACCAGGAGAACTCACACAGCGCAGGGAATTTCTGATCCAAAGCCCACAAACACCACTGAGAAGCATGTTCTAACGTGATTTTGCAAGTCATGTTTTCGCTTCAGCTTGACAAGAGAGTTCGATAGAAACATTCCTTTGTTGAGTGAGCGTGTGAAAAACACACCACTGAATCAGGAAACAATGACTTTGCTTCCAGTTTCAGGCTTGCAAATAGGGCAGTGAGGCCGTGTTTTAATGAATATCTATGGGCTACACGGCTCATTTCCAACCTGCTCTCAAGGTCATCTGGGGATAGGACAAGGGGCACTGGGTGCCAGCTGGAACAGAGGAGGTTCCCTATCAATATCAGCAGGAATTTCTTCCCAGGGAGGGTGACAGAGCACTGGAACAGGCTGCCCAGGGGGGTTGTGGAGTCTCCTTCAGTGCAGACGTCCTAGACTCTTCTGGCTGTGTTCCTGTGTGACTTGGTCTGGGTGATCCTGCTGTGGCAGGGGGATTGGACTGGATGATCTTTTGAGGTCCCTTCTGATCCCTAAGCAGCGGCGGGCCAAGAAGGCCAATGGCATCCTGGCCTGCATCAGAAATAATGTGGCCAGCAGGAGTAGAGAAGTGATTGTCTCCTGTACTCAGCACTAGCGAGGCCTTGTGTCAGTTTGGGACACCTCACTACAAAAAGGAGGTGAAGGTGCTGGAGCTGGTCCAAAGAAGAGCAATGAAGCCAGTGAAGGGCCTGGAGCACAAGTCCTGTGAGGAGCAGCTGAGGAGCTGGTGTTTGTTACCCTGGAGAGAAAAGGAGGCTGAGGGGAGACGTTATTGCTCTCCATAACTTCCTGAAAGGAGGTTTTTGTGAGCTGGGATTCACAGAATCGTAGAATCATTATTGATCTATTCTGCCAAGTAGCAAGTGATAGGACTAAAGAGCCTCACGTTGCACCAAGGGAGGTTTACGCTGGGTACGAGGAATAATTTCCTCGTCGAAAGGGTTATCAGAACAGGAACCACCGGGGAAGTGGTTGAGTCACAATCCCTGGAAGTGATTAAAAGATGTGTCAACATGAACACAGGGACAGGACTTAGTGGTGAGCTGTTAGTGCTGGGTCAGTCGTTGGACTTGATGATCTTAACAGTCTTCTCCAAGAAAAATGATTCTGTAATCCATAGCACTGAAATTTTTCTAGGTCAGGGAATGAAACCATGGTAATAGATTTATGGGATCAGAATGCTCTACCAGCAAGAACTTCAGAACCTACTTGTTTGACCACGTTTTGATCCATTATTAATGGGAATATGTTTCAGGTATAAATGTATATATAAGTATATGTAACTTCTTCTCAGTGAGGGTGACGGGGCACTGGAGGGCTTGTGGAATCTCCTCTGGAGACATTTGAAACCCGCCTGGACCTGGTCTGGGTGATCCTGCTGTGGCAGGGAATTGGACTGGATGATCTTTTGAGGTCCCTTCCGATCCCTGATGATCCTATAAAGATAGGATGTTACTACCTTGTTTAGGGAGCACAGAGTCAAGAGAAATCTACCTATAACCAAGCCAGGTGAGCCCTGTGTATTAATCTTTGTTACAGTGCAGTGTCCTCCCAGCAAAAAATTGAGAGATTACCAGCGTAGACTGGTATCCCAAGGATCCAGCAGCAACTCCTCTATTAAATCTAGTGCTGAGCACTAAGAGCAGTCATCCTTTCTGGCTCTTGCTTGAAATGAAGAGGGGAAACTCTTCTCTGCTCTTCATCCCAGTCACACTGTGCTGCCGGATGATAAAGCTCCCGCTGTCCTCGTTGCTGGGAACAAAAGGAACAGTTCTTTTCTCTGCTGCTGACAGCCCAAGACCATTCACATCACTGCCAGTTTAAATCAGGACTGGGGAAAAGGAACAAGAAATACAGGCAGCTTAACCGGATTGGCACGCTCAGGGAAAAGGGCTGCTGGTACCCTGAGTCTGTCCACGGCCGGTGCAGCTGATAAGCCAGAAAAATCAAGCAGCAGGAGCACAGCAGCAGCCCAGACGTGTTTTATCCAGCTAAGCATGCGGTAAGACGTTTATCCTCCAGTGCAACATCCTACCAGCAGATGTACCCGGCTGTCATTTTCCAGATAGATCTGTAATTTGAATCTCGCCAAAGCAATAAGATCATTGCCACAGGGGCCATGAGCATCCTTAAAACCAGCGCAGGTTGGCCTAGCGAAGGGCTCTGAAGCTCTGTGTGTTTGTTTTTACACCCTACACACAGTTATTTTTGTCTCACAATATTTCAACATCCGCTGAAAATCATCAGTGTCAGGGCGCTGCATCGCGAGCTCCCTGCTCTCGTGCTGGAACGAGGAGGAAAGCTCAGAGGGGCTCTTGCCCTTTACTTGGCAAATGTTGTATTGGCCGGAACAAATCAGTAAGAGGATAGGTCAGTCCAGTCCTGAACACTGATGGTGAAAGATCACAGCCTCATGGTTCCAAAACCTCTTTCAGTATTATCCTGAGAACAAAACATACCTGTATGTGGTGTTTCCAGTGTGCTGAGAGATCAGAGGAGCACAAAACAGTGCCCGGGCTGCCTGTCTCCAAGTGACTAGAATCACCAGGCTGTGACACAAACCTGCAGTGACTCTGAGATCAATGTGGTTATTACTTGCAACTATTTGCAAACGACTCAGCAATCAGGTTTTTTGAGATATAAAATAAACTCCAAGAGGAGAAAGCCACTCCTCTGTTCTCCAGTCCCTTCTTCCCATATTCCTATAGAATGCCAGTAGCAGGGATGTCTCCAGGGATGGGGCCTCCATCACCTCTCTAAGCAACCTGTTCCAGAGATCTACCACTCTAGGATTAAAGGACTTTTGCCTCTGGTTCAGTCTAAATCCTCCCTTTTCCAGCTTAAAACCATGACCCCTCATCCTACCGTTTGTTCCCTGCTGTTGTGGGCAGTCTTCCCCAGTCTTCTGACAGGCCCCTTTCAGGGACTTGGGCCCCTCAGTTCCAGAAGGACACAGAGCTGCTGGAGGGTGTCCAGTGTAGAGCAACAAAGATGATGAAGGAAGGAGAGCAGCTCCCTGATGAGGAAAGGCTGAGGG
>VZRI01012243.1:0-32904 GCA_013397515.1 Upupa epops | reverse complement strand
TGGGTGGTGAACTTCTTAAGGTAATACACGTGCTCCGTTTGCGTTTGTTCCATCATATGCACACCTGTTCCCATTGACCCTGCTCCTGTGGGTTAATACTGGGAGGCTGGGAGACTTGCTGATGGGAGGGTATTGGACCCTTTGACCCACTAAGAGTTAACCATAGTTCAGGTTTTGTAGATATTACGTTATGGAAATAGTCAACTTCTCTTTTGCTGTCTCTTGTAGCTCTCAGTCTTTCCAACTCTTCTTTTAGCTCAGCCACCATGTTCATCAGGTCTCTGATCTGCTCACACGTAACACAGGTGTGTCCCTGCCATCTTCCATATTGAGTGCCAGGCTCCAACACTCACTGCAACCACCCGCCTGAACATCTGCATGNGCTGATGGGAGGGTATTGGACCCTTTGACCCACTAAGAGTTAACCATAGTTCAGGTTTTGTAGATATTACGTTATGGAAATAGTCAACTTCTCTTTTGCTGTCTCTTGTAGCTCTCAGTCTTTCCAACTCTTCTTTTAGCTCAGCCACCATGTTCATCAGGTCTCTGATCTGCTCACACGTAACACAGGTGTGTCCCTGCCATCTTCCATATTGAGTGCCAGGCTCCAACACTCACTGCAACCACCCGCCTGAACATCTGCATGCAGAAAGAGACTGGGCTTCTGAAGTGTATGGAGTATTTCTGTATCTGAGATGCTGTTACAACTTGAAGATCATTACTAATATCTGCTGGTCATAGTCATGTTGTGAAGAATCCCCCAAAGTGAGAGGGGAGAGAAGTCAATACGTGGTTTGAAGTGTGGAAATTCTGAGACGTACTGGGCAAGCTGGCATCTGCAAAAATACTGGAAAAGGGACTTTTCCACAAGCATCACTACATACTCAATTATATGGATGGAGGGGACAGTTGAATTCTCTCTTTGATTAGAGTGTTATTTTACTCCAGGGCTTTCATCTGAGGTCAAAAACCAGTATGTTAGCTGTCTCCTATTTCTCTCAGAGTGGCCATAATGGCACTGTGATACAGTTTCTGGTTTTTTTCTTTTTGTTTTTTTATTTACTTAAGAGGTTTTTTTCCTTTTCTTCTTGGGTGTGGGTTCAATAAATCCTTTTTTTATTAGCAAAATTACTTCATTGCCTGTTGAATTCTTGGTGAGAGCTGGTTGGTGCGCTTGAATTGCAGGCACCAACCCAGAACTGATCTAGACCTTAATTCTAACTCAGGACAACACCTTTCAGTGAATACGTTTTTCTTGATCTCCAATCTACACCTACCCTGGTGAAAATTTACAGTTTAACTTCATCCTATTGCTTGTTACTTAGAAGAGACCAACTTTATCATGTTCCCTGCCTAGCCAAAATTAATAATTTTTCAGAATTCTGCCTCCAGTTCTTAAATGTATTACCTGCAACCTAGTTTGCTTAAGGTGACAGTGATGGAAATGCAAGAACCTGAACTGTAAGCATAACAGTATGTCATACAGTGTTACAAAACAGCAAAATGCAGCAGCCAGAACTGAACTCAGCTTAAGAAAATTCGTTTGTTTCAGAATCCTAACCCCCGGAAAAGGAGAAAGGTTCTGCCTGTCCTGACATGTGCAAACCGTGACTTGGAAGCTTTCTAGAGGGCATGAAACACGAGGATATTCGGTCATCACGAGGTTTTTGCTAGCTTTGGAATGAA
The DNA here is from genome assembly GCA_013397515.1 of Upupa epops. Classification (NCBI taxonomy): domain Eukaryota; kingdom Metazoa; phylum Chordata; class Aves; order Bucerotiformes; family Upupidae; genus Upupa; species Upupa epops. The sequence continues at coordinate 31,218 of VZRI01012243.1, read as the reverse complement.
GGCTACAGCACAGAAATAGTTTATTTTCTCTTTGCCTCCAGTCGAAACGCGTGCGACTAGCGCACACAACTGTCGCGCTGAGCCACAGCAATCCCTGCCTGGCTGGGCGCCGCCGGACTTGGCTGGACCACTCCATTCGCAGCCCACAAATCCAGCAGCACGGAACCAATCGCTCCGGCGACGCTACCAGCGGCGGAAAAGGGCGGGACGTCGCTCGGCGGAAGCGGCGCCTAGCCAGGCGCGCGGGGCAGGCGTTGCCAGCCGGAAGCGTGGGGTGGACCGTTGTGGTTTAAGGCTCCGAGGCGGTAAAGGGGCGGAAGGAGGGTGTGAGGTTTCTTCAGTTTCCTTTTCTTCCCCTGTCTTTCGGAGGTAGTGGGGAGATGGTTTCCAGAGTCGCTGATCGGCTGCTGATTGTAGTCTCCATACTGGAAGGTAAACGGGAAAGGGGACAGAGGGCGAAATGCGACCTGCTGGCTTTGGTGGTCACGCCTCAGTCCTGGGTGGAAAGTTTGCGGTGGTCGCTGTCTCTCGAGGCTTTCTCCAGAAAGCAAGATAGTCCAAGCTGTATTTTTCCTGTCGTGCGCTTAGTGTGCAGGTGTAGGGGCTTTAGGTTTGATTTTGTTTTTTGTTTTGCATTATTTGGGGCTTTTTGGCTGAATGTTTTTGTGTTGTCAGGGAAACCCTGTTACGTCTCTACCCTTTTTATGCAGTTTGCTAAAGCAGTTGTCCGACGTTGTGATGTGTGTAAGCTTTAAAAGCGTTAACTAAGAAATGTAGACACTCTCCAGATGTAGCTGTTTTATTACTTTTTTCCCCAAGAATAGGTAGTTGGAAAAACGCCTTCATTAGAACATGTTTTGCTGCTTTCATGTGGGACAGTGACGATACCTGCAGTAGAGACAGAATGTAATTTCTGTCTCTTTCTTGCTTGCTTGATCTATTCCCTGTTGTAGAATCTCGAAATGTTTAGAATTTCAAAAATAGTACAAGTTCCATTGTTTTTTTCAAAAAAAAAAAGGTGTTTGTTCTTAGTTAGATAATGTCTTGCTATTTCTGAATGCTTCATTGATAATTTTGGTTAACTAGATCTGAAATAAGTGCAAGGTAAATGTTATGGGGAATGTATTTTTATTCACTAGTTTATGGCATAATGCATAGCTTTCTTTTCTGTTCTGAATGATTGTGTGTGGCAATTACACTTGCTTACAGGGCGCTATTTTCCAAAACGACCCAAGCTTAGGCTTATAATTGAAGCAAAGTTTGATGGTGAACAGTTGGCTACTGATCCAGTAGAGCATACTGATCAGCCAGAATTTGCTACAGAACTGGCTTGGGAACTTGACAGAAAAGCACTTCATCAGCACAGGTAACAAAAGAAAGTGCAGTCAGATTTGTAGATAAAACATACTTTTCTTGTCTTTACAGCTACTGAAGCAAAACTTTTGTATTACCATAATCTGAAGTTATTTTTAGAAACTCTCTTTTGGCAGTACACTGATCTATTACAGTGTTGCCGCAACAAGTAGGTGTACTGTGTGTCAAGGTATGTGATGCTTATTCTAAAGGTTGTATTTTACTGCTTTTTTTACTACTGATGAAATCCCAAGAACTCCAAGCAAACTACTGAAGGTGTAGTTCAAGGATTGGGTTGAAACTTTATGTATACTGTGACACAGAATTAACTTCTAGCCTGAAAAACCTAGGTAAAATATTTTTGAAAACTTTTTAAGTAGAAGAACTGAGAAAATGAAACTATAAGAGATACTGTTTCATTGGAAACCAAATGACAGTTACAGAAACCATATTCCATGTAGTTATAAGGCCACATGATGTTTGTTTGACTGGAGAAAAACACCTAAAGTTACCTTGTACTATACACTTTGTCTGTGCCTTTAAATACTGTCAGGTGATTTACACAAAAATCTGTTTAAAGAAATTCCAGTTTTATGTGAAATGTTTTTACTTTGTGTAAATTGAGATTGAATGTATGAGTTTAATAGCAGTTGAGACTCTAGTTAGACTCTTAGAAAATGAATTCTCTTATTCTTTCATTTAATGAATTTTTACACTTCCAATATAAACTCAATTTCTGACCTGCTATAACTGTTAGTATGCTTGAAACTTTTGAATTATTTTCATAAGGTAATTGTAGAGATCACTCAAAATTTTGGATTTCAACTGAGTTATTCTTTCAGGCTGCAGCGTACAGCTATCAAACTCCACTGTATTGCATTGGATTCTGTATCTTCGGTTAAAGAGAATATAGGCTATATTGTACTTGATTTAAGGGCTGTACAGGAAAAGAAACAGGTATGTTATGGGGTATAAAGCTTTACAAACTTTTGACAACAGAACTGTTACTCTTAAAATTGTAATTGAAGTACAGGCAAAACATGAGTCTTTGGTTTGCTGTATGACTTCTCAGTGCTAATGTGTTTATACTTTTTTTTTTTTTGAAGAGGAGGGACATCTTGACTCTACAAATGGCAAATTAAACTTCCTTTGTACTAATCTTGCACTTCTGATTTTGGGAATTAGGGTGCTTGTAAGCAATACTTTTAAGCAGTCTAATGAGTTGGTCACCTGGAAAACTTGCTCAATATCAACTACTTTGATAAATTTAATGGAGTCTCCACCAAAGCAAGTCTCCAAGTTTTTCTTAAATCGTCTCTGTGGAAGATGCATTAAGCAATCTGGAGTTGCAGTCCCTTAACATAGCATAAAGTAAACTTTGTGTGTGTCTGTGTGTGTATTTAATCAAAATTCTATATCTTACTTGTTCAGAATTGGTCACAACAGGATGCTGGTCATACTTAAGTGTTTATTACCCATAGAACTTACTGTGCTCTTTCAGTTTAACTTGGAAGATTTTGTTTTCTAAAGAAAGATCTATGGCATGTTTGTTTTTGCTGATGTGTTTACTATACAAATCAATGGAAGTCCATAAGTTCATCTTGTATCCTAAGAATCATTTTGTAGAATATAACAGTGTCTCAAAATAGATCAAATTTTTGGAAATAAAAAGAAAGAACTATTGCTGTAGATTGTGAAGAAATGCTAGACCAAGCCTAATTTTTCTGTAAAACATTGTATTGCTTATTTTTAAAAATGATGGTTTTTTTTTTTGTTTTTCAATTATGTAGGCACCAAAATGGTATCCTATGCTTAGCAACAAGTACAGTAAATTTAAATCTGAAATATTAGTAGGTGTTGCATTGGAGGCTGATTCAAAAGCATTGGTCAGTGGTTTTAAAGCAAAGGAGGCACCTCCTAGAGAAGTGAAGGGTAAGTAACACAATTTGAAGTGAGCGACATTATAAGTGCTGCTGTGCCCTATTTGTGTATCAGTTGTTTCAGTTGTGGTGTTTTAAGTCTCAAGAGAATTTTAATTTCATTGAATTGTTATGATCAGAAGAAGTGTCCCCTGGTGCAATCCAAGACTGTTGTCTTGCCCTGCCTCTTATTAGTGGGAGACCAACACCAGCCTTGCTCCAGCTTCCTTTCAGGTAGTTGTAGAGAGCAAAAAACCTGCTGTTCTCCAGGCTAAACATCTGCAGTTCACTCATAGGACTTGTGTTCCAAATGCTTCCTTAGTTTCACTGTCCTGCTCTGAACACACTCCAGCACCTCAGTGTCCTGGTAATGAGAGGCTCAAAACAGAACATGGGACTTGAGGTGTGACCTCACCAGTACTGAGTTCAGGGAGAGAGTCACCTCCCTGCTTCTGTTGACCACGCTATTTCTGATACCAGCTAGGATGACGTTGGCCATTTGAATACATTGCTGGCTTGTATTGAGCTGCCTGTAGGCCAGCACCCCAATGTCCTGTTCTGCTGGGAAGCATTAGAGACACTCTTGCCTGTGCTTATTGCTTTACGTTCAGTGTTTAAATCATATTCTATAATGTTTTTTTGCAGTAGCGTCTACTGCTGTGACTCATTCTACTTCTAGATCCCTTGATGCATTCCTTAAAAAGTCAGTGATGAAATCTGCCAGATATTTACTAGAATGAAGTGTGGTCGTGCACTGGTAGATGTCTTTTGTATGCTGTGCTTTTCAACAACTTTTTTTATCTTGGGTTTTTAAATAGTGATTTAAACTATACCTATAGGAAACTTGATAAAACAAGACTCAAAACTGTACAGATTTACTTCCTACTCATTCCCGTATCCAAAAGCCTACTGCTTCATGGCTACAAAGTGAGTCTCTGTTATCTGCTACAATTAGAGGTGTTCTCCTACTTACCTTACAGTATTTTGCGTTCTTGCTTTAAGCATAATGTGCTTATGATCTATACATGTGATTTTGTAAAAGCAGTGTGATCAGTGACAGTAAGTGTTTAACACAGTTTCTGGTCCAGACTTTCACAACTCGGCTGTACTGCAAGAGTAGGTACCACAGTATTGAATGTGTATAGTATATGATCACTAGTTTCATCCTTACGGGTTCACAGCAAAGTGCAGGTAATTTTGCATATTCTACAGTTTAAAGGAGGCAGGGAACTACTGTAAGTGTTCTGTTAATCTGCACTTCCCTTGTGACCTTTTCTGCTGTCCCCTATGACACTGGCAGAGTATAGAAGACCTTCATCCACCATGGACTTCCACTTCCTGCTTTCTGTAGAATAATTGTTACAGACAAGCTTGCAGTTTGTTAGCTTTTTCCTTTTTTCTGTTAGGATTAGCTGTATCATCTTTAGCCATGGGCAGAAAACAAACACATAGATTTTTACCAGTTTGCGGTTAACATTCTGAGCATTTGGTATGACAATACAGTAGAACTTTAGGTTCTATAGTTGTTCCATAGTTACGTTGTCTTCCTTTTGGGATTCATGTGTACTGATTTAATTTTTTTTCCCTAGGTAACTGTCCTAAAGTTTCCAGTATTTCAAAAGGAACTATTTGGCTCATAACCAAAAGTGCTGTATGATTATTACTATTTTATGTAGTGTTTGGTGCTTTGTAGTATTGAAATACTGGCACTTGCAGAGTAGGAACTTGTAAACCGTATCAGAAACAGTGTATTATGTGTTGAAGATTTCAGTTGAAAAACCTTTTACATTAAGATTGTGTGCCAGAGGTCTGTCAAATAATACATTCTTTCAACAATTGAACAATTTGTCATAGGCAGTTCCAGTCTTGTTTTTCCTTTAATGAGTGAAATAAAGATGGTAGACACTAACCTAATGAAGTAAATTTCCAGTCATTGTAATGTGATTGTAGCATTATATTTAAATGCATTAGTATTTTGTCCTGCATAGTGGTCAAAGTGACATATATGCCCACCAAATAAAAACTCATTTCAGAATGTTTTTGTAGCTATAACTAAGTATACTTAAGAACTTTTGATGTTGAAATGCTCTGGAACCAAGAATCCAGTTCTTTGTTTTTCTTTCCGCACTTATAATTGCAATTTCACTTTTTATTATTCTATGTAAGATTCCTACAGTAATTAAGATCACAAGTTAAGTTTTTTCTTCTCATAGCATCTGACCACCCATTTGGATTAGACCTGAGAAGTATTGTGCCTGTCTTGAATGAAGAGGGCTATCATCAAATTGGACCAGCAGAGAATTGTAGAGACTACTTTGTCTTGTCAGTAACCATTGCATTTGCCACACAATTGGAACAGGTTTGGTTTTGTACTATGCAAGAACTTGTATAGTACATTTTAATTACTGCCTTTGCATTTTCACCATTATATGTTTTTCTAGTTAAGAATTTCTTTTATCGTCTAGGCAGACCCACTTGAAGTGTAAAGCTTTAGTGCTTACGTGTCAAATTACAGATGAAAAAATTTTGAGCAGTAAAATTGCATGTACTTTAAATAATGGATTTGACTCAATCCATAGTTTTTATACTATGCTGTAATAAAATATATGCATATGAGTGGTATAGCTTGTGCCCATATGGTGAAGTTTCACATTTTAGTGATCAGAAGGGAATTTCGTTTATGAGACAGTAGCATTTATGTTACCTAATGGACGGACTTACTGTCTTGAGTGTTATGCAAATGTGATTTAATTCAGTTTTAGACCTCAGATGTTGGTTTGCACTGCACTGTACCACCCTGATATACATCATCTGATTTAAAATGTAGCCATGCCTAAGTTACTATGGAAGTCAATGTGATTGACTCAAACCAATGTGATTTTAATTCATATATGTAATAGTGTGTAATAAACCATCTTCAGACATTATCTATTTTCAGAGAATTTTCTGTCAGAATTGTAGGGTCTTGTGAAGTAATTTTGTGATCACTCTGGAGTGGCTTGTACCTTTTTAGGCACTGAACTCACAGTAGCTACAGGATGAAATAGCTGGTTTTTGCTGTTGCAGTTGTTGATTCAATCACATGGGTTATTTAAGTCAGTATCCAGTCTGCATTATTTACAGATAAATATTTTGTGGAGGCAATACTTTTTTCTGAATATTTGTGATTGTTTGACATTATAGAACATGTTAGTTACAGGCCTTGGTATAATCTTAAAGGTAATTTAATATGGGCAATTTTGCAAATTATTGTTACGATTCCAAACTAAGGGTTTTTTTCTTTTATATTGCCACTCAAAGCGTTTATTTTTTTTGTAGTGCAGTCAGGAAATTCATCTGCTCGGTAGTTCAAGACCACTTCAAGCTGTTTAATTTCTAAGCTAATGCTTAAAGATTATTGTAACTGTACATTAAGTAAGGGTAGATTTAGGCTGAACATTGGGAATGAGCTCTTTACAATGATTTACAATGAAGGTGGTGGATAACTGGAACACGTTGTCTAGAGGGGTGGTGGAGGCCATAGTCCAAAAATATTCTAGCTCAGGTGTCATGTGGCTCTGAGCAATTTGTTCTACCCCTGCTTTCATTAGAATAGATGAACTTTGAGGTCCCTTCCAGTCCAGTACATTCTGTGATTCTGTGATTGAATTCTTTTCTGTGTGTTTTTTAGTTAGTTCCAAGTAACATGAAGCTTCCTGAAAGACAGCCTGAATTTTTTTTCTACTATAACTTACTGGGAAATGATGTCACAAATGAACCTTTCACTGATTTAATTAATCCAAACTTTGAACCAGAAAGAGCTTCAGTTCGAATACGTAGTACAACTGATGTCCTTCAGATGTATCTTTCTGCACAGTCAAAATTGCAGGTAAGTTGTTTCTGTAATTTCTATTATTTGAGAAGAGTAATTTTGGCTGGGAGAGATCTTCTAAGATCATGAAGCCCAACCATTGACCCATCATTGCTAGGTCATCATAAATCATACTCCTCTTTGCGAAGGAAAAGTAATAGAATATGTCTGAGGCTGAAGACATATTCTTAATCTCTTTTCAAAACTAAATTATATTACATTATTTTGGCTCAAATGTTAAGTTGATTTTTGCTGGTATGAGGCAAACCCTAACAACAAGTTTCTGAACTTAGATGGAGTGCAGTCTCTTTAGCACAGTAGTTATAGGAAGCTGGATGACACACAATAGAGAGTACTATTGAAATATGATACTTGCAAAATGCTAGTGTGATACTATAATGAGCGTTTCAAGAGCACGTCTGGCACCCGCTCTGCATGCGTGGTAAACATTTGCAACCCACAGTCACGCTTAGTGCTGCCTGTGATAACTTTGCCATATCAGCTGCTCAGGTCTGTCTTGCCTAGGTTCAGAGCTCTTTTAATTAATAGAGGAGGTATAGCTTTTTATTTCCCACCCCTTGGCCAGATACTATTTTTTAAACACACAGCAGTTTTGCGAAGTTGCTTATCTTTTTTTGTTGTGCCCTAAAGGGGAACATGGTTTAGTGGTGGAGATGGCAGTGTTAGATATATGGTTGGACTCAATGATCTTAAAGGGATTTTCTATCCTAAAAGGTATTAGGATTTTAAGTGGTGGGTAGTATTGGAAGTGTTTATAGCAATAACCCTCGACACTGGCTTGCACTTTACACATTGCAGAACAAGGACTGTTTAGTTATTAAAACCCTGTTAGTAAAGTCTTCATTATGTTTAATGAATAGTTAAGGATCAGGATACAGTGTTCTGATCTGCCAGAACAGAACTGAAATGATTCTTATTTGGGAAAGACCAGGCTGGTATGCAACTTTCAAACACTTTCACTGAGGAAAAATTATGTCGGATCCATTTTCTACTTATGTATATAAATACTAAACTATGTAGGGGAAAAAAGAGTTGAGTAAAAAAATGTACAATAATCTTTATCAGGAATTAAGAACAGCTGCGTAATTACAGATGTCCTTGCTGTTTCAGTGGTGTCTAAATATGTGCACAAAGATGGAGTTTTCAAATAACTTTACTTTGCAGTAATGCATTTTATGTGCTTGTAAATTAAGGGCATAGACATAAAAGCTATAGACTACTGAGCTTGCTCTCCAGCAGGAATGATGTGATAGGGCAGTGCAGAGTGAACAGAAGGTCAGTGCAATGATCTACTGTGAGCTAGCACTGGGCAAATATCACCTGTTCCATGCTGAAATGTCATTGCTGTTGCTGCACTGCTCAGAACACTCATTCTTAGCATACAGAGGCTAAACTAGAGATGGTTTACCATTACAAAATTTTAATTTGTTGTATTTGATACTTTTATTAGAGAGTGCAGGCGGTTCAAATGGAAATGATAGTTACAGAAAATAACTTTCTTATGTATGCAGATACATCTTTGCTGTGGGGACCAGTCTCTTGGAAGCACTGAAATACCCCTGTCTGGACTACTGAAAAAAGGAATCGTGGAGACTGATCAACACTCTATGGCCATAGAAGGAGCATTTGTCCTTGTTCCACCAAATAGAGCTAAACAGAAAATGCTACAGCTGCCTTTGGATATAGCCCCTACTGTTGGGGTGTCTGTAACTCTGCAGAGGGAGAGCTTGAATATTCAGGTATAGCTTGCTTACTTATTGTTGGTTTAGACACTTGTACACTTTCAGCATTAAACAGGTATTTGAGTCATATTTCAGTAATCTGTTCATTTCTCAATGATACAAAAATGTTGTAGATGAAAGTTTTGATGAAAGCCATAATCAGTAAGAAAACTGTATCACTTCATTCAGCCTTTGATTCCCTTAAATGCTCCAACTGAACCTAAAGAGTCTCAGGAGAAAACTCTTCCATCCATTAATGATAAAACGGAGAGCCTGCAACAGAGATCTCAGAATGTCCCATCTGAAGTTGACCGGTATTCTGCAGAAGATGAAGCAACAGCAAATGAAGTGGAAAGCCTTAAGCTTGAAAAAGGCACAAAGCTAAAGAAAATGGGTATGTGGTGTATAATCTTTTCCCAGTTGTCAGCTGTGGTGTTGGATCATGTACCTCTTGTTTGTGGTTGACAAATTCCAGGCAAGTAAGAATTAATTACTGTAAATAATATGGGAAGATTAAATATTATAATTTAAACATGGTGGCTGTGAAAACATTTGGAAGATCCAGAATGACGATTTGGTGGGTCTAGATTACAAGTTATGTGGATGGTTGTGAGGTGAAAATCACTTGCAGTTCCCTGAATTAGAGATTAGAAAGAATCAGTATGATACCCATACAGCAACCAGCTTGATCAGTGAAGAGATTCAGTAGACTAACATTCACATTTTGTAAATAGAGAAACAGGGGGTATGTGTAATTTTTTTTTTTTTTTTAAAGATTTGTTATGTGGATAATAAATTGTGAAACATTTATACTGTTACAGATTCATGGTCAAAAACATGTGGGAAGTGGTTTTCTTGGTTTTTTTTGTTTTTAGCACTATCCATTTGTAGGTCCTTGATAGTACACATAGCTTTCTAAAATTTTTCTTGGTTTGTTTTATTATTTGTGGACAGGTTTAGGGGCAAGTCAAAGAGGAAAGGAGATGAAAGTTTCATGTAGTGCACAAGTAATATGATGCAGTAAAACTCAGAAGAAAGAATGTTAATTTGCTGAACATTTAATTAATAAACATGCATCTTCTTAAGGGATGACTTATGCATAAAACTGAATTATTTTCCAATGATATTTGCACTGGTTTTCCTTTGCAATTGGTCCTGAAGATACCCACTTGTATCCAGAGGAAAGTCTGTGTCCTAGAATGTGCTCAGTATTTCTTTCCTAGTTCTGCCAAACTTTCTTTTAATCCTAACTGATCTTACCTCAGCAAGGATTAAATCCTTTATGTAGACTGTATCAAGAAAATCTGGTGTTAACCCGGTATAATTTGAATCTGTGTTTAAGAAATTCAGGATTGTACTTTCTTTATTAATAGTAGTAAGCATGCTGTTTCTGCTTTTGGCCAAATCTAAAACATGTAATTTCACGTTTATTTCTCAGGGCTAGTGGATGAGTCTGAGGTTAAAAAGCAATATACTGAAGAGCTTCCAGTTTTCCAGTCTCAGATTAGAGCAAAATCATCTCTCTTGTCAGGTCTGCAAAGTTCCAACAGTGTAAAATGTATCAAATTTAGTACTTTGAATGAAATTTTGAATGTAGTAGCAACTTAAGTGGTAACAGTAGGCTATATGTGGTTTTTATTCTGTTGTCTGTGGCAGCTTTAAACTTACATTCAGAAAATCCATTGCACCAATGACAGTTTCATTGTATCTAGTGACATTTTCCCTGAATTACTGAAAAGTATTAAATTCTGTGTTGTGCTAAGTGGCTGATAAAAGATAATTAAAATTTGTATGTATATATTATTCTTAGTGCAAATGAGACACTGATCAGGAAAACAAACTAATTTCTATCAACTATGTATTTCTTAAAATGACCCAAATGGAAACATTTCATATAATGGTCAAGAAAGAGCATAAGAACAGCCAGCACCTATAAAATATGGTCGAGTTCTTTGCCTGCAGTTTTTGTCTTTTTCTCTGCCTTACTATCAGGCACTTTTGGAGGATACCTTTTAGATACCCATCTGTAAAACTTGTAGTTTGACTTCTTTGAAGGCAGTATTAGGTCTCAGTGCAAGGATTTTAGAAGCCTAGATGCAGTTGGGCAGACACTCACTGTAGCTTTGGCTCTCTTTGGTTCTGTTAAAAGGCACAAGCAGATATGTGTTAGAGTTACAGACCTAGCTAGATCATTTTAGTTCTTTTAAATAGTTAATGCTTATCTTGGGACCAGTAGTTGATGCTGCCTTACATGAGACTGGTGTTCTTTCAGTCCCAGACTACAGAGGTTTAATGAAAACAACCAAGTTACTACAGATGTTCAGAGTTGGTAATTTTGGTTGTTAGTTTGTTGGTTGTGGGATTTTGGTTTGTTTGGTTTTTGGTGTGTGGTTTTTTTTTTTTTTTGTAAGCCCACTTCTGCTGTGTCTTCATGCTGAATAGGGAAATAGGAATAATTATGTAGATTGTTGAAACTAGTGTCTCGTACATCCTTCTGAAGGATTTAATATCTTGAGTCTTAGTTTGAAAAATTATGTAAGCTTAAGTCACTGAATTAGTTTTGAAAATGAATACAAAATGGGAAAAATATTAAGGACTCTTAAGATTTATAATGCGTTAGGTTTTTTGTTCTCTTTCTCTGGAAGCAGTTACATACACAGTGGCTGTCTTTTCATAATATTAACTTGTATTGCAAAGTATTGAAATCTCTTGGGGAAGCAAAATAACTGTATTGGCACATAAAATGTAAGACTTTAATACATATTATTATTTTGGGCAGAACAAGTGAATAGAAATGCACAAATTCTCTTCTATGTCTTCAGCTGAAAATGGTCCACTAGGTGCATCTGAAGCCAACCCTGTGGGTGCATCCAGCTCATCTGAGCCTGTGTCAGCACAGAAAATTATCATTCCAGCAGCCTCTCATCATTTTTGCTTTTCAATAGACTTACGAAGTATACGTGGACTAGAGGTTGGCTTTCCAATAAACTGCATTTTAAGGTACAATTTAATTTTGTTCTTATACTTGGTATTAACGGTATCTTTCTTTCAAATTCAAAGCCTTCATGATTTGAATGATTGGTGACAGTATTCTGCCTACTGAGTTTTGCATAGCTGGATTTCAGTAGCTGGTTTAGGACCTAATAATGAAACTTCTGAGTGTTAAACATAGTAACACTTCATCTTCAGTGTAATTTGTATTAAATCTACTGGAATATCTGAGCTCAGACCTTATAGATTATTATTCTATCTTTAAAGGAAAAGGAGGATTAATTAGCTGTCCCCTTTCTGTATGCCTTTCCAGCTGATCAGAGGAATGATTTTTGTAGTTTTCAGTGTCTTTATTAAGAAGTCTTTGTAGTGCTTTAGTAAGAGACAGATCACCTGGTTTGTGTATGACGGTGAGTCTAAAGGAAGCACATTCTGGTCTTCAAAGTGAAGAACTAGTGTAGCAAAACCATTACTATTCTGAGAGGTACGGGGGTTTTTAGTAGTTGTTGTGTGCAAAAAGTGAAACTTAGTAGTGAGAAATACCATGTTTTTGTAACTCCTTAAAATTACTTTAACAAGAAAACAAGCTTTTTGCGTATGAGTTTTGTGCTCAGAGTAAAAATAGAGAATTGCTAGTGCTAGTTTGAAACCATTGTTGAGAGATTAGGTTAGATTTTTACTGATAGCAACATGAAAGAAAAGTATGGAAGCACTTACAGAGTAAGCCAGTGTCAGCTGGGACGTGACAGTTAAGTTGGAGCAATAAAACTTAGGAAAATGAAGGACCAGTTCAAAGTTAAGGGTATTAAAGTCAGTATCTGGTTTCAGTGTGCAGGTTGAGGTTTGATTTGTGTTTTTTAACATTGCCAGTAAGGAGTGGAATTTCTTTTGTATTTTAATTTTTCCATAGAGTTTAGTATCAGGAGCTGACAAATAGAGGGGTGATTTTAATTTGGTTTTTTATGAATTATGAAAAATGGCAATTTGTGAATACTTGTTATTGACAGCATATGCAAAGTCAGTGGCTCACAGCAGTTTATGGGTTGTCTTTACATTAGGGCCATTTTGGTGTACCTTTTGAAGTTTCTTTTAAAATGGTGTATTGGGTCAAACTTTTGTGGTTCTCCTTGTGGTTATAAAGGTGAATCTGTATTTGCTTTGCATTTGTTGTCCTGACAATTTAGTTAGTATGGTTTTAACTGGTCTCTTAGTCTATGTTTAAGCTTAAATGCCTTGAGTCATTAGTCTTTTCACCCTAGTTAAAACTGAGTTGTGGTGGAATACATTAATGACTGAATCTACATTAGCTGTGTTTTAATGGTTGTCTTTAAAGTCTAATTTATTAAATACTGAGTGGGAAAAGAATGGGGAGTTTTGTTGCATAAAAACTTTTGCACATAACATTCCAAAAATTACTTTTGTTTCAGAACAGTGACAACAATAGATTTTGCTATTTTATGCACTTGGGGTTTTACAGTCAGTGATGAATATGGCAAGACTGGAGGAGAAACATCCAAACAAATATTTTAAAAAGTTGCAGAGTGAAAATGCTATAATTTCACTACATACAAAGAGTAATATTCCATTTATATATAAACAAGATCTTTAAGTTCTGTACAAATACATGAAGTACAGAATTTAAGTGCCAGCATTTCATGTAATCTTAATTTTGTTAGTAACTTACCTGTCAGCTGGCATAAACTTGAGCAAAGTGAAGTCAAACAGTTTTGTGTCCTCCCCTGTTTGTCAGATATTGAATTGTGCCAGTAGTTTCAGGTCACATTGTAAACCACATATGTAAAGCTATTCATCTTCCTTTTTAATGAATTAAACTGTAGGAATTAATCTTGCTGATAGAGAAGCTGCAGCAGCCCAGACTTAGCCTGCTGCATGTGGTAAATCTGGGCATCCAGTGATTCCCCAAGTCTGTTCTTGTGGTGGGGAGGTGGCAGAGGGGGATGCATAGAGTCAGTGGAACTCCTGGCTCTCAGACCAAGGAAGGTTCTGCAGTCATTTTAAAGTCTGAAACCGGAATCTACCGCTACCGCCTGCTTTACCCCAACCCAAAGAGCCATTTCAGAGCTGGAAGTTCCAGGTGCTCCAAAAGCAAATAGCAGTTTGTGCAGAAAGGGGCCAAGGGCTCTGCCCACTCTACACAGGAGCATGACACCCATCTAGAAAAAGATCATAAGGGGAGGATTCTGTGAACTACAGACTTCTGAGACTGAGCTTGGTCCCAGGGAAGGCTTTGGAGTGACTCTGGACTGCCATTTTTCACCATTTACAGTGTCTGGAGTACTGTGTCCAGTTCTGGGCCCCTCAGGTCAAGAAAGACACAGAGCTGCTGGAGGGTGACCAGCATAGAGCAATGAAGATGATGGAGGAAGTAGAACATGTCCCTTTATGAGGAAAGTCTGAGAGAGCTGTTTCTTGAGCTTGGAGAAGAGGAGGCTGATGGATGACCTCATTAATGTCTATAAGTATGTGAGGGCTGGGTGTCGCAAGGATGGAGCCAGGCTCTTCTCAGTGTCATCTGGTGATAGAACAAGGGGCAATGGGTGCAAGCTGGAACATAGGAGGCTTCGTACAAAAATCAGAAGGAACCTCTTCACAGTGAGGGTAACGGAGCACTGGAACAGGCTGCCCAGGGGCGCTGTGGAAACTCCTCTGAAGATGTTCAGGACTCTCCTGGATGTGTTGTTCCGGTGTGACTTGGTCTAGGTGATCCTGCTATGGCGGGGGGATTGGACTTGATCTTTTGAGGTCCCTTCCCATCCCTTATGATTCTATAACCAGGTGATCAGGCTCAAACTGTCTGGATTAATGAAAGACAGGTTCTACTTGACAGACCTCAACTAATTCTATGAGAAGGTGACCTGCCTAGTGGATGATGGAGAGGTTCTCAACAATGACTTCCTGGATTTTAGTAAAGCCTTTAACACAGTTTCAGCATTCTTGTGGAAAATGTCAGCCCGTGGCTTGGATAGGCATATGCTCTGCTGGATTAAAGGGCATATGGATGGTCAAACCCAAAGAGTGGTTATAAATAGAAGTTAAATCTAGTTGGCGACTGGCCACAAGAGGTGTTCCCCTAGGGCTCTGATTTGGGGCCACTCATCTTAATATCTAGGTTGATTATTTACATGAGGAGATTAAGTGCACCCTCTGTAAGTTTGCACATGACACCAGGCTTGGCAGGTGTACTGATGTGCTTAAGAGTAGATAGGCCCTGGGCAGTCTGGATTGATGGTTAGAGGCCAATTACATGAGCTTCAGTAAGGCCAATTGCTGAGTCTTGCACCTGGATCACAATAACGCAGTGCAAGACTACAGGCTTGTGGGAGAGGGCTAGAAAGCTGCTCAACAGAAAGAGACCTGTAGATATTGACTATTCATCAGCTAAATATAAGCCAGCAGTGTGATCAGGTGTCCAAGAAGGCCAATGGCATCCTGGCTTCTATCAGAAACAATGTGTCCAACAGGAGTAGGGAAGTGAGCACCCCCCTGTACTTGGCACTCTTTTCCCAGGTAACAATTGATAGGACAAGAAGAAGTGGCATAGAGTTGCACTAGCAGAAGTTTCTGTTACACATTAGGAGAAGTTTCTTATGTTGAAAGGGTCAGCAAGCATTGGAACTGCTTGGGAAGCTGGTTAGTCATCCCAGCACGTGTTCAAAAGTTGTGTAGATGAGGAGCTTGGGATGTGGTTTAGTGGTGGTCTTGGTGGAGTGGGGTTAATGGCTGGACTTGATGATCCTAATGGTCTTTTCCAACCAAAATGATTTTGTGATTCTAAATGGTTCCAACACAGCATATATTTATATAATCAATTCTATATATAAGTTATTGTGTGATAAACCAATATTAGCTGTTAATAGTTATCAATGTTCTGAAGTAGAAATTATATCTTAACATAATACTTTCTTCTGTTTCTCTGCTTACTTCATGTAATTGCAGGATTCTAGTAAGATATCAATTTATATGTGTGTGAGTATGCATGCTATTAAAATATTTTGTTAAAACAACAGCAAGTATAAATGAGACAGTACTGAAGTAAATGGAAAGCAAACGTTTGAGAACTATTTTTCTTACTGAAGTATAAGTTGTATTCAAATTAAAAGATGCCTAAACTTATTTTCTCGTCACAGAAGTGACAAGCAAAAAAATCTACTTACTCAGTAATTATTTTCTTTCATATTGTATTTTGTTAGGTACTCGTACCCTTTTTTTGGCAGTGTAGCACCTATTATGACAAATCCACCTGTAGAAGTTAGAAAGAACATGGAAGTCTTTCTTCCGCAGTCCTTTTGTGCATTTGATTTTGCAGCTGTGCCTCATCAGCTTCAAGATACATTCTCCAGGTGAATTCATTTTACCAGTTTTTTCAAGTAATTAAAGTGTAGGATGAAAAAAATTTCAGCAATGTGTTATTTTGAAAGAATTGGTAGAATATATGTAGTCTTTGAATGGCAGTCTCTAAAATTTTTTATAGGTATTTATCATTTTAGGTTGTTCAGGCAATCACGTTTACTGCAGTATTGTTCTTTTGAGTAACTGGAAAATGTTAATTTAACAATACTAAGTAGTTGAGAAATTACAAAAACAGTCTCACTCCTCTGCAAGAGGCTGTAAACCCGTCCTATTTTACAATTGTGGCTTGCTAATTACCTTGCAAGATTTCTTTTACAACATCAGGGTATTCTTCCCAAGTTAATAGGAATACTTCCTCTTTGATATTGATGCCTGACACTAAACTGATTTCTTTATTTCAGATTACCTCTGCTGGTTGAATTGTGGCACAAAGATAAGACAGCTAAAGACTTACTTATAGGGGTGGCGAGACTTCAGCTTTCGAATGTTTTATCTTCAGAAAAAACCCGTTTCTTGAGTGGTAATGGTGAACAATGCTGGCGTCAGACTTGTAATGAAACCATCAGTGTCAGAGCAGCACAAGGGTAAAACTTTAAAGAAATTACTCAGTAGCATGTTTTGAAGAACTGTTTGTTTAGCATTTCCCTGAAAATGAACAAACTCTACCTTTTTTTTAATCTTTTTTGTATGAGTAAACAAGTGGTGGAGTAGATGATAGGTATCCAAGTGATTAAAAGTTAAATTGTCACATGTAGTAGTGTGGGATTTCACCAGAGTTATCATAATTAACCTTCATGTAATCATTGTTGGGTTAGTTTCACAGACAGATTAAATGAAACTCAAGTAAGTACTTCAATATCATGTTACTTACAGAATATAAAAGCTTTTTATATTCTGTAAAACAGCTAGGGCTGTCCGTACTGTACACTTCTAGATGCCACTGACTTCAGTGAAAGGTATATCCAGAATGGAAAGGTTTTCTGTTTCAGGATTACACATTGTGATAGTAGCAGCAAATGATATTCTGTCTATATAAAGAAGTGACATTTTTCTTACATTAATTTTCTTCATATATGTATAGTTACTCAGAAAGTATGTCATCCTGTGATAAATAAGTGTCTAGACCCTCTAGTTTTTGTGTGTGATTCTGGAACTTGATCATGCTTTTAGAAATACATGTAACTGCTGTTATACCATTAAGAATGAGGTTAGTTTAAAACCTTTAATCCCGCACATAATTAAAATGTACTATGTTTAACACAAAGGAAATGTCAGGTTACTGACACAGACTGATATTCTCCCTTCTCCCAGATTTATGGAAAATTGATTTTATTTAAGCTTGTGTGGAAGCCATGTTGCACTGATTCTTTAGAGAGTAACTTTATAATCTCACTATACATTACAGTTCACACTTTGAGCAATAGTACTTGTTAAACTTTATTTGCACAAAACGTAATGACCACTAGATGGCACCCTCAAAATGTAGGGTTTAGATCACTGCTTTTTATGTGCTGCTACGTTTTTAGGTTTGCTCTTCATGTAGAATTCCTTCTACACTAATAGATTAAACTGACTTACAGATCAGATTTCTGAGATCCACTGCACAGAAACGTTTTGGTTTTTTTACTCTGTGACTAATATAAACTTTAAATTCTTTACATGTTGTAATACATGTTGACTTATATGAAATTTACATGTTTTGTTTTGGTTTCCCATTGCAGATTACTGTATAGAAGATTGCACTTCATAAAAAATATTTTAGTGTTGCCTTTTTCTGTTTGCTGATAGGTAATTTCTGTGAAAACTACAGACATACTTGATTCCTACAGCCTTTATTAGCAAATTGCTTGATACTGAATTGTGTGTCTCCCATGCTTTGAATGATAGTGTAATTTATTTTGCATCACTGAGTACTTATAACTGAAATGTTAGGTTTGTTTCTGGCCCAGTACAGTTCTACATTGCAGTGTATCTTTCATGTCAGACTAGACAACTTTCAGTTACATGATCAGTATGTATTCCTTCTGTTAATAGCTTACTGTGTGGAAAACTACCTTTGCTTATTACATTTTGTCTGTGATTAGGGATGAGACAGCCAGGGACCATCTGTCAATCTGTTCTACTTAAGCAGAAACTACATCTAATTTTAGCTTAGTTTGTTAAAATGCATGTTATATAGACATTATTCACTGTAAAAGAGCAGACACATGTTTATCCTAGATGTGGGTTTAATATTGGCAGTCCTCTCTGGTGAAACATCTAGAAATGTGTTCGTTTTAGGGTTTGTTTTGTCCAAGAGTGGTTTACTAAACATGTGTATAACTGTAACATTTAAAAAAGCAAGAATAATGAAAGTAATTGAGAAAGTAATCTTAGAATGAAGTCGGCAGCAATACCTGCATTTAACAGCTATATTTGTTACAAAGATTTAGGAGCATACGTACAATTTTTTGGACCATACTCAAGGAAGTATTGATTACAGTAATCTGTTAGTTAAATAGGTTCCAAATTATGAGGTAGCAGTGAAGTCAGAAAACTTACTGTAGAAGCATAAATCAGTCCTTAGTTAAAACAGTATATATGGGGGACCATGTTTGGGGTCTAACATAGTTGTTTAGAATCTCCGAGCTTACATAGAATCTTCAACTCTTCAACTTTGTTTTGTGTATTGTCTTCCAATTAAATTTTCTGTATTTTTAAGACCATTCTCATAAAAATAACATTCTGATGTTATTTATAGGTCAGGCAACAGAATAGCAGAGCTCTCATGTGCTATCACTCTGGAAGACTATGGGCTTGTGAAAATGCAAGAAGTTTTGGTGTCAGATTCTTCTCAAGTAAATTTTACATAAATCTTAAACCTTTTTCTTCATTTATTTGTAAAGTTGGGTTTTCACTTTAAAATCATTTGTTATTATGTCAGCTTGTAGGTGCTATTCAACAACAGTCTGTTCCTCAGACTTGGCCTCATAGTGGCCCAGACGACCATCCACAACCTCGAGAAACTCCTGAATACAAAGCAGCACTGGAGTTAGAAATGTGGAAGGGAATGCAAGAGGACATTTTTGAAGATGAGGTTTTTATTGTTTCTATTTATTTCCTAAATATGACATGACCTAAAGAGAAGCTGTAACAGAATTCGCAGAAATACTAATAACTGAAAAAAAAAGTTTTCCTGAACTTTTCAAGGAAGAATTTAATTTTGCTCACTTAGAATCTTAAACCTTCAGATGTGCACAGAAACATTCTATATTGTTGAAAGTAGAAATTTTATTTAAATGACTGAAGTAGGTGCTTGTTAGTGAAATACAGAATAGTGCTCTCACAGATTCCTCTAACAGCTATAAAACAGAGGAGACACACAAGATTTGTAGTATTGGTCTTAAATGAGAATAAAGAAATATGGTATTAATAATCAGAAATCCATACCTGTGTTTCTGTTCTTGAAGCCATTCCAGTTCTTAAAGCTTCATGGTTTGTTTTTTTTTTTAAAAGTGCTATGAATCTAATGTCTGTTAGGCCAACATTTAGAAAAATATCCTTAATTTGCATTTTATACCTAGTGGAAGTTATTTCTTATCGGAATCATAGAGTTACCTTAAAGTTGCACTACCAACAATTTTTTTTTTCTGGTCTGGGGACTTGTCCTTTCTCTTCTATTTTCAAAAGCTTAAAAAGAAGGAAATGGCCCATATGCAGGTACTTGCAGAAGAATGGAAGAAAAGAGACAAGGAGAGAGAAGCATTAGTGAAAAAAAAGGTAGGGAAACTTGTACTTACACTTGGCGAAAGTTGCATTATAAATAAGTTATGTTTGATAAGGTGTCTTAGACTAGAACAAGGATCTTTAGTCTTCACACCAACAGGTATGCATGCATGCAGTTTACAATAGTGTAAAAAATTTAAGGAAGTCCTTAGTGGTAGAGTACTTATTTAAAATTCTTTAGGTTAGCTAGGTTTCTCATTGTCAAAAAGCACTTCTGTAGCCCAGCTGTGCATAGTAGTCTGTTGGTCTTTATTGTGTTGAAAGAAAGGTTCTTCATTGTGTTTCCTCATTAAGATTTGTTTTATATGTAAAGTTGCAAGCAAAAATTCTGGTTTATGCCATAGCAAAAATAAACCAATATTTACTGCAAGAGAATGATGTTTTGTGGTGGTTCTTTTAGGTAGCTGAATATACTGTTTTGGAAGAACAACTTCAGAAAACCCTGAGAGATCTAGATAAGCGTGAACGACAGCTTTTTAGTGCTGAATCAGAGGTAAAAAGTGTTTTCGGTAATTTGCATTTTAAACAGTGCAATTGCATGAGCTATTCCTACAAGATTTGCTAAGTTTTTTTTGCAGTAAAGACAATTGTGACCTATGTGTAAGATCTGAAGGAACAGCATTCATACTGATATAAAGAGGAAAATTTTAATTTTAAGCCGTGTTTTTTACAGCTGCACTTCTACTAAAATGGAAATTCAATCAAACTTGATACAGTGTGGCCACGCCTCAAACACTGGGTGTAGTTTTGGGCCCCTCACTACTTTAAGGACATTGTAAGGACATTGAAGTGCTAGAACATGCCCAAAGAAGGGCAGGAAAGCTGGTGAAGGGTCTAGAGCACAACCCCTGTGAGGACTGGCTGAGGAAACTAGGTTTGTTTACCTGGAGAAATAGAGTCTGAGGGGAGACCTTATTGTTGTGTACAACTGCCTGGAAAGAGATTGTTGAAGTTGGAGTTGGTCTTTTTTTTAGCATACTAGCATTAGCTAATTAGCATTATGTATTATATGCTATATATTAGATAATGCTAATACTAATTAGCATTAGTATAAGAGGAAATGTGTCTAGGTGGCAAAAGGGAGGTTCACAAGGACGATTTAGGAAGGATTTCTTTACCAAAAGTGTTACCAGATGTTGGTAGCGTCAGAATCCCTAGTGGTGTTTAAGTGATGTACAGATCTGTGGCCTGGCACTGCAGGGTCAGTGGTTGCACTTGAACATCTTAAAGGTCTTTTCCATAAAAAATAATTCTAAATGAGTTGCTAGAATTACATTTTGTAGTCACACTAGAATTAGAGTACCAGTGGAAACATTATATAACAGCGTATCGTAATTTCAAATCTAGTATTAACAAGTGAACACTGTGCATGTGTACAAGAGCATCCTACTTTGAACAGCAGTTTCTAGATTAATCACTGAAATAGGAGAAAGTGACAGGGAGAGCTGGGAGAAATGCAATTACCCAGGTTTTGTTAACCACCAATTTGTTGAGTTTGTATTCCATACACTTTTTTTTTAAACAGTGATAGGGCCAAAGAAGATGCAGAGAAGCCAGGAGCTTCCACTGTTTCTAGATTTACTGAACACCCTCAAAATGAGGAAAATGGGCTGCAACTCCTCAAGGAAGATCATATGAAAAGAGAATCACAGAATTACTGGAGCTGGATAAGATCTCAAAGATCATGAAGTCCAGCCTACAGCTTGACATCACCGCAACCTAGGCCATGGCACTAAGTGCCACATACAGTCTGCCCTTGAAACACTTCGAGAGGTGGGAACTCCACCACCTCCATTCCATTATCTAATCACCCATTTTGTGAGGAAGTGATTCCTAACATCCAGGGTAAACCTAGTGCTGGTGCAGCTTGAGGCCCTGCCCTCTCATCCTCTTGCTAGTTTCTTTGCATAAGAACCAACGAAGAGGGAAATAAAGAATAGAAACTGCCTGGTTTTGTACTTCAGAGTAAGTTCACAGTACTATAGGTAAAATACTGTGGTGGTTTAGCTGCCCAGCAAACTCTCACTTGCATCCTGTGGCTTAAATTTTTAATCATAGCAGTTACTCCGGTGCTTTTGAAGAAAATTAGAAGGTTTCCAATTCAGGGACTGACTGAGCCTGTGTCCTGTTCTGTACTCAGGCTATCTGCACCCCTCAAGCAGTTTGTGCTGTAAATAAGTGTCAGACCTTTAACATGTATGTGCAACATGTGGTGATTAGGTTTGGCGGAATGTGTTCCAGTCACTGTAAAACCATTTATTTTTAATGTCATGGGCATTCATTTCAAAACTTAAGTTTTGTGGAATTTTGACCTGAGGGTTTAGCAATATTAAAAATCCATGGATTCAAAAAACAGCTTAATTACACAGTTTGAGCGATGGGGCATTTGGAGTTGTCTTTATTTAGCTAGCAGTTATCTGGGCCTGTGACATCTTTCTGGAAAGTTCATGCAAGTCAAAGTCTGCTTCCTTTTTAAGCTGAATGAGAAATTCTCAGTATGTTTGGTTTGAAGAGTATACTTACTAATCTAAAGGCATCTTGGCTGTAGCTGTCACTTTGATTTTTTTTTTCTGCAGTGATTGAGTAATTTGTAGTACAAAGGTGGATATAAAATTTCCCTTTAGCAATCCCATGTAGAAAACACAGTACAGATAGTTGTAAAAATGGAGCTGTAAAGCAATAGAATTCTTGTTGCCTGTGAACACAGTTTAATTAACAACCTGCAAATTACTAACAGCCAACAAAAGATATAGCAAACATGTAGAAAACAATGTCATTTCTGTTTAATTTCTAAAATGGGTAACAGGTTTTTTCTGTCATGAATTGGAGGAGCTGAAAGAAAGACTTTTTACACCTGCGGGTTAATATAAATATGTTTTCCTTTTAAGCTTCAAAGAGTAAAGAAGGAATTGCAAGTAGAGCATGAACAAAATGTACAGGAGCTACAGAATTCTGTGCGGCGAGCCAGGGAAGAATGTGCACACCATGTTGAGTTAGAAAGGTCAAAAATCAAACAGCTGGAAGAGGACAAAGTTCGTTTACAGCAGCAGGCAAGTACACTTAATTTTTATGCCTCAATCACTTACTTAACTTTATAAGTATTTTTTTAAAAAAAACAAGTATACTAAATTGAGCACTGTTTTTAAGGCAAGTGTATTATCATAGGATCATAGGATGTTAGGGGTTGGAAGGGACCCAAGAGATCATAGAGTCCAACCCCCCTGCCGGAGCAGGACAAAACTATCTAACACAGATCACAGAGGAAAGCATCCAGGCGGGCCTTGAAAGTCCCCAGAGAAGGAGACTCCACGACCTCCCTGGGGAGTCTGTTCCAGTGCTCTGTGACCCTCACAGCAAAGAAGTTCCCCCTTGTGTTGAGGCAGAACCTCCTCTGCTGCAACTTACACCCATTGCTCCTTGTCCTATCACAGGGAGCAAGTGAAAAGAGCCTGTCCCCTCCCTCCTGGCCAGCCTTCAGGTACTTATAAACATTTATCAAATCTCCCCTAAGTCTTCTCTTCTCCAGACTAAAAAGCCCCAAGTCCCTCAGCCTCTCTTCATAAGCCATGCCCTCCTGTCCCCTAATCATCCTCGTAGCCCTCCGCTGGACCCTCTCCAATAGATCCTTGTCCCTCCTAAACTGGGGGGCCCAAAACTGAACACAGTACAAGCATTTTGTCTCTGTTTAGTGGTCTGTGTTCTAGGATCCATCTCTGCTAGTCCTGCTCAGTATAGGGCCAGTTTGCAGTGCAACAGTTATTATTTTAACACTGAAAAACTACAGTTGCAAGCATATATATACATATATGTATGCATATACATATATAATATACATATATAAGGTGAACAGCAGTATACATTTCAGTAACTGAATTTATAAACAATTAATGTCTAGCAGAACATAGAGGTAGCTTGAGCATGTAGTTTGTCATATTCTGGAAGAAGAAATTGCTTTAAACAGAATCACAGAGAAAATTTAGACAATGTTCTTTTGTCATGTAAGTTAGCTTCTGCACTAATGGCAATGCTACCCTAGCTTTTCCTCCTGACTGCTAGTACATACTCTAAAAGCAGCTAGTACTAGTTTTAATATTTTTGAGTATTGCAATATTAGATGCTTAATATGTTAAGCAGATGGAATAAGTAGACTGGAAAACACTCAGGCAATACTATTTGTTTAACCATGGCACTGAAGCACCCAGCTGCCAACCTGACAAAGTAGCTCCTGAAAGGCAGTGCAAAGATTCTGAGTTGGGTGCAGCTTGTCAAGAGTCCACGTTTCTATCCATTGCTGTTCTTGTGTGGCCATGAATGACACTGCAAACAAGAACCTGGGCAGAGTCAGAGACTGCTACAGATCTCTGGCGGTAGAAGTGAAGAATATTGGTGCTCAGATTATCTTTTCCTCCATTTTGTTGTAGTGGTAATTGGAGGCAATATCAACTTCTTCGTTAATGATTAGTGACTTTTATGAGCTTTTATGACAATGGAAATTCCTTTTACTTTAGTAGAAAGGGATGTAATCTGTCTAGAACAGATAAGGGAATCCTCTTGGAAGCAGGCTGGACAGTTTGAAGGCTAAAGCACTTGGCTGGTGGAGGCCAGAATGGCAGTACTGTTGCCATCACATTCAACTAGGGAGTAAACCAGGCCAAGCAGAACTGCAACGGATTTTCCTTAACTATCCCAGTCAACAAGAATCACGAGGCCTACTACCACAAAGGTGGGAGTGGCTATGGAAGATCATTTTGGACCTGTCTAGGGGAAGTCTCCATGCGCACTTACTTCTCTGAACTGCCTGTATACCAACACGTGCAGCATGGGAAATGAAGAAGAATTGGAGATCTTTGTGTAGTCACAGGGCTGTGAATTTATTGCTATTACAGAGACATTTAGGATAGGATAGCTCATATAACTAGAATGCTGTCATAGGTCACCATTATTTTTAGGGAGGACAGGCCAGCAGTGTGAGAGGGTGGAGTTGCTTTTTATGTGAGATTGGTATGGGAATGTACAGATTTATTTTTAGAGGGGAATGGAGAACAAGAGCTGATGATTAAGAATTAAGTAGCAATACAAGAAACATTCTTCTGAATGTTTACTACAAGCCACTGATCAGGACAAGGCTCTTTTACAAACAGCTGAAAATAGCCTTATGATCATAGATTGTGGTTCTCATGGTGAAGTTAAATCACCCTGATGTTTGCTTGAAAGGAAGCAAAGCCAGACACATAATCTTGCAGAGCTCTTGATGATGACTTAAGTTTACATAAGTGGTGGAGGAGCCAATGAGGAGAGGTGTGTCAGCTGTATCTTGTAGTAACAAAGCCTGGTTGAACATTGCCATTGTTGCACTATTACATGGGCGAGTTCAGGATTGCAGCTGGAAGACAGCAGTAAGAATACAGCTATGGACTACATAAGAGCTAATTATGGCCACTTCAAGGAACTACTTGGAGAAAACCCTTAGTTTAGGGCTGTAGAATATGGAGTTGTTTAATATTGAATCATCATTGTCTCCAAGCTCAAGGTCAGTGCATCCCTATAAATGTCAAGCAAAGGAAGAAGGAGACCTGCATGGGTAAGATGCTACTGGAAAAACTAAAGTGGCAAAAGGAACTTTGCAGAATATGGGGAAAAGAAAGACTGTCCAATTTGGATTAATACAAGAACATTGTCAAAGTATACAGATAGGAAGAATAAGGCTTGCTTGATATTTCATGCCTGACTTAATTCCAAGGGCCAAAATAAAGGCTTCCTCAAGGATATTAGTAGAAGAAAGATGATGGAAACGTGGACCTGCTGCCAAATAAGGTGAGTGCCCTGATCATACAGGATACAGAAAAGGTAGTTTGGGGGTGGGAGATGCTGACCTAGGCAGCAGCAAGAACACTATACTTGTTGAGAGATTAGAAATTGTGGGAGCAACTGATAATCGTTGGTTAAGAAGTAGAGATTTTTTTCCTCCAAAAAAGGTGACAGGCCCATTAGCCCAGGTGAAGTGCACTAATGCATGGACAATAAACAGGAGGAGTTGGAGGCCATTGTGCAACAGGAAAACTGTGATACAGCTGCCATCACAGAAACCTAGTGGGATGACCCCTACAACTGGAGTGCTGCAATCAATGTCTACCAACCTTTTCAGAAGGGCTGTGCAATAAAGTGGAGGTGGTGGAGTTGGCCCTCTGTTAGGGAGGTGTATGAATGCGTACAAATTAATGAAGGTGATGATACTGTTGAGTTACTATGGGTAAGGATCAGAGGAAAAGCAAACAAGGGTGGTATCACACTGGGAATCTTATTACAGACCACTTAAACCAGCATGAAGTGACAGATGACATTTTTTTATTAGGAGTTGGTAGAGGTTTCACGATCACTACCCCTTGTTCTTAAGGGGCATTTTAAATTTATAGATGTGTGCTGAAAATAGAACATAGCAGAGAGAACAGCCCCAGAGGTTCCTGGATTGTGTGGCAGATAACTTCCTAACGTAACTGGTGATGGAGCCAGCTGGGGAAGCTGTCCTCTTGGATGTGCTTGTGAACAGAGAAGAATTTATGGGGGAAGTAAAGGCTGGAGGACACCTAGAGCATAGCAATCATGAAACAATAGAATTTTCGGTCCTCGTGAAAGTAAGAAGGGGGTCAGTAAAACTGTCACATGGACTTATGAAGGGCAAACTTTGGCCTATTTAGGATGCTGATTCACTGTGTCCCTTGGGTGCACTGAATGGTAGGAATCCGTGAAAGCACACATACTTCAAGAAGTAGTCTTAAATGCACAGGAGCAGGCTGTCCCCATGTGCCAAAAAATTAGTTGGCAGGGAAGGAGAAAGCCTGGCTGAATAGGAATCTGTGGTTGGATCTCTGGAACAAAAGGTGTCTATATGACCTGTGAAAGAAGGGACAGGATTCTCATGACAACGAAAGATGTAGTGAGGCTGTGCAGGGAGAATATCAGGAGAGAAAAACCTCAGCTGGAGCTCAACCTAGCTACATCTGTTAATGACAATACAAAATGTTTGTATAAATACATTAACAACTGAAGAAGTTCTAGGGAAAATCTCAGTCCTGTATTGGATGTGAGAGGAAACATGGTGGCAGAGAATAAGGAAAAGGCTGAGATGCCCAACGCCTACTTTAATTCTGTCTTTAACAGAGGAACTAATTGTTCCCAGGACACCCAGCCCCATGAGCTGAGAGACGGGGAGGGAAAGCAGAATGAGGTTATGACAGTTAAAGAGGAAGTTTTTGGTGACCTGCTACACCACTTGGATGCACAAAAAGTCTATGGGGCTGGATGCGTTACAACCAAGGGTGCTGAAGGATTTGGCAGAAGAGCTTACCAAGTCACTTGCCACTATTTAGCAGAAGTCCTAACTAACTGGGAGGTCCCAGTGAGCTGGAAGATAAAACAGTGGCTGGATGGTCAGGCCAAGAGAGTGGGTTAATGATTAGACTTGATGATTCCAAGGGTCTTTTCCAATCTGAATGATTCTGTGATACTGAATACTGCGTTTGTGTTGATCTTTACAGTTAAGGCTGGCCATCAGGAGTTCCAGTGCCAGGCAATAAAGCCTGCAGAAAGGAAAACTCACTTATGGCTGAGGAGGATTGGGTTAGTGGTCAGGTTAGGGCAAACATCCTTACAGTTTTCCAAAAGGAGAATCTATAAAACTACAAGCCAGCCAAGGTTACCTTCCTCTGTGGAAAGGTGATGGAGGAGCTTATTCTGGATGTTATCTCTAAGTATGTAGATGTAAAGGTTACGAGAAGTATTCACCATGGATTCACCAAAGGGAGGTCATGTTTGACAAATCTGTCAGCCTACCATGGTGTGACTTGCTGGACAGATGAGGAGAGAACAATGGGTGTTATCAACCTCAACTTTGGTAAGGCTGTTGACACCATCTCTGATACCATAACTAATATGTAGCCTTTGGCAGTGGGGGTTAGTTGTGTGAACAGTGAGGTAGTTTGAGCTCTGTCGTTCAACTAGTTCTCAAAGGATTTTAATCAGTGGCACAGAGTCCAGTTGGAGACCTGTAGCTTGTGGTATTCCCAGGCAATTAGTACTTGGCCTAGTCCTGTTTAATCGATCAGTGGTCTAGATGGAGGGTACCTGCAGCAAATTTGCTGATGACACAAAAAATAGGAGGAGTGGCTGATATACCAGAAGGCTGTGCTGCTATTCATCATGATCTGGATGCTGGAGAGCTGTGCAAAAGGAAGCCTAATGAAGTTCAACAAGGACAACTGTAGAGTCCTGCACTGAGGGAGGAACAACTCCATGCATCAATACAGGTTATGGGTTGACCTGCTCAAAACCAGTTCCTGGGAGAAGGACCTGGGAACTCTGGTGTATATTAACTATCAGCCAGCTGTATGCCATAGTGGCCAAGAAGGCTAAAAGTATGCTGGGATGCACTAAGAAGAATGTAGCTAGAACAGGTTCTCTTTCCCCTCTACTCTGCACTAGTGAGGTGACATCTGGAATACTGCGTCTGGTTCTAGGTTCCTGAGCTCAAGAAGGACCAGGAAGTACTGCAGAGTTCATGGAGTAGAGTAAAGATGATTAGGGTATGATCAGGAAAGGCTGAGAGAGTTGTGTCTCTTTAGCCTGGGAAAGACTGAGGGATTTTATCAGTGCTTCCAAATATCTAAAGGGTGGGAGTCATAGAATCATTAGGAGTGGAATTGATCTCCCAGATTGTCAAATCCAACCATCAGCTCAGTGCCACCATTCCCACTAAACCATTTTTTTGCCAGGGCCAGATCTGCATGCTTTTTGAGCTCCTCCAGCCTGTTCAATACCTAAGCACTTTCTGTGAAGAAACTTTCCTAGTGTCCAGTCTATATCTCCCTGGCACAACTTGAGGCTATATCCTCTTGTTCTATTGCTAGTGACTAGCGCAAAAAGACTGACCCCACCTCTCTGTAACATCCTTTCAGGTAGTTCTAGACAGTGATGAGGTCTCTTCTCTGCTTCCTTCAGACTAAACACCAGTTTCCTCAGCTGTTCCTCATAAGATCCATTTTCCAGACCCTTCAATAGCCATGTTGCCCTACTTTGGACACACTCCAGTGCCTAAATGTCCTTGTATTGAGGTGCCCAAAACTGAACGCAGTAGTCTAGGTGTGACCTTCTAAGTGCTGAGTACAGGCAGACGACAGTCACTTGTCTAGTCCTGCTGGACACATTATTTTTGAGGCATGCCAGTGTACCTTTTGGCCTGCTTGGCCATGTGGGCACACTGCTGGCTTATGTTCAGCTGTCTGCCAATGAATACCCTTAGGTCATTTTTTGCAGAGCGGTTCTCCAGCTGCTCTTCCTTAAACGTGTAGTACTGCATAGGGATGAGCTGGGGGCTGAACTTTTCTCAGTAGTGCCCAGTGACAGGACAAGGGGTAATTTTCATAAAGTGGAACACAGGAAGTTCCATCTAAACATGATTATAAACCTCTTTACTTTAAAAGTGTCAGACAACTGGAACAGGTTGTGTAGGGAGGCAGTGGAGTCCTCTGGAGTCACTCCGAACCCACTGGGATGCCTTCCTGCACAACCTGATGTAGGTGAACATTCTTTCGTGGAGGGCTTAAACGATCTCCAGAGAGCTCCTTCCAGCCCCTACTATTCTGTGACTGCAGAAGTACTTAGTTCATGCAGATGAGTTACTTGCTTTTGTACTCTTAATTTCAGGTCTGTGGTAGTGATAATCCCACAGTAACTTCAAGTAACTGAATAACTGTATCAGCCAAAGGCTTATTTTTCTATTACAAAGACTTATGCTGGGGTTTTCAGTTTGAACACTGATACTACCATACTTTTCACATCAGCATGTTGACCCCAGTACAGTGAACGTTCTAAATACAGTAAATGCAAAAAATGCAGCTAATGTGAAAGATGTTGATCTTGGCTTTCCTACCAAACAGTCATTGAAGCTGCTGAGATCAGATAAAACTGTGGAATACAATCCACATCAGGGGATGACTGAATCACTTCTACATTGTAGATACATTGTCAGCATCTATTGGTGCCATTTCAGTCCAGATAATATAGCCAGTAGTTAGTTACTCAGGATCAAGCAGCCAAATACTACCACCTAGGAGTCGTCTTCCAAATTAATTTTGTTGACTCCCACTGATTTTATTTTTAAGCTAGGTTATGGCCCTTTACAATCAGTTTATTTTTGTTATTAAGAATAAACCTACTGTATAAGACCAAAGATCTACTTAGCTCAGTATTCTGTTGCAACAATAGTTGATTTTAAGAGGTCAAGAAAGTAAGAAATAAGACTGAGCAGAAATAATTGTTATATTCAGCAGTGTCATGAAGAGTTACATGTACCTTCAGCCAGAGGCAGCATTTTGTATTTACCAGACATCAGTGAAAATGTTTGTCATTAACTCATCTGATCCTTTTGAGCATGTCTTTCTGTTTTTAGCATTGCAACATCAGTGGCAGTGAATTCTGAAACTTAATTATGTGTGGTGTGTTTAAAAACTTGGGTTTGTTAATTTTAAGTTAGATAGTAGCTATGGAAAATCTTTAGTGGCTGTGCCACATACCACTCCTGATTGCTTGGGTGTCTGTCATAGTGTCTGTTCTTGCTTTTGACTTGCATTTTTGAGGGTCAGTGATTCCCGATGACCACCAAGCTTGTGTTTCTCCACTGTTCTGCAGTTTTCAATCTCTTTTCTGCTTCAATTTGAGGTGGTTGTTACAGAGTGTTCTGCATAAGAACAACTTTTTGCTATGCTGGAAGTGTGGTGGATTTTCGTTGTATTTTACCTTTGTAATAGGTACAAGCAGAATGTTCCTGTTGGTACTAGATTTGATAGTGTGGGTTTTTTTGGTTTTTTAGGTAAAAATAAGGTGATTGTTTTTGTTGACAATAAATGTTCTGGAGTAAATTACAGTTCTGAACCATTTACAGTCTTATCCCTTTACATTTAAGGAGACATGTACATACACTATTTGTGTACTTGAATTGAACAGTTCCCTAAATACCTAACTTGGTTGAAGGCAAGCAAGCCCCACTACGTGCAAGAACAGATTCTTAAAGCATCCACCACTCTTACTTCCTGAACTAGGAAGCTGTGCTTTATTTGTATGATTTCTGCAGTTCCCTAAAAGTACAGAGCCACTGTTCTCCTGAGAAGCTATGATTTTTTTTGAAGTATTTTCAGAACCAAATGAGAATGTACTACTACCCATTACTAACCTT
>VZRI01012242.1:0-10371 GCA_013397515.1 Upupa epops | reverse complement strand
GATAGGACAAGGGGCAATGGGTGCAAGCTGGAACAGAGGAAGTTCCATATAAATATCAGAAGAAACTTCTTCCCAGTGAGGGTAACAGAGCATTGGAACAGGCTGCCCAGGGGGTTGTGGAGTCTCCTTCTCTGGAGATGTTGAAGACCTGCCTAGATCTGTTCCTGTGTGACTTGGTCTTGGTGACCCTGCTGTGGCAGGAGGATTGGACTAGATGATCTTTTGAGGTCCCTTCTGCTACCTAATGATTCTATGATCTTAGATCTTTGGAAAAGCAGCCAGACTTTGGGAAAACGGTATGAAAATATTGCAAAAGATTGAATGTGGCTTAGAGCAAGATTAGAGCCAGGTGAGCAGATTAGATTGGATGCTGAAGTGAGTTATTGTGCTGATTTCTGAAGATTATTATACTAATTGCTTATAGTGAAAGAAATTGAATTAACCAATCACGTAACCTGCAAAGTGGTAAAACGAAGATGATTGGTAGAATGCAACTGGTGAAAAATATTTTAAGATATATAAACCTTGCCATTTTGTGGAATAATTGTCTTCTGGCTAATGACTTCTGGTATCTGAGTGTTATGTCATAATGTACCAACCTCAAACGTAATCATGGCACTATTTGGCATGCAGCATTTAAAGCTTCCCTGATAAACATTTCCCCTCTACAATTAATTTGTGGCTCAGAGTCTTCTGAGCTGGGTCTTGATCCAGATGACAGTACTGCTGGTGAGGGTTTTCTTCTAAGCCCTCATAAACCTATGCTCTCAGCCCCTGTACTACACTACATAACCATGTCAGTGTGCTTCAGTGTGCCAAGGTGACTAGTGTTTTGCTTTGCATATACCAGTTTCTTCTGCTGCCCACAGCTCTTATTGTAAAAGCAGTAATAGGCAATCTGAGCCCTCCAATCTACCTGGTGCAATCCCTCACACACTCCTCAGGAATCTCCCATGCAGTCTGAGTTATCCTTATCTTACCAGTCACTTCCCTTGCACAAGCTATTCTGTAACTTCTTTTGCCTTTGCTGCCCTTTTCTGAACTCCTCACAGAGCTAGTTCACCTTCTACAAAGAGGCAAGCTGCAGCCAGCCTGGGGATTTACGCAGCATTGTATACACGGGTCTTGTGTTTTCTTTAAGTACTTTTCTAATAGCTTCTAATGTTTGACTGTAATCCAGAGCCCACTGCTGTCTCGGTAAAATCAGGATTTCTTTTTTTTCACACTGTTGGCTTCTCACTCTCGGATTTCCTAGCCTTGCTGAGTAGCCATCACTGCCTTCATAAAAATGATATAAGCCTCCACTACATTGTCTTCAAATAGGCTTCTCACTTTCAGCAAGCGTTCTACCCTCTGGGTTATTCTTCTATTATGTTTTGAACAGGATTTTTGAGTTTTCTTCAAACACTACTGCAGATTACTCTTATTTCACTGTCCCTACACAAATATTGTATTAAATACAAGTGAACCAAATCCTGCGTACTAACTAAGCCATGTCAAAAGACACTTCTCCTCTCATGGGTTCCCTGCACTGTGCTCCACAGTGCAGTCATGCATGGTAGCCCTGAATCTACCATCTCCATTGCACTCAAGCTTTAATGGGGTAATCAAAATATCCCTTGCTCACCCTTTTCCTGCTTTCAGTGTTTCTACCATCCCTTTGTGACCCAAGCCACTGTTCCTTTAGCCTGTGACTTCATTTCAAAAGGGCCCCATGTCATTTGTTGAGTCACTCACCTAACTAATGTGACTTCCAACACTTCCTTAGTAAATGGCACCACTCTACATTGACACTGAGATCGCTGATGTATTCCAACATCACAGTGACTTTCTTACACCATATAGCTGATGTCACCAATGTTCTGGTGTCCTATTTAAAACTAGGCTTTCAGCTCCTTCCTTTTGGCACCTGTGAGGAAGAATGAAGTGCTTGCAGGGCTACTGGGTGTTAAATATGAAACATCACAGCTCCTGTAACTTGTGATTCCACCCAAGAGTCTCATGTGGTGGCTATCTGTCCTAGGTCTGAAATGAAAGTCTGCACATTATCTTTAGGTTGCAATCCAAGAACACCAACCAGCTCTCACAGGGGAATTCAACAGGCAATGAAGCATCTTTGCTAGAAAGAATTTATTGAATCTTCAACTAAGAAAAGGAAAAGCACCCAAATAAGTAAAAAAAAAATAAAAACAAACCAAAACAAACACAAACTGTGTCTCAATGCCATTACACACTGGGGAAAGAGGGGGAAAACTAATCTATCAGTCTTTGGCTCCAAAAGAGATCCATGGGGTATGGAGCATACACTATAACCAGAGGGGAACGCAATGAGATCCCCTCCATCCTGAGGACTCAAGAGGCCCTCTCACATAGTGATGTTTCTTTTTTTGCAACCATTCACTTGGTGTAGTCTGCAGATGTCAGATTTCCCTGCATGTCCCAGACCACACATCAACTTCACTTCCCTCTTGCTTTTGGGACTCTTCACAATGTGACTTGGCCAGCATATCCTAGGCATGATCTTCAAGGCCACAGCAGCATCTTAGATACAAGAACATACATTTCAGAACCCCAGCCTCTTTCTGTTTGCCAGAGGTTTAATAAGTCCCATCAGCTTTTTAGCACAAACAGTCCAGCCAAGCAGGAAAAAACTCTTTGAAGCCCACCTCAGGAATTCTTCTCTCCCACTTACTTAAGCAGTTCCCAGTTCCTCAGTGGCAGAGCTGAGATCCAGCATCTGTGTTAGCCCCGTGGCCAGACACACATGTCTCTGGTTATGCAGAGCCACACCTGTCTGCAGAGGCCTGGCTGTCATGGCTAGCAGGCCCCTTTCAGGGTCCTCTCTTCCCTTCTCATTCTCCCAAATGGTTACAATTCTGAGGTAGCAAAAGGGTTAAGAGATCACCATCTCTTTGGCATCTTCAAAGGCGAACAAGTTGCAAGTTGTTGCAAGGTGTCAGTGTGAGAAGCAGGTGCTCTGGTTTGAACGTCTTCCTTGCCACTTCTGCGGGTTTGCAAAGAGGAAGGACCGTGCTCCCCTGCATGTGCCCTAGCATCGCTCAGCAGTCAGTACTGGGCTGGGGCCGCCCCTGCCACCAGTGTGAACACAGCAGGCAGGGGAGGCCATAGCTGCCGCTTTCTTTGTGTCCAGGGTCAGCCCATGTTGGGGCTGTCAGAGGGTGGGCAATTCAGGCAGAGCTGGGGCCGTGCCCAGAGCAGCTGCAGCAGCTGAAGTGACTGCTCTTCAGAGGCTCAGCTGACTCGAGCGGAGGCTCAGCGACACAGGCGCGGCTTCACCCAGCAAGAACTGGTGCTGGTCATGCTGTGTTCCAGCCCCCGGGGAAGTTTCACCATGCCCGGTGGGGGCTGGCTGCAGGGCCACGGTAGCCAGGCCACGCCTACCCCCAAGGTGGGGCCACCCGGCAGAGCCACGGAAAGCGTATTACCCAGGGTTCCCCAACTCCCAGGAGTCGTTTCCGCATCTGTATGAACTGGCTTACGGCACCCCGGGCAGCTCACTGACCCAGGGGACTAATGGAAGAAACTATAAAACAAAATGCATTCTTGGCATAAAGAAAAGACTCAAACACCTGGTAATTTGCACAATTTTCAAATCGTAACATCATCACAGAGGTACCTGCTCCTAAATCAATTAAGTTTTACAGAATCCCAGCTGACAGCATAAACTCCATCCTCAGCCCTCTCATCCCTCACACTTGTATCTGCCTAAAGCAGAGGTAACAATTCTGCAGCAT
Source organism: Upupa epops (assembly GCA_013397515.1). Classification (NCBI taxonomy): domain Eukaryota; kingdom Metazoa; phylum Chordata; class Aves; order Bucerotiformes; family Upupidae; genus Upupa; species Upupa epops. The sequence goes on along the minus strand of VZRI01012242.1, from coordinate 6,616 downwards.
GTGAGAAACAAGCTCACATCGGTTTTTAATAAATTTTATTTTAGGGGATTAAAATCGATAAACCAGAGAAATACAGTGCTGGGTGAGAGGATGATGTCCAACAACACACTTACTTACTTATAGGGTTATCCTGTTACATATTCATAACTTATTTACATATTATAATGTTCCCGCCAATGTGAACGGAAGGGGTGGGGTGGGGTGCGGGACTAAGGTTTCCCGCCACAAATGGAAGGGAGAGTGTGGGGGGGTGAGAACAAGGGATTGCATAACATTTTCCTAACATGCTCAGAACTTTATCATTCAGGAAGCAAACATTTTGTTAATAGGCCCTTAGGAAGCAATGGGCCCTTTATAGCTCACAAACCATCCTTTTTCCTTCTTAATGTAATTTTTGCTTGAACCACACTCAATGCTATTTTGTAAAACAGAATCATACAATAGAACTGAGATACTTGCTCCCTCTGTCCTCCAGAAGATAAATTTCTTGGGGGTTTCCTGAGCTTTTAATTCTACAGAGGAATTATAAGAATTTGGGCACAGATTTGTAGCAATTAGAGCTGATTTAACCAGGATAATTAGCAGGAACATACACCTCCACTCCTCTTGCCCATGGGGTTGCAGCGCACAGCTGGAGTATATTTTCTTCTTAGTGGCAGGTATGAAAGTTCCCTCAGTACTTTTATCGGTTTTGGTTTTGTTGCTCCAATAGCTTGGTAAATCTGGATTTTAAATCCAATTAGTTTACCAGTACAGCTGAGGCTGAATGTAGTGGAGACACACTCTCAAAGTAGGGTGTGCTTCTTGGAAGACAAGAAGAGAGGGTTTTTAATTAACTTTTGGGGTACAGTTCCCACTGTTTTCTGTCTGTAATTCCTAATCCCAGTGTTTCTTCCAAACCACTGAACATTACCCACATCTTTTTCTTCTTATGGGAGGCAAGGTTCGGTAATCCTATATTTGAAATGTGGTATGTGGTGGGCAGATTCATAGAAGCTATTCATGATAGTCCAGGCTTTCTCAGTCTTCCAGTAGTTCACTGGATGGAGTCACCATCCATTTATATGATTTTTCCACTGGTCCTTTAATTCTGGGTGCACGAGTCCACTTCCTTTGGTTCAGACAACTGTCTCTGTGGTTAGCAGGACCTGAAATGGACCTTCCCACTCTGAGGTTAATGCACAGTCTTTCCATACTTTCATTAAACCCCATTAACCTGGTTTTATGCTATGAATGTTAAAGTCCAAAGTTGTGGTGTGAGGTAAAAGCCCCTTTTTTCCTTAGCTGTGCTAAAGCGTTGGTTATTGTCGTTACATATTTCTGCACATACTGATCTCCTAATTCAAGGGTAATGTCTTCTTTTTCATTACACTTATATGGTAATCCAAACATAATTTCATAAGAGGAGATTCTTAGGTCTTTTCATGGGTTTGTGAGGATCCTTAATAAGGCCAGTGGCAAGCATTTTATCTATGTAATTTGCATTTCTACTATTAGTTTTGTTAGGGTGTAATATTCTCCAATAAGAATTTGGATACCATGTTTTCCATTGCTTCTACCCAATGAGTTAGAGATCCACTATTACCAATAGGTATTTCCATTTCCAAATTTAAGGTAACTCAGTAACATCTACTTGGACACTCTGGAAAGGCTGTGTGGCCAATTTCAGCCTCCAGTTACTTTTTCTCTCATTATTTTTCTGTTTACCTTTTGACAAATTAAGTATCTATTGACCAGTTGTTTGGCTACTGTGCATATTCCTATACACCCATATTGTGTAAGGAAATGGTCACAAAGTGCTTGCGTGCCCCAATGTGTCTTCTGGTGTATCAAACATAGTATCTCATGTGGTAGGACCATATCTGTCTCCCATCCAGTAAGACCCATTTCCCTTCTGGATCTTTTTTCCCTCCTATTTTCAGGAAGTCCTTCTCCTCTTGTTCTGTGAAATTTGGAACAATCTTTATTGTCCTCTGATGTTGTCAGTGGTAGAATTGCTACTGATGCCTTTGTGGCTGCCTCTATGGATGCCTGGTCTGCTATATTCTCTTCTTCCCATGGATATTCCCCATTGATGTCCCTTCACGTGTATTATTACAATTCCAGCTGGTAACTTTAAAGCTTCTAGAACTTCTCCAATTAATTGGCTGTGTATTAATTCTTTTCCTCTCATATTTATCAACCCCCATTCTTCCCACATTTTCCCAAAAGTGTGTACAACCCCATGTGCACATTTAGAATCAGTGCATATTGTTCCCTTGGTGTCTTCCAAATGTATTATCACTTGCTTTAATGCATAAAGTTCACAGATTTGCATGAACCATCCTGCTGGTAGCTTTCCTTTCTCCAATACCACCATCTCCTGTCTGTCTACTATTGCATATTCTAATACTCCTTCCGTTTATGCATTGTGATGACTCATCAATAACTAAGTTCTCCCCCTATGGTAAAGGCTCACCTAGTAAATCTTCCCATACTTTTGTCTGATAATCCATAAGGTCTAAGCAATCATGTTCCAGTTCTTGGACTTCCGTCCCATATAGAAACTGTGAAGGGTTTACACTTTTATCTGTTGTCAAGGTGAGGTCCATTTTATGAATTAAAATGGCTTCATATTTTAATATTCTAGAATCAGTCAGCCATCTCCCTGCTCTCTGGTTTAGAGTGCTCCTTACTGCATGTGGGGTATGCACCACAACAGCTCCTCCAGAAGTCAACTTCCTGCTTTCCTCTACTGAGACTGCAGTAGCTGCCATCACCTGTATACACAGTGGCCAACCTCTGGCCACAGGATCCAACAATTTAAATTGAATACACAGGATCTAGACAAGTATGCCACTGGTTTACTTTGCCCTCCTCATCTGTGGGCTGACACCCCATGAGCAATCCCATTATCTGCAGTTACATATAAATAGAATGGTTTCCTTAAGGAAGGTAGTTCCAGTACAGGAGTAGCCATTAACTTTGTTTTTAATTCTTCTTATTGTCCTTTTTCTGCTTGTGTCCAACTAATGGGCCCTTCTCCTAGTAACTTTTCATATAAGATTTTCCCTGCTCATGTGTACCCTTCAATCCATAATCTGCAATAACCTAAAAATACATGTAATTTATGTATTTCTTGCTTAGTTTTCAGAGGTGGCAGAGAGATTATCCTAGTAATTCTACCTATCTGGGTTTATTTTCGGTCTCCCTTATTACATGTCCCAGGTACTTTACTACTTTTTGAACAAATTGCAACTTTTTCTTTGACACCCCTTAATCCCTGATGTCAGTTGACCCTTTTCTGACAGCTTCCTCATCAACTCCAGAGAGGAGGATGTCATCTACATATTGCAGAATTTATATTCCAGGAGGGATCTAAATCCCTGCAGTAATTTGGTGCACCACAATTGTTGTTTTCTTCCTGTCTCTGGGTCTTCCCATTCAAAGGCAAACAGATCTTTACTTTCGTCTGCTAAAGGGCAGACCCAAAATGCATCTTTGAGATCCGCTACTGTGAATCAGTTATAATTATGCAGAATCTTGTTTAACAATGTTTAGTGATTTGGGACTACTGGATAACAGGTCCGAGTCTGTTTATTTTCTAAAGTCCTACACCAATCTATACATTCCATCAGGCTTTTTTACTGGGATGGGAGTATTGTGGGGTGACATGCAGGGTTCTGAAGTGCCATCCCCTATTAAGATATCTATTACTGGTTTCAGCCCTTCTCTTCCTCCCTATCCCAGTGTGATATTGCTTTATCCTTATGAGATAACATTCATTTTCTATGGTCATCTTTATAGGGAGAATACCCAACCCTCACCAGTTTCCTTCTTTAGCCCAAACATCTGACTGTATTCCCCTTTCAACTTCTTCTCTTAATTCCAATAACTTTATTGAATTATAATAATTTCTCATTTTTTTCCAGTATAAGCCCTATTTCTAATTGGGTCAGTAAACCCCTACCCAGTAAATTACAATCTACTTCTGCTAGTAGTAGAACATCATGTAAGACATATTTATGTTCTCCTTGAATTAACACCCTTTCTATTACAGGAGCTGTAACCCCTCCCCCTTTTGCCCCTACCACTGTAATTTCTCTTTTTCCTTGTTTAAATCTCTTTGGTATTTTAGTAATGCATTTCCTTCTGCCCCTGTATCCACCAAGAATACATAAAACTTTTCTTCTGAGGGCATCATCTAAAATTCATCAAGGGCTCCTTTTTTATTTCCCCCAGGATGAAGAGCCCCTAACATCACTATTCATCTTGTTTCTTTAAACACTAATGGGTCTCATGCCGTTTTAGGACATTCCCTTTTAAAATGTCTTTCCATTCTACAATAGAAGCATCCCTTCTGTGCTTCCAGGAGCCTCATCTTTAGGGCTCCTTTGACAGCCTGGTATATTATTGTTTCTACATTTTGAATCAAATTTCTGCAGGGTCCTGGTTCTTTCCCTTGCAGCTTCTTGTGTGGTCACCATAATCTTAACTTTTACTTTAGCTTTTTCCACATCCCTCCTGATGTACACTTTTTGGGCCTCTTTTGCGAGTTCACTTAAATTTTTATCGTGCCAATCTTCCAATTTTTCTAGCTTTTCCTTGAGGTCTGGCCACAAATGAATCACAAAGTTTACTTTAATTCCTGCCCTGCCTCACTTGTAGGCTCTATTCCAGAATACTGTTGGATATTCTGTCTTAGTCTCTCCAACCATTATGTAGGTGTTTCTTCTTTCTTTTGCTCTCCACTAAAGCTTTGCTTACATTTTGCCCATTTGGGACTGCTTCTTTCATTTCCCTTATCATCAACATTCTATTGACATATGGAAATGAACCCAAAAACTCACAGAGTTTATGAGGAGGTATGTTTATTCACCGGCAGGATGCACTCAGCTCACACCTCAAAAACATGCACCCGCAGCACAGCTCCATGCCTTATCTATAAGCAGCAAAGTGTTACATATTCATGAGATTACAACATATACCTATACATATTCATGACCTGTCCCTGTGACTTACACTAATTAGGTTTCCTCCCATTTGCACTTGTGCAGTGTTCCTTGGTGGTGGTCTTGTGGTGGTGAAGTTGCCATCCTGTGTTGAAGTAAACACTCTTCCTCTGAGTTGAACTTCACCTTTAGGCTCTGCACAGTCTTACTCAAAAGTCCACCAGGATTGAAGTTTTCTTGCAAAGTCTGTGGCGCTATCCCATCTGATTTTCTAAATTTCAATAGGGAAAGTGCCTTCTCTACCTTCTCTTACAATCTAGGCAGCCATTGATTGCATCCATATCTGTGCTTGCATACAACTAAGGGCTAAAGTAATGTCATTTTGGGCCACACTTAGTGCATCTATTATCACCTCATGGTCTGGCCTTTCCGTTTCTTCCCATTTTGGCAGTACTATTGAAAGCAGCCACCGGCTAGTTCCTAATGCTAATAATGGAGATTGCAAAGGGTGTTTCAGCTTTGTCAAATCCCTAGTTGCAGTAGCCAATTTATTTGTTAATATTTCTGAATCAATTCCATTTAGTACTCCCAACCATGTTCCTAATATGCCAGTTAAGTCCCTCTTTGTCATTTGAAAGGAATCTGATTCCCTAGCCAAGTTGTCCAGCCCTTGTCTGATGTTTTTAACAAAGGAGAACAGGCTAGTTGAATTTCAGAAATATTGGTTTGCATTAACCCCTCAACATGCTTAAAAGACCATTCCTTATTAAACAAAATGTGTTGTTGACCTGTGTTCTCACTGTGAATGGCCCAATTTCTAACACTTTTGGATCAGACGGAATTGGAGGAGAAGGGGTTACAAAAGGATTAGCGGTAGTAAGCTTTTCGAGCTCTACTCAGAACCTATAGCTTAGGATTGTGCATAGTGCAAAGTCTCTACTCGATACACATCACCTCACTTGATTCCCCAAAAGGGTAACTTAGCCAACATTCTGTCCAAGACATTCTGCTACCTGTATGGTTTCAAAATCTATCTTTCCCCTGACATGTATCTTAGTGCCTCCCCAAAGGCTGAGAGTTAACTGTTTCAACTATATATCTGTTAGAAATGATCCAACAGACACCCAAACCTTTGATAAAATAAAAGATTTATCGGTTGCGGTAATAAGGAGTGAGGAAGCAGCACTGGGTGCATGGGGAGTTAGTCACTCCACCAACACGCACACTTCCAGTTTAAGGCAGCAACATTTTATACCTTATTTCATACACACTATCACTTCAAAGGATCCCCTATATCAGTCTTCTCTTTGTTCACATCTCCACTTCCTAGTGAGACCCCGGATCCAAAGATAAGGTGGGAGACAATGTTCTTGGCCTAATCTTAATTAACAGTGATTAGCTCCCCATACATTGCACAACACTTTGCAGGTTTGGATTGCTCTGTTTACCTTTTGTCCTGCTGAGTTTCACTGTTTATTTTGTTCATTCAATAATTTTCCACAATGACAAGGGGGGATATTGTTTTTACCTAGACACGAATCATAATATAACATCTCACATATCCGACACCCTATTTTCACTTCATCTCCTCTTCTTATCCCTATCTGATCCCACTTATTTCATAGATCCCAACCCCACTGACTTCTCTCTAAGGGCTTATTCCCAACTGTCTTGGGTTATGGAAT
>VZRI01012241.1:31760-54743 GCA_013397515.1 Upupa epops | reverse complement strand
ACCATACAAGGTGGAGGTGATGCATACAGAGAAGAGAGTACAGCAAATATACCCTCAGGAAGACCTGAAAAGGGCTAAAGAGACTGTGGAGAAACTCCTAAACACATACTTCTTAGTTAAGACTGGATATATCTGTGAAGATGATGAGGATGATCACCTCCATATTACAATCAAAGAGGTTCCCTTTACTGCTACTGCTACTGAATTGGCCAAATTAAAGAAGGAGTTTGCAAGAGATGCAAGGGAGCTAGAGACTGCATACATATGGAGGGTGTTCCTGTCAGGGGGTGATGGCATTTTATTGTCTGAGAGGGAGGCAGAAGGATATTGGGGCCCTGGGGTATTTATAACCACTGATGATCTCTGGGTCCCAAGGTCCTTAACACAGAGAGTGGCGTACTGGGCTGGGGATTTGAACCCTCTAGAAAAGGGGGAACCCCTTGTAATCACTGGTATTGTTGACTGACTTGTAGAGGATGTGAAAAAAGCAGCTTGTCTGCAGATGATGTATGAAAGAGATCTTAAACCTGATCTCTGCTCCCCAGTGCTGCTGCCAGTGGACCCAGAAAGGATAACCCTGTTGATCCAGGGCCTCCCTGAATCCATGAAGCCTATCAGGATCCAACTTCAGGGGAGGATCCTAAATGCCCCTGACCACCAACACAGGGGGAAGAAGGTGTGGATGTGGGAGGAGGTCACCCAGGAATTAATTAATTTTGGGCAAAAGTCTGGCCCTGTAGGCAGGCTGGCTCAGAGTTCTGACTTCAGGACTCTGAGGGCTGTTGAAAGAGTTAACAGAAGACCATCCTTCTCCAGGAGGTGAAGTGGCCTAACTCATCAGCGTCTGTAGCAACTAGGGCTCCAAAAGGGGGTCCCTAAGGAAGTAATGGATGGGCTCCTGACTGAGAAACTGGAGCAAGTCATGCAGAATTCGGCACCCAGTGCCCTGCCTCTGACTGACTTGGGAACACCCAGTACTGAGGGTAAAGAGAGGCTGGAAAAAATAAATCCTCCATCCCCTGACAGTGAGTGAGGGGCCAGAGGATGGATGTTTATACAAGCTCACTTGGAATGAAAAGGGAAATCTATTGGTGACAGCAGCCATAGGACCAGAGAAGAGACCAGTAACATTTCTAATTGATACCCAAGCACAAATAACTGCTCTAACAAAGACTGAGGCCAAACCATGTGGAATCCAAATCCCATCCTGGAACTTGATTCTTTTAATGCCCTGGGGGAAACCAAATCAGTGCCCATAACTCCAGTGACCCTGTGATGGCGGGGCCATAAAAGACCTGTCAACACCATAGTAGCCATGGGTGATTTCCAAACAAACTTGTTGGGAATAGATGTGACAAAGAGAAGACAGTGGTGAGACATGCAAGGAAATGGTTGGTCTTTTGGCATTCCCCAGATTAGGTGGCTAACCGACACACCTGCCATGGAGGTACACCTGCTGCAAGCAGCATCCTCCCTTCCCCCATCTAAATTAATGAGCATAAATCCTTACCCACTGTCATTGGGTGCAAGAGAGGGAATCACCCCAGTCTTGGAAGACCTAAGGAGACAAGGGGTCATAGTTCCAACCCATTCGCTCTACAATCCCTCTGTATGATCAGTCCAAAAATGGAATGGTAAATGGAGATTAACACATTATCAAGGATTGATTGTGAATATCGACCCCCACACTGCTGCTGTACCAAAACTTGCAGAGCTAGTAGCTGCCATCCAGGAACAATCATATCTGATTATGGTTACCACTGATATAAAAGATATGTTTTTTATGGTTCCTCTGCAACACAAGGACCAGGAGCAGTTTGCTTTTACCTGGGCAGCACAGCAGGTATTGTTATTTGAAGCACATGCTCATCAGGCCCTTGGTCCTATCCACGTGACAGACCTGGTCCACATTGAATGGGGATTTGCTAAAATGGGGCTAGCAATTCACTTCTGGCAAAAGGACCCTGAGGGACCCATTAGTACAGGGTTCTACATGTAGTTTTAAACACATGGAAAAAAGATACACAGTTTGGGAGAAAGGTTTCTTCACGGTCAGTCTAGCTCAGAGAGAAGCTGAGTTGACATCCAGCAGCAACCAATAATACTCAGAGGGCCCTTCAAGGTCACCAAAACAGTTTTGGTGGGGACTCCACCCCTTGACAGGATGGTTCTCTGCACCTCTGTGCAGAAGTGGCACACATGAAAAGAACACTACTGACAGACCTTTTTGGTATCTGAAGGAGACACAAAAGTATTTAATATGCAAGATGAGGTAGGCCCAGACAAGGAAACACTCATATCTATGTCACCTGTAATGCAAGTTGTACCCCCATTCTCTCAAAGCTTACAAAACATCTGGTTGATGTCTATTTGACACAAAAGAAGAGATTATCAGAAGGTGCAGGTACAGCCCAAGTAGAGGAATTGGTTGCTGTATGAAGGGTCTTCCAACATGAGGCTAAATCTGATTCCCCTTTCTATATTTACACAGTCTCTTGTTCTGCCTTTAAGGAGCAAAATGGGATGCATTTGGGAGCAAAATGGATGGGAAGTAAATTGGTGCCAATATGGCAAAGAAGCAAATGAAAAGATACCCTTATCATTGCCACTCAAGAAAAATTTGCAGTATCCTGGATAGCATCTCATCTGCAGGATGATACCCCGGTGAACAAGAGTAATGCTATGGTAGATGAAGTAACTTGGCAGGCTGCCTTGCAGAGCACTCAAATAACTGAAGACTGGGAATGATTATTAAAATGGTTGCATGTGAAGCAAAAACACACATAAGCTAAGGACTTGTTCTGAGGCACCTCCCAGAGGATGGCCAGTTACCTGGGAAGAATACCGAACTTGTGTATCTTCCTGTGAGCAGAGTCACACTCACTCTCCTAGGCAGGCATCCCTTGGAGGGTGGTCCCTCTATCTATGGGATGAAAAGGGTTTAAGGGAAGCATGGCAGGTTGATTATATTGGTTCCTTCCAAAAACCTGGAGGAAGAAATTATGTATTGTTGGGAATAGGAATAGTATCCAGCCTGGTGAAAGCCATGGGCTGACACTAAAGCAACAGGGGAGAACACTGTGCAGGCTTTAAAGGAGTGGTTTGGGATCTTACCCAGACCCCAATCAATCCAGTGGACAATGGAGCCAGGCTCTTCTCAAGGTCATCTAGTGATAGGACAAGGCACAAGGTGCAAGCTGGAACATAGAAGGTTCCGTGTAAATATCAGAAGGAACTTCTTCACAGTGAGGGTAACAGAGCATCGGAACAGGCTGCCCAGGGTGGTCGTGGAGTCTCCTTCTCTGGAGACATTCAAGACCAGCCTGGATGTGTTCCTGTGTGACTTGGTCTAGGTGATCCTGTTGTGGCAGGGGCTTTTAAGGTCCCTTCTGATCCTTAATGGTTTTATGATTCTATGACAAGATTGCTCATGATAACTGATCTGCTGAGGTTAAAATAGCTGTGACGCAAAGATGGGGAAAAGACAAATGGCCTCCTGAGAGAATAACTGAGCACTATGGACCTGCAACCTGGAATCCCTATGAACCAATAACAGGGGCCAGAGAACCAAGTAATAATCTGAATTGTATAATTTGATTACAAGTCATACTGGAAATTATCACCAATAAAACAGCTAATTCTCTAGATCTTTTAACACAGTAATCTTAGCAGATCAGCAATGCAATTTTACAACATAGAATGATTTTGGATTATTTATTAGCAGAAGAAGGGGGTGTATGTGAGAAATTGAATGCCTCTAACTGTTGCTTGGAAATAGGTTATATAGGCAAGGTGGTCCTCCAGCTGACCACAGACATCAGAAAACTAGCCCATGTCCCTACTCAAATATGGATCAGTTGGAAGGGGAAGTTGTGGACTTGTTTGCTTGGAGCACCTTGGGTAAAACAGCTATTGTTCTATTTATTATGTTTATTTGTGGCCTTACTCTTCCTACCCTGTGTCATCACCTTGCTTCATACAATTAATCCAGTACGTTGTGACCAATATGCAATTCATGCCCAGTGTGTCCCCTGAAGGGGTGAAACAACTAAGACTTGTATGAAAAACCATGTCATCTCTGAGTAGAATTGTGTAAGACCATCTCTGGTATCCAGATTACATAGTTGTATTTGCACTGTTTGAAGTTTCTACCTGAGTTTTGTACTGGATGTACTTATTGTTTAAAGTTTTATACAGGTTTTTGCTGAATGATGGTTTTATACTGGTTTTATATCCATGTTTGGACATTTTTTACATTGTATAGTACCTACAAGGTTGGACCCCTTTCCCTCATCCCCTTTATTTTTTTTCTTACCACCCTACCCTCTCCTACCCTTTTGATGCTTTGCCTGTAACTGATGTTGGGCCACAGGGTAGAATGTGAGGAACTGCATGGTTTTTCTTTGTTTTGTCCCAACATCTGGTCTGAGACAAAGCCATGGTGGAAAGGGGTTACTCGTGGTCGCAATGCTGGTGCACACCCTCCTCCACCATCTGAATGCCAGGGCACGGAGAAGGGAAGGGGGCATGGAGCTTCCCAGGCAAGAACTGCCCTGCAAATGGGGGGCCAGTCAACTTCAAGAACCTTCAAAGGAACCTTCTAGAAAGCTACTATGGGCATGTGCAAAGGTGGATAAAAGCCCCAGTGCAACAGAGTAGGTTTTCCTTTTTTGGTGGTGAGCGACAGAGAAGAACCACAGACAGCACCATCCTCAGAGGACAGAGGTGAAGGGGCTGGCACCAACGCCAGCAAGCCTGGAAGCTCCTGGACTCACTGGCAGGCATCCTAGTAGCACCAGCAGACTGCAGGACAGCAGCGATACACCCCTCTGCAATCTCTCCTCATGTTTCCCTTCCTTCCTTTCCCTGCCTTGCCTTCGCTCTATCTCTGTTCCATTCTTGCTCAGTTATTTTCTCTTTAATAAAATGCATTGGTGTTTGACCATGTTTGAGTCTTCATTCTGTCTGTACACCATCATGAGCCCACATGATTCTGGTTTGTTCAGCTGGATTGGCACAGCAGCCCCCAGCAGGGCAAACCAGACCCTAACACCATGTGTAAGTGCAATTTCACCACAGAACAAAGCTGCAAACTGCAGTGAGTGCCAAATGTAAGTAAATTCCTTGCTGCCACCATAAAAGCCACAGTGGTCAGGTGAAGTCTCTGGAAAAAGGAAATATTGCACCCACTTTTAAAAATAGGTAAAAGGAAGAACTGTTCTAGGTAGTACAGAACAGCCAGTATCACCTCTGTGCCTGGTGAGATTGTGAAACAAATCCTCCTAGAAGCTATGCCAAGGCATATGGTGGAAAGGGAGGCAATTTGAGAGAGTCATCATAGTTTCTGCAAGGGAAAGACCTTCCTAACCAACATAGCGGCTGCTGTGGTGAAGTGACTATAGTGGATAAGGGAATAGGAACAGATATAATCTATCTGGATTTCTGCAAGGCCTTTGACGCTGTTCACTACCAAATCCTTTTCTCTACATTTGACTGTTCAATCAACACAGAATAGGGTGGGTAGTTGCATCCAGAGGGTAACAGTAAAGAGCTGGAGAACAGGGACAAGCAGTGTCCCTCAGGAGTCCATGAGCAAGTTCACAGTCAGCACCAAGCTGAGTGGTGCACCTGACACAGAAGAAGGACAAGATGCCATCCAGAGGGCCCTGGACAAGCTCAAGAAATGAGCCAATGTGAACCTAAGGCGAAACAACAAGTGCAAGTGCTGCATCAAGGATGAAGCAATTCCCAGTATCATCTACTACAAGCTACAGGATAAAAATACTGAAGACTTCAGACCAACATTTGGGGGTACTGGTGGCTGAACTGTACAGTAACCAGCATGCACACTCTCAGCCCAGAAGGCAAACTGTATCCTGAGCAGCATCAAAAGAAGCATGGTCAGCAGATCAAGAGGTGATTTTGCCCCTCTGCTCCACTCTGATGACACATTACCTGAAGTACTGCATTCAGCTCTGGAGTCCTCAGCACAGACCTGTTGGATTAAGTCCAGAGGAAGGTCACAAAAATTATCGAGGGATTGGAGCATCTCTTTTATGAGGACAAGCTGAATGGAAGATACCTGGTCTAGAGAGAAGGAGGAGACCATCTAGTCGTCTTTCAATAACTGAAGAGAGCCTAGAAGAAATACGGAAACAAGCTTTATGATAAGGGGAGATGATTTTAAACTAAACACATAATTTACACACAAATAACATATATTCAATTTTTATTATTGTAAGGGTGGTGAAACACTGGTACTCCTTGCCTAGAGAGGTAGTCTATGCCCTGTCTCTGGGCTCTTTACAGGTCAGGCTGACTGAGGCTCTGAGTAACAATCTAGTTTAAGATGTTTCTGCTTATTGCAGGGGTAAGTTGGATTAGATGACTTCTAAAAGTCCCTTTCAACCCAAACTATCCTATGATTTTGTTAAAAATTATGTAAGATACGAGAAGGAAACAGCTGGGATGATGCAGAGAAGATGACTGAGTGAGTTCTATTAAAGAGATGCAGTAAATTCTTTTTAAAACATGAGAATAGCAAAATACCATAGAATCACTAAAGAAGAACTTCTAAAGCTCACTTAGCCTGGTCACTACTCAAACATTACCACACCCGTTACATCACCCCAACCATTGCTGATAAACAAATTTATATTTTTAAGAATGTCTCAGAAAAACAAAAAAATACTGGAGAATTAATAATTTTGTCTCTTAAAGCATCATTTTTAACAGTGGAAAAATTCTTTAGTACAACTTGGATGAAAAGCATATTTCCAATGGTTATTTTCCACAGCATGTCACTGTCAGCTTTATTAATCTCTATATACCACTGCTAAGTCTCAGTCTTTCACAGGACTGAAGACAGATGTTCCTACATAATAGACTTGAAATCTATGGCCTAGACTCAGTCAGCACCTTTCCAAGAGTTAAAAGGTAATTTATGTTACTCTTCACCTGTCATATCAAAAAAACAAACAAACAAAAGAAAGAAAAGCTGCTAAAAAAAAATGGCAGAATTTGTGAGAGCTATAATATCCAATGAGTGGCGATTACTCTTGTTTCATTAATCCTTTGAAATTAAGATTTGAGGTTTTATTAATTCCATTTTTCCAGTTCTTTCCTCATTCCTTCAATGCATCTGTCAGTGATGAATCGAGCCAGAATAAAAAGATTAAGCTAACTAACATTTGATTGAAATTTTACCAAACCTAGCTGATTAAAATAGCAGCCCATCACTACATACCTAAGCATAAGCGCTCTTCGGAGGTACATTTACATATATTGTTTTCCAGGACAACTACACTCAATATGGGGAAACTGGTGCTTTGCAAGCACAGTTAAAGCACATACATTTCATTTATTCATTACCATTTTTGCCCATTATTTTTTACCTGGATGAATAGTTTACAAGAACAAGAGCATTTAGAAACAGTTGCATAAGCTTTCTTGATCAGTTGCTGGTCAAATGCCCCCACAAAGGATCATCCCAGTGTAGGGGACTGCAGCTAAATAATTTGCATTCACCCTTCAAAACCAGTCCACGAGTTGGTCCATAGAGCTTCAACAGAAATCCTACATGGTGTGGGGAACTTCATTCACAAAGGGATATTGGAAAACAAAATAAGCTACTGTGTAAATTTGGCATCCTACAAATCTGATGCTCTGAGATGAAGGCTGCATTGGGAATGGGTTTACAGACCAAGACCAAATCAAGATTTTCTACAGCAAACTATTCTGACTCAACCCAAAAGGTTTTCAAAACTGAGGTTTCTTTCAACATTTTATAATGTTGAAGCTATTGGTTTCAACAATAAGTTGGAGCTATTGGCAGCACTGGGATTTTCTAGGCTGGAAGTTGAAAAAAAGGAAAAAGTAAAGCTAGAAACTGAATTTTCTGAATACAGAAAGTTCCAAACATGTAAGGTATTTCTGAAGGTAATTAATTTGTTCTCAAATCTCCTTCAATTATTGAAATACCAAAGACTCAAACACTGTGACATAGTGCCAAGAAACTACAGAGAATGTTAAAGACTGAAATGGTGAAGAAAGCAGATTTATTCCTATAGGTCTTTGCACCATTTCTATCTAGAGATATTCTGTGATGTGTTTTAGTATTCAAAATTTAAAGAGGCAATTCCCATGCTGCCTACTACCTGCACTAGTGCAATGTCTTAATTTGTGTGAATAAAACCTGACACAGTTTGAGGCCCTTAACTGTCTCAAGCAACAATCTCATTCTGTTTATGAGACACTCCTTAGTTCAAACATCTTGACTGATTGTAATACTGCCCACTGATTGCAAATATCAGAGTATGACACAGGAAAGATGTAGAACCTGAGGACTACTGTGGGAAATACAGGTGATACACTAATCCTTGCCATGTTTTGACACATAAATAACAGGATGAAGTACCACAAGGAGAATAAAGTCACTAACGAAAGGAAGAGTTCCACCTTCTGTGTTCAGCAGAGACAACAACCTGTCCATCTTCACTGTTTAAGTTTCAAGGACATTGCCAGGTCTGCAAATTACTCAGTGCTACATATGACTGGTTTGGGGCATTTTCAAATGTCTGGCTTACATTCCTACCTGTCTGTTTGAAGAGCCAAAATATAATTTACCTATGATGACAGACTAGTCATGTATGCGAGCTCAGAGCATATGTATTAGGGAGCAGAGATTATGCAAGCAGGTAGAAGAGAGAAGATACTCAACTGTGAACAGAAAGATAAGCATCCGTTGGATTGAGTCTAAAACCAGACCCTACTTGGGGGGAGCAGACTCTTACTGGAAGAGTAAAGAACAATGGCTGAGCCCCCATAAGCTAAACAAAAGTTAAATTGCCCATCAAGACCTTTGTGCTTACTGCTACACCCAACGAAATTCTGCCTCCCCCAATTAACCTCTTTGTCTACAGTCTCCTCAAACACACATATAGCACAACACAGTATAAAATCTCAGTCCTTTTGGGGACTGGACAAGGAAATCAGGCAGGAGTTAATGAAGAAAGGAAATAGCAACAGGGAGCAGATCTGACGCTAAAATGATACAAAAGGGCATTGACTGGTTCCCTTCCTCCTCCCCTTGGACACCAGAACTCCATTGGTAAGAAAAATTCACTGGTAAGAAACCTGCCTTTATGTTTGTATTTGTAATCGAATCTATCTTGTAGGGTGGTTTGCCTGTCTGTATCCCTTAGACACATACAATTTTCCTGCAAATTATTTTATCCCTGACAATCAAAAGAACCTATATAATGTTGCATCTGTTAATAAGTATCATTTTATAACCTCCAGTGTTGGCCACACTTATTAAAGGATAAATCCAGGCACCCCAGCCCCTCAAGTATGAGGAACCAGCTAGATCGCAAGAGGGTTTATTCCTTACAAAATTCTTCCTAAATTTTTTCCCCCACACCTGTAATACAACAATATGCTACCCATACAATATACACAAAGTTTTGAAGCTGCATGCAAAGAGGACAAAAAGGACTGCTGCTCCCTTAGCACAGGCAAACCAGGAGCCAAGGGCAGCCCCAACAAAGGACATATGTTCACCCATAGAGTACAGTCAGACAGGAGCTGTGCTCATCATGAACTGCGTACTAGTCCCAGACACCCTAGGGAGCTCAGTCAGGAGCCAAAGGAGATGATGCCTTAGATAGGACTCAAGACAAGGGACCAGCATGGGTCCTGAGTCCATTGTGCCAATAGCACCAAAATCAAGACTGTAGACAAATTGTAATATATGCGTGGAGTTTACCCAGACTCACTATGTCTCCATATTCCATAGTCTTACTACCTTCATACTGCAGAATCTATTCCTATGGCTTAACCTAAACCTATTCTCCTTCAGTTTTAAGCCATTTCTCCTTGCCCTATCACTGGGCACTCTTGTAAAAAGTCCCTTCCATTCTTCCTGTATCTTCCCTTTAAATATTTGAAGGCTGCTATAAGGTTACTTTGAAGCCTTCTCTTAAAAGACAGGTGCTCCAGCCCTCCAATCATCCTAGTGGACCTCTTCTGGACTTATTATCACAGAATCACGGAACATTACAGATTGGAAGTGACCTCGAAAGACCATCCAGTCCAATCCCCCTGCCACAGCAGGACACCCCAACCAGGTCCAGGCGGGGTGAAAACATCTCCAGAAAAGGAGATTCCACAAACCCCCAGGCAACCCCCTGCAGCACCCCATCACCCTCCCTGGGAAGAAGTTGTAGAATTGGTCAGGGTTGGAAGGGACCACAGGAACATCCAGTTCCAACCCCCCTGCCATGGCCAGAGCCTCATTCAGCCCAGCCTTAAACACCTCCAGGGATGGGGCCATAACCACCTCCCTGGGCAACCCGTTCCAGGCTCTCACCACTCTCACAGCGAAGAACTTCCTTGTCACATCAAGCCTAACTCTACCCACCTCCAGCTTTGCTCCATTGCCCCTAGTCCTGTCATACTCTAGTTCTGTAGTACCTGAAACGCCAAAAAGCCACTCCCCAGCTTTTTCTGTACGCCCCTTCAGATACTGGAAGGCCACAATAAGATCTATGTTCCTCTTATAGTGGGGACACTAGAAGTAGACACAGTACTACCTCAGGAGTCCCTGGTTCATTTCTTGCAGTTTAAGTGTGCTGCCATAATCCCAGCTGACCACTGAGTTAACTGCTGATGGCCTGTGGTAGCACCCTGTCCCTCTAACCCTGATGTGTGATCCCACAGTTTGTCACAGAAAAGCCTGATATTGTTGTCCCATTTCCCCCTCATAACTAGTTTAAAAACCTGTTGATCAGCCTGGAAATCTCTTGGGCAAAGACCCTTTCCCCTTCTTAGGATGGGTGACTCCAATTACAGTCTAAGCCTGGTACTGTGTAAGCTGCCCCACTGTCAAAAAAACAAAGTTGTGGTGGTGACACCACCCATGCAGCCATGTATTAATAGATTGGATTCACTTGATTCTGTCAGTGTCACTACCCACAACTTGAAGGAGAGGAAAAAAACATAATCTGTGTCCCAGATTCCCTCACTGACCATCCCGGGGTCCTGAAATCCCTTTTAATGGCTCTCGGACTGCAAGTTGCAGTTTCATCTTCTCCTACATGGAAGTTCACTAATGGGTAGTAGTGTGTGGATCTTACCAAACCAGGAAGTTTCCTGGTGATGTCCCTAACAGGAGACAGCATGCTTCCCTATGTTGAGGGTCTGTCTAGCATATTGGACCTTCCTTTCCCCTCAGAAGGGAGTCATCTAGTACTATAACCGTTACTTTTTTCCTTACTGATACGGTTCCGATATGGGTGGTGGGCTTAACTGACCACTGAAAAACCTCAAGTGCAGACTGCCCGTTGTCTACATCCTTACTTGGCTGTCCTCTCAGTCAGTGACAGTTTCATAACTGTTGTGCAGAGGTACACATGGGAGAGAGAGAGCTGGGCAAGGAGAGAGTTGAACCTGCCTACACTCATTGTTTTCAATTTTACGATTTAGGCTTTAGCCTTTAGCCTGACAGAAGAGTAATGAGGTCTCCCCTCAGCCTCCTCTTCTCCAGGCTGAACAGCCTTTCCTCATAAGACTTGTTCTCAGATCCTTAATCAACCTAGTTATCCTTTTGTGCATCCTGTCCATCACCTCAATGTCTATCCTGTACTGCAGTGCCCAAAACTGCACCCAGTACTCGAGATGCAGCCTCACAAGGGCCAAGTGTAGGGGTAAGATCACTTCCTTGGTTCTGCTGGTCACACTATTTCTCATGCAGGCCAGGATGCCATTGGCCTTCTTGGCCACCTGGGCACACTGCTGGCTCATGTTCAGCCAGCTGCCAACCACTACCATTAGGTCCCTCTCCACTGGGAAGTTTCTGGCCACTACTCTCAAAGCCTGTAGTGCTGCTGGGAGTTGTGGCCAAAGTACAGGACCTGACATTTGGCCTTACTGAAACTCATACAGCATATCCAGATCTCTCTGCAGAGCATCCCTACCCTCAAGCAGATTGACACTCCTCCCACCCAGACTAGTATTGTCCGCAGTCTTACTGAGGGTACACTCAATCCCCTCATCCAAATCAACAAAGATATTAAACAGAAGTGGCCCCTGCACTGAACCCACCACTCATGACCAACCACCATCTGGATTTAACTTCATTCAAAATTTAACACTCAACACAACTCTTTGAACCTGACCATCCAAACAGTTTTTAATCCAGCAAAGCATCTGTGCATCCAAGCCACAAGCATCTATCTGCGCAGACCATATGAATTTGATTTCATTTTGATTTCTTGGTCCTCTGCCAGGATGCATGCATTTCTTGGATGTTTAATGCAATGTAGCAGCCTGTATCTAAAATCTTGCAAGGAATCTCTTGCTTCACTGATGCCCTTCCAGAGGATCAGCTTGGTGCGCAATGTCAGAGGAGGACAAGGTCTAGTGCATGGTGTTTCCACCGTGGAAGCAAGGATTGTGGCACACAGCAGAGCTTTGTGTGCAGAAAACCCTGTAAGGCAATCAGCCCCCACCCACAGCCACACGGTGTCACTCCCCTCCAAATAGTAGGACCAAGGGAACATAGCTTGAATGTCAGAAACATGAGTGCTGATTTTTTTCAGAGGTCCTCTGAATGACTGTTCCAATTTGGCAAGAAACTGAGTCTCTTCCAGCAGCAACATTGTCTAACCTTCTCAGTCACAGGCAGCATTATGTCTTGCAGACACTTGCGCATCACCACAGTCTATATCTTTATCAGTTGCACTTAACAAGCTATTTGCATCTTCCTAGTTTCCTCCAGCACATGACACATTCCTTCAAATTAGAGTGGTGAGAGACAAGATTTGTCAGATTTGTTCACTGCTCTTACCAACAATTTACAGATTTTATAAACCTGTCAGAAAGATATCACTGGAGATTTAAGGAATTGCTTTCTGAAGTCATTCTGTAATGGCAGTTAAGGCGCAGATAGATTTTCATTAGATTGTCCCACCCAAAATAACTTATTACTTACAGTAAGAATATGCTGTGCACACAGAAGAAAAAAGCAGTACATTATGAAACATGTTTGCAAAGAAATATATATATATTCTAGTAATACCTATATTTATTATAGGGCTGCAACTTTTCATGTCATTCCGTTGCCATTGTGAGTGGGAAAAGGATCACCTACCACACTAGGAAAGCATCACATGGATCAGTGAACACTGGGTAGAGCAAGGAAGATCAAACCTACATCTCATAAACTGTAAGTTGTTGCATAGTATTCTTGTTGCACAGAAACACAATAATGAACCTCGAATTATGTTTGATAACATATTTCAATATCAGAAAATATGTACTGACCATATTTTGGTTTCAGCTAAGCACTATAGTAGTAGCATAACTGGCATTTATGTGCACTTCAGTTTTAATGGTGACTTCATCTATGGTAGCAAGTACCTAACAGCATCTTTAATTTAGAAGTTAAAAATAAAAAAACAGCAAATTTTGCACTCCAGTTTAATGAAATGGCACATCTCTAGCTAAAAATTTTTGTCATTCTCACCTCCACCCTAATATCATATTTCAATTACAAGAAAAATGGGAAGAACTCAAAATCCTTTTGGTTATTTTTTGCCTATTGTCTTTTTTCCTATTTTAGACAACAATTCTGGCAGCTGCAAAATGTATTTCAGATGAACAGGTATAAGCCATTAAATACAATGATATCAATTTTTCATAAGATGACACTGTTCTTTTGAAAGAAATCTAACTGTAGATGTTTGTCTTTGTTCCACGACAATAAAGGGCAGTCAGCCACCAAGAAGCAGACAGATTGAAATAGGTATTAATTCCCTAATGCTGAACAGGGTAAGTGTCTTAAACATCAAATTATCTCACACTCTTTGTATGAAAACACAAGGCTCAAAAATACAGTAATAAAGCTAAATAAGATTGACTTCTTGGAGCAAAATGGATTGTGGGGCTAAATGATGCTCTCAGAGAGAAAGTATCCAAACAAGGAAAAGGCTGCTCAGAAGAGGGCTAGAGGTTTGTGCTGAATGAGTCTTAACCATGTATTGAGGAAAGAATGCCTTTTATCCATAATTTTGACCTTCTGAGATCTATGTTTATTTACTTTCATACCTAGAGAGGAGCTATGCTTTTAACCTTGCTTTGATACTGGTAGAGTTTATTTTGTTTAATTGATGTTGTGTTTTCTCCTTAAAAGCTGTGGTGTTTTGGAGGGTAGCCTTAGTTTTATGAGGATAACTTTCAACATCATCACTTCATGCAGCTACAAAGGACACCCAACCCTCTAACCCTCTTTCCACATTTTTTCTTCATATATATATATGGAGGAGTTTAAGATTCGTCTGGATGAAGTGCTGAGTGGCATGATCTAGATGTCAGATGTTTAGGGTTACTTGGTTGGTTTTAGGTTGAACTGGATGATCTTTAAGGTCTTTTCCAGCCTCATCATTACTGTGATACTGTGATACTGTGATATATATATATATACTGGATTAGTGATGTGGTAGCTATATAATTTCATTCCTATCTTGAGCTCTTTATTTTGTCCCAACAAAGAATTAATGAGGGGGATCATTTTTTTTCACCTGTTCTTTTTTTAGTGATGAAGTCTTGAGTATTCTCATATACAAATATTTCAAAATCAGAAAGTATATATATTTTTTGCTGGAGTTAGTGTAAATTTCAGAGTTGATGAGGTCAGCGTGGGCAAGCTTGCAGCTTTATCTCCCATAGAACTACTATAGTAAAAATGAGCAATTTAATTGTTTCTTATTTTCCTGCCCTTTCACGTACTCCTATAAATATGATTCCTACTCAGAAGACAGCATTATCAAGTGTTAATTATTAGAAGAGCAGCCCAGGGAAAACTGAGCAGAACTGAAGAGCTAAACATTCATGTGAATACATAAAATTTTTTGAAGTACAGATGTGTATTTTCTAGTCTTGATTTAATGTGTGGACTGTGGTATGTTTTTTAACATGCACATGTTAACAAGTATAACAATACAAGGTGCAAATTTTAAGAAAAGAAAATTTTAATTGCAAATATTCGATGCAAGAGAATGTTGTTGAAGTGTCAGTTTTCTCTCTATCAGATCTCTTGAGAATAATTTGAACTGTCTGATTTCTAAAAAAAACTAAGAGGAGGAAAACCTCCAGCACCCATTCTGCCGCCTTCTACTCCATCTCAAGGTGTAGACAGATTAAATGGCAGTAAGTAAGTTAAATGTCAGTAAATTAAGTGTGGTTAAATGTCAGTATTTTTCCAGTTTTCTTTCCAGTTACCTAAATGTATTTTTAATCTTAATCCACACACCTATCAATAGTAAGAGAATCTATGTCCATATTTTCCAGCTTGCTTACATGCTGTTCTACACAACACCATGATATTTATTAGAATAGAGCAAGATGACTGAGCACATAACTCCAGCTCCAGTCAGGCAGTTGCTTTCATTATTATTCATTATTGTTTCATTATTCAGTCTTAGGTCTAGGTGAATGTGTTGGTTTGTCCTTGGGTAGAGTTTATTTAATTTGTAGTAGTTTGATGTGGATAAATTCTGGACCTGTGCTGAAAACAGTGTTGGCAATTTACAGGTATTTTTGTTACTTCTGAGTGGCTGGAGCTGCACAAGAAGCTGGGAAGGAACACAACTGGGACAGCTGACACCAAATCCCAAAAGGGGTATTCCAGACCATGCGAAGTCATGATCAGCATATAAAACTAAGGAAGAACAAGTTCTAGAAGATATGCAGAGTGATGACTTTTTTTTTCCTAACGATCCATTACGCATGATGAAGTTCAGTTTTCCTGGGGATAGCTAAATACCTGCTTGCACATGGGAACAGAGTTGAATTTCTTGGTTTGCTTTGCTTGTGTGCATAAATTTTGCTTTACCTATTCCATTGCCTTTAACTGTGCAACCCACTAGTTTTCTCACCTTTTCTCTTCATATCATCTTCTCCAGCCCACCAGGGGCTCCCATGTGTTGCCAGCTGGGGTTAAACCCAGAATAGTGAACCACAGTGAGTTGCTACAATTTTTGTACTCCTGCAGCTAATGGAAGCTCAAGTATTATGTGCTGTGCATAAAGATGTGAATAAATTGCCACAGCTCAACTTCTTCTCACCAACTTTGAGTAATTGCTTTCCCAATTAGCCCCCATAAAGCATTGCTAAAGAAAATATGGAACTTTGGGGCAACATAAGTGCGCATGATGCTTTACTGTAGATGGGAAATGGAAGACAAACACAATCAGGATAAAGCTTGTGCCTTACAGTCTCCCTAATAACACAGCAGAGCAGCAAAGTATGATGTTTAATGGTGATGGGATTCTTTAAGGTTCAGATGGATTTTTCACAAGTGTTTTTCATGGAACAGTAGGTTATTTGCATGGCAAGATTTTGCAGCCATGAGAAAGGCATGAGTAAAGCAGTTAAAAGTTTGTAGAGGTTTAATGCAAAGCTATGTAAATTAAAAAGGAAGTACTGTGGTACCATCCCATCATGTCGTTGGGGAAGAGACAGATTCTGTGCTGATCCTCAGTAGAATAATGAAACAACAAAGTAGTTACAATCAAAACACTATTTCAAGCTGGAACTTCCACAAATGACATAGTTTTACAAAAGTCATATCCAAGGCCTTTCCAACCCTACATTCTATGATCCTAAGGCAGCATGAGCTTCAAGAAAGGCTTTCCTGAAGTCCCAGCAGATCTCTGGCCATGGCTCAAAGGTTGGCACTGCCTGGGACAGAAAAGATCAGAAATTCCCCATTAGTCTTTAAAGTAGGATAGGGGCAAAAGCCAGAAGCCACAGGTTCTTGGTATGACTTCACAATGGGAGAAACAGTCATGAAGGATCCTACCATCAGTGATGATGGAAGACTCTGAAATAGCATTTACACAAGACACTGAAAAAGTAATCAAATAAGCAACACTGATTCGTTGATGAATCCTTATTTAAAATGCTGGTTCCACTTTCAAATGCTTTCCTCATCTGCCGCATCCCATTTTGCTTAGTAAATGAGAAGTGTTTCAAGATACTTCTCAAGTGCTTTTTCTCAGCAAGGGAAATGCACTTTGCTGGTGATTGAGAAAGCCTATTCCAAGCCTCTGGTAGGAAATTATGAAGACTGCCAGGTCAGACTGGGTAGAAAAGAGTGAAAATCTCCTCATATTCAATCAGCCCTCAATTACAGTTTATCAGCAAGAGAACAGATCAGAAATTAGTTTCGTTGCTATTGGAGCTCTCTTGCATACAGCCTTGTGAGCCTTGGTGCTCCATATCTAATAAAAAGTCTTGGTATTTAGTTCCTTTGGAACAGTTTATCTTTCTGACCTATCTCTTTCTTCTTATGATCACAAGTTTATTTAAGTTAGAAAAAATGCCAAAATACATAGATAATTAGAATTTATTTTAAGTTGCAGGCAAAAATTGCAGCTGTATTCTTTTACCTTTATTGAAGAATTTACCTACCTTGTTTCCCTTGACAGAGCAGTTTTGTCTGTGATGATTCCATCATTTTTTGAAAGCTAAGCCTATCCAGCTTTGACTAAATCTATGAAACTTGACACAGCAAAACATTTCTCCTGAATACATTGTGATAGGATATGTGTTCAAAAAGAAGAAAATGCTCTCTGCTTTTATATAGATCTGTCCCATAGCTACTTGTATATACCAAATTGAAACATGTATCTGCAGAATATAATTGACCGTAGATTATTCTGCAAATCTAAATTGCAACTAGTCTGCAAATCTAAACCACAAATCTAAATAGTGTTGTCTAAAATACAGTAATTTTTTAATCTTTTCATTCTACTCTATTTGCAAGTATCTAAGAATAAAATTTTATAGCCTTTGGGAAAAGAATTAGATCAGTGATTTTAAGGCTGCAATTCTGTGGCCATAATGAATAGAATATTCCTAGAAACAGAAAACCTCTAGATTATAAATAAAAAGTTGCAGTTGAAATGGTCACCCATGAGTAATCTTGTGATCTCAGCAACCAAGATTGATTCTAGGGCTACCAGTTCTCTAACAGTAGTTGGGATCTCAGGAAAACTGCTGACAGATACCTTCTGTAAGGTCAGCAGTGATCAGCATCTAATGGGTAAGGAGGAATAAATGACAGAAGCATTTACTGATCCTCAGAGCAGGTTTTCATCTAACATAAACTGTCACAACTCCACTGAAATTAGTGGAACTGTGCCAAATTTCAGCAACCTTACAATCCTTTCTGGGATTTGGTATGGGGAAGACTTGGATGTAAAATCCAAATACTAGCAAGTCTCAGGTAAAGGACTAGGTCAAGATGGTATAGTATACTTTTTCTGCAAGAATTTTAGGTATGGTTGTATAAATAGACTTTTTTGTTTCTAGTAATATTTAATCAGTTTTATGGGTGGGTGCAGAATATTGTCACAGAGTGTTAATGCTTTTTTCATTTCATATATCTTCTTTTCCATTCATCAAGCTTAGAAGGAAAACAATTGTTATGCACACCTCAACAGAGGGATTTCCTAACACTTTCTGGTCACAAAGGGATGAGGGGATTCCTTTCATCTCTCTGAAGTTCACAGGCATTTAGGGCCCTGATGAATGTGCTGCAGATTAACAGTAGATGGTGGAAGCCACTAAATGCTCTGCATTTTCTTATTTGCCTAAATCCACTGCCAAGGCTTCCTTTGACTGACATGAATCTTTGTGCTGAAAAAATGTTTGTGCATCTGAAAGAGGGCAGCAGTCCCCACGCTGAATGTCAGAGATCTGAGCTAGCTGAAATGATAGCAGTTTCATTTCCTTTTTTTTTTTTCTTTTTTCCAAATTTTGCATTATTTTGGCAAAAAGCAGATGGGATTTTATTCTTCCTGCAATACTCAGCATTTTGAATTTTCTGTTTAAATGCTCAGGCTAAATGCTGACCTCAATAGGTTCTTAGGAATAAAAAAAGTTTTTACTCCCCTGGACTGTAGAATAAATGCAACTGGAGGTTTTCCAAAGATGCTATTAGCAGGGACTGGATAACTCCATTTTTAAATCAAATCTTGCTATGAACGTCAGAAAAAGATGCAAAGCTCCACTATTCAAAGCTATGCAGTTGTGTTTTTATCTATCGCTGGTAATTTAACACAGAGCTTTGCTGTGTCTGGTCAATTATTTTCCACTGCTGTTTCTGTTCTAAATGACTCCCTGCATTTGAGTGTTTCACAATTTTTGCTAGTTTATCTGAACTATAGGGATGTAGAATTCAAATTCAATGAGAGTAAAGAGCTGATTCGCTAACACAATGTTTGCAGCTGCAGTTAAATGAAAGTTGCCAAAACAGTATGTTCCGTCCCACAGCGCAGGAGCAATACTTCATTGACCACTTTTCAAAGAGAGAAAGCAAAAATACAACTAATTTTGATCTGTGTGCTTGTTGCTTCCAATGGTGGAAAAAGTATCCACCAAAATACAAAAGAGGCTTTAAAACATTGTGTCATTGGCACTAAGGAGAAACTATGCTATTTGCTGCAAAACAAGCTGAATAAGCAGCTTTCTGTGGTTCCAGTCCATAACCTGTATCACAGCACATTTACATGTCAGGGAAGACATGTGCATCACAGAACCCATGGCAATTGCGCCCTGGGTTTTAATTATTCTTGCTTTCTGATCCTTCACAGTTGTGATGGCTTGGCCCTGGCTGGGGTCCAGGTGCCCACCAAAGCTGCTTTATCACTACCCACTTCTTGGATGGACAGGGAGAGAAAAATATATCAAGAGGATAGCAGGTAAAGACAGTAACAGTTTAAACATAAATGGTGTGCTACTAGCTGCAGCTGAAAAGCAAAAGCTGTGCAAGGAAGCAAAGGCAAATAATGATTATTCTCTACTTCCCATCAGCAGAAAGTGTATAGCTCCCACTCTAGGAAGCAGAGCCTGATACATGCAGAGGTCGCTCCAGAGGACAGAACACCATCAATGAATACCCCCACTTCCTTCTTTCCCCTTGCTTTTATGCCTGGGCTGATGTCATATGGTCTGGAATATCACATTGGTCAGTTTGGGTTAGCTGGCCCAGACCGTCCCTCAGCCTACTGTTAGGAGAATGTTAGGAAAGATAAAAGCAAGAGACAGCCTTGGTGCTGTGTGAGGTCTGCTCACCAATAACCAAAACACTGGTGTGTTATCAACACCATTGCAGCTACCAGCATAAATATAGTACCACGAGATCACGAGATGTTATGGGGAGAATCAACTCCCTCATGGGAGTTCTCACATCCAGTGCAACAGTGTGTGAGAATTTTAGTACAGAAAGTCCTAGAGAGGTCCAAAATTGAGCCAGGCTCAGATGCCTTTGTTCTGGTACCTGCCTGCTCAGTCATGGACAGTCTATAGGACAACATGAGAGGCTAGGTGTAGGTACCTCATGAACCTCTGTATTCAACTCAAACACTAACAGTAACAACAGTTGCCCCAAATTATAGAATCATGGAATCATAGAGTCATAGACTAAAGGTCAACTAGTCCAACCCCACTACAACAAACAGGAACACCTCTAACTAGAACAGATTTCTCAGAATCTCATCAGCACTGACCTTGAATACCTCCAGATATGGGCCTCCACCACCTCTCTATACAACCTGTTCCAGTGATCCATCACCCTCAGATTAAAGAACTTTTTCCTAATGTCCAGCCTAAATCTACACTTTCCTATCTTAACAGATTACCACACTTCATTTGATGCAACCCAGGATTTGTTTGGCCCTCTGGGCTGCATTTGCGCATTGGTGGCTCATGTCCAGCTTTCCATCTTCTAGTATCCCCAGGCCTTTTTCCAGGGGGCTGCTCTCTAGCATGTCTTCTCCAAGCTTGTACTGATACTTCTGGTTGCCCCAGCCCAGGTGCAGGATGCTGCACATGACCCTGTCAAACCTCATGAGGTTCACCTGGACCCACTTCTCCAGGACTTGTCTAGGTCCCTCTTAATGGCATCCCTGGAACACTGCTGCACAGCTGGCTATGCTCTTCCTTCTCCACATCTTTCCCTCACAGCTTTCAAATCCTTCTTCTTACTTCTCCTACCAAAACCGATTAGTAACTGCAGTGAGGGTGTGCAGAAGAAGCAGGCAGATATCACCTTGGAAAGCAGTAGCGAGTCATGGTTAGGCACCCAAGCCAAAGGGCTATAATGTGAGGAGACACTGATTTAAAATACAAGAAATGCACATGAACCAGGAATACAAGTCCAGCTTCTTCTGGGTAAGTGTTAATTTAGAAGATTAACCTTGCAGTTATAGTTAGAGATGTTTTTGTCAGCAGATTCAGCCAGGGCTGGAAAAAGCCCATAACAGCTCCAAAGCCTGGAGATATTCTGCTTTTGAGAAAGCTAAAAACATAACTACATCCTGCTGTGTTAATTACAAAAAGCACTAAAAATAGCATATATCAGCTCTTTATAATAGCAAAGCTGCCATTTGGAAATGCACTCTGCAGTGATTGTTCTGGGGGGGAAGGAGTGTCTATTGAGCAAACATGTGGAGCTGACTATGGCCTCTTGGGCTCAGGGAGATGCATTCAGCCAAACCAAAGGACTTCAGGAACCTTCCCCCTTACCATCTCCCAGGACACAGTAAGTGATCTGCTCTTTCTCAGGAGATGGTGGGTCTGTGTGTTAGTCCAGGGCTGAGGAAGATGTATTGCAGGCTGTGCTGACACAGATAGCACATATGGGAGTGGTAAGATGTAGCACAAAAATCATGTATTTTTTTAGAAAATAAAGTATCCCTCTTGTGCATAAGCAAGCAAAACCTAAGTAAGAATGAGACATTGTCACCTGCAAGACACAATAAGGCATGAGCCTTACACAGAACTTGGAAAGGATAGAAGTCTGCCTGGGAAAAATACCACCTTAGGATGAACCCTTCAGCTTGCTGAAGCCAGGTACACAGAGCTCCTGTTTCCTCCACTTTTTCTCACTCTTTCCTCAGTCTCATGTGGAGAACACCATGTTTAATTTTAATTTTTTTATGCCTATATCCACTTATTCCTTGAAGTCCCCTGTGAGGCAAGTACTTCATTGTCCTGCTGGTATGAGCTCTCTTATTCATTATTTATTCCATGCCCCCATTCGGCTTTACAGCTTCCAGCGGTTTAGGTTTCCCACAAGCAATACTGATGCATAAGACCCTGTACATAGAATAGCAGGATTTACATTATTTCCTCATTAAGGTTTCCCCGTATAGTGAGGATAACATTTTTTTACCAGAATTTTAATGTCAAGTTCCAGACAAACCCCTGAGTACTTTCATAAAACATTCCAATAACAGTGCCTTGCCTGCTTTAAATAAGTCACTTCCTGTACTCTATTCATAATTTAAATTAAAAATATTGACCACTCACTATAAGACCTAAACTTACTTTTATGAACCTAATTAAAAAACATTGTTATATAAGACTTGGAGAATTCAATCTTATTGGAGTGACGGAAATTTCTTGCCAAGAGCCTACAGCCACAGCTTGTTAATATGCTACATACTATGCATTTGGAGGCATCAAAATCTGGTTCTGTAAGTTCAAGCCAAATATTGTCTCTATTTTAGTCCATTTAAAATTTCATATCAACACCTGGATCATTTAAAATTCAGAACTTATTAGAAGATTGGGTAAGAAAATATAGTGCGTTTACCTTCTATGCTGCATGAATTAGACATTAGAAATGTATTTTCTAATCTAGAAATGGAAAGTCACCTAAAGGATGTGATGACTGCAATTTTTTTGTTCATATAGGCAGTTTTCCTTGAAGAATAAATAGATTAATTTTAAAAACAAAATATATCAGTCACGTAAGAAGTAACAAACTGCATATAAGTTCATTCATAGACTCGTAGTTTCATAGAATTGTTCGTGTTGGAAGGGACCTTCAAGTTCATCTAGTTCCACCCCCCCCGCCATGACCACAGACACACCCCACTAGACCAGGTTGCTCAAGGCCCCATCCAATCTGGC
>VZRI01012241.1:7773-31091 GCA_013397515.1 Upupa epops | reverse complement strand
GGTGGTCGAGTCCCCATCTCTGGAGGTGTTTAAAGTTAGGCTGGATGAAGTGCTGAGTGGCATGATCTAGATGTTAGGTTTACTTGGTTGGTTATAGGTTGGACTGGATGATCTTAAAGGTGCTTTCCAGCCTCATCATTAATGATTACCACTACAAGCCCTTGTAAACAGCCCCTCCCCAGCTTTTCTGTAGCCCCATTCAGGTAATGGAAAGCCATTACAAGATCTCACTACAGTCTCCTCTCCTCAGCTCCAGGCTGAACAACCCCAACTCATTCAGTTTGTCTCCATAGGAGAGGTGTTCCAGCACTCCAATCAACTTTGTGCCCCTCCTCTGGACACTTTTCAACAGTTCAATATCCTTTCTGTGTTGGGGGGCTCCAGAACTGCACACAGTACTCACTAGAACAGAATAGATGGGGAAGATCACCTCCCTTGACCTCTGATCACTCTTGATGCAGCCCAGAATGCCTTTGGCTTTCTGGGCCACAAGAAAACATTGCTGACTCATGTTGAGTTTTTCATTAATCAACACCCCAAGTTCTTCTCCTCAAGGCTGCTCTCAATGTGTTCCCCACCCAGCCTGGATTGCCTTGACCCAGGTGCAGGACCTTGCCGTTGGCCTTGTTGATTCACATGAGGTTGGCACTGGCCCACCTCTCAAGCCTGTCGAGGTGCCTCTGGATGGCATCCCTTCCCTCCAGCATGTCCACCACACCACACAGCTTGGTGTTACTTGCTTGGCAAACTTGCTGAGGATGCACTTATTGCCACTGTCCAAATTGCCAACAAAGATGTTAGACAACACTAGTCCCAGTACTGACCCTTGAGGGACACCACTCATCACTGCTCTCCATTTGGACTTTGAGCCATTGACCACAACTCTCTGAGTGCGACCATCAAGCCAATTCATTATCCATCAGGTGGTCTGATTTTCCAGTCTGGTGACTAGGATGTTGTGTGGGACAGTGTCAAACACTACACAATTTTAGGTAGATGACATCGGTTGCTCTTCCCTTGTCCACTTGTGCTGTAATGCCATCAAAAAAGGCTATCAAATAAGTTAGGAAGGATTTGCCTCTGGTGAAGCTGGTTACCAAACACCTCTTCATTTTCCATAGGCCTCAGCAAGGCCTTTAGGAGGATCTGCTCCATGATCTTGCCCGGCACAGAGGGGAGGCTGACTGGCCTGTAATTTCCAGGGTCTTCCATTTTTCATTTTTTAAAGACAGGGATAATGTTTCCCCTTTTCTAGTCAGCAGGAAAGCTATATGCAGTTATCATGGGTTTTTTAAATGTTTAATTGAGCCATCTTGAATGTTTCACACTTCTGCTCTTAACTAGCCACTACCGGGCCTAGGCATAGGAATCACAGAAACACAGAATCACAGAATGGCTTAGATTGAAATGGAATCACCTTCCTTGACCTGCTGGCGACAGTTCTATCAGCAGATACCTGCTGCATTCACAAAATAAAAAGGAGTACAGAAAATAAATTTTCAATGAAATTAATAAAAAGTCACTCAATATAAATTTCAAGCATATTTTTATGAAGGCCAATTCATTCTATCTTCTGTGTCTAGAAAAAAACATGTCTTAGAACAAATCTGTATTCACTTGTGATTAATCAAGAATCTGAAGCAAACAAATGCTGAGAGAAGAGAAGATGGGGAACCTGATTGCACTGAATTCAACATGTGAAGTGCTATTCACTGATGTCTGTCCAGATTCTTTAAGATCACAGTAATGCATAAAATATTCATAATGTTGAAGTCCACTTGTTAGTAAGTTTTTCTGATTACAAAAATAGATCTATCAATACTTTTGCATACAATATTCATAAGGATTATTTAAGAAAAATTTAGCCAACAGGAACACAATTATATATTAAATAAACGAGTGGCATAAGCAAATTGGCCTGATGTTGCACAGGGATCCACATGTACACAACCTTTACTCATTAGAAGAAATACAGAAATTCATACATTAAAACTGAATAAACTTTGACAGACAGAGTTTTCCAAATATCCCCTCCTTCTCAACTCTTCTTCTTCCAGAGAAGTCTCACTTCAGTGGAAACACCTGTAAACAGATCTGCTTCTATTTTTTTTTTTTCTTTTGAACAGGTTTCCACCTAAAAAACAGTTATTATTTCCCTTTAATTCTTTTTCTTCGTGGATAGCCAATCCATTTAGGGAATAAATATAAAATCTTCACCTGATTTATGATTTTTTTTAAGGTGTTCTTTGTTTTTCATCAGCAAAAATCTTTTTGCTTATTCTAAATATGCAATGAACAGTAGATTGTTATGAACTTATTTTAATGGGGAAATATGAGATCATGCATCAACATTCTCCATCATGTTTTTAGTTTTATCTCAAAAGCTACTGTACTATGTTCTAAATCCTATGGCAATTGATAATTACTAGCCACAAATTTTCTTTACAAGTTTTTGAATAAACATAAATAGATTTGAGGAAGGGATAGATTTAGGGAAAACATTTTAGAATGAGACAGTTGGGGGGGGTTTAATTATTAGATGTGCAGGTTGCTGCTCCCTGCTTTACTTCCATGAGCTGAACTTAGAGTAAAAACTCAGAGAAATCATCATACAAAGACTCAAGTGGAAAATTTGTTCAATCTCTAGATCACAAAGCCTGGGAAACTACCTCCCCCAAGGAAATCATGCAAGGCTTGCTGATTTTTATAGCATGTGAGATTCCTAAAATGCTAGCATAACTAAATAGCAGGCATGCATGGAAACGGCCACTTATGGTGCATTGTGGTTCAAGTAGATTAACATGTGGCATACAGAAATAATCTCATAATTTCTAACCAGCTTTTTGTTTCTATTTAAAAGACAAAACAATATCAAAGTAACTCATCCCAACCCAAAACAAGAGAAGCATCTACCTCTGAATATGTTTTGCCATTTTTTGCAATTCAGTTTTAATGCTGTTCCCTTCTGTCTCTTGAGTTAGAGACACCTGTATCAATACAACTGACAAAAGCCAGGTAAAATCCCTGGCTCAGCCAGGCCACCTGCCTCATCCAAACTAATATCCCCCCTCAGACCCATGCAGCTGCAGGGAAGATCACTGAATACTGGAGGGCAGTCAACAGGTGCCTGGGTCACACACAGAAGCCCACACACTAATGTAATTGTAAAAAGCAATTTGTTCTTCTTTCTCTTTGTTTGAGGGAAACAGGAGAGAAGGAGTGGAGGGGGAGGAAAGGTCTGTTTCTTGAGCAGTTCTTTTAAAATCACAAATCATATTGGTTACAAATTTTACAGTAACTGCAGACAGCATGTGAAGGAAATACATTTGTTCAAGTCTCAATACAACTGTAGCATTAGAATTACATACCTTGCACTGGTTGATTTTTGTCACATTTTTCACTCATGATAGCCTGTTTTATTTGTATTATGCAAAGTGACTAAGCTACCGTACTGTACATAACCTTCTTGCAATAAAATGAAAGTAGACCAGCATCATTATCTTTCCAGGTCCCTTCCAATCCCTAATGATTCCATGATTCTATGATTCATATCAACAATGATCTCACCTGACATCAGAGGCTGTAACTATGCTGCTGGAGGAGTTTCTCCTGCTGCATTAGACAACAGATTTTACTGTTTGCTCCATGCTTTCACACAAGTGAAATTGCTTCAATTTATCAGTTAATGCTTACAGCAGGAAAGAGGAGGGGTTGTTTTAAGGAAAATCAAGCCAAAATACACTGTATTCATAAATCTACAGAGAGATCAGAGGTCATTACTTTTTTAATAATTAATTCTGATGGCCCCCTATTTCTGAAAGCCAAAGTAATACATTCACAAGACTACAAAAAAATCAAGACTGAATGTCTCCTGTATTGAGCCTGTCTAGCAATTAATTAATCTGTGTGCCGTGCATCACTGGTGAGCCATAAATTATGAAGTGCTACAAATGTAGAACATTACAAAAATCCACAAACCTCCCTATGAATGGGAGAGGAATAAAACTTCAAGCATGCCAGACTATATTTCACTGAAAATCATGAACGCTATGATGTCAGCATTGGAAAATGGTAGGTGGATTAGTTTCAAAAGAATTAGATAGAATCATAGAATCATTAGAGTTTAGAAGGGACCTTGAAAGTTCATGTAGTCCAATCCTTCTGCCACAGCAGGAACACCTACACCAAGTCGCACCTGAACATGTTCAGGCAGGTCTTGAACATCTCCAGGGAAGAAGACTCCACAACCCCCTTGGGCAGCCTGTTCCAGTGCTCCTTTACCCACACTGTGAAGAAGTTCCTTCTGATAGTTATATGCAACCTCCTGTGTTCCAGCTTGCACCTATTGCCCCTTGTCCTATCACTAGATAACCTTGAGACGAGCCTGGCTTCATCCACCTCAAATCTACCCCTCACATATTTATAGACATGAATGAGATCACCCCTCAGTCCCCTCTTTTCCAACCTAAAGAGACCCAGCTACTTTAGCCTTTCCTCATCATGGAGCTGTTCTATTTCCTTCATCATCTTCGTTGTTCTGGGCTGGGCACCCTCCAGTAGATCTGTATCAAGGGGCCCAGAACTGGACACAATACACCAGATGCAGTCTCACCAGTGCAGAGTAGAGGGGGAGAAAAACCTCTCTCAATCTGCTAACCACTCCCCTTCTGATCACCCCCAGGATACTGTTGGCCCTCTTGACCACATTGCTGGCTCATAGTCATCCTGCTGGCCACTAGGACCCCCAGGTCCCTTTCTCCTACACTGCTCTCCAACAGGTCAGTCCCCAACCTAGTCTGGTAACTGGGGTTGTTCTTCCCAGATGCAAGATTCTACACTTACCCTTGCTGTACCTCATTCAGTTTCTCTCTGCCCAGCTCTCTAGCCTGTCCACATCTTGCTGAATGGCAGCACAGTCTGCTGGGGTGTCGGCGACACCACCCAGCTTTGTGTCATCAGCAAACTTGCTGACAGTGCACCCTAAACCCTCATCCAAGTCATTAATGAATAGATTGAAGAGGACTCTGTTCCATTAATGACTACTTTTTTGCTTCTATCCTGCAGCCAATTCACAGTCCACTTCACTACCCAGTCATCCAATCCACACTGCCTCAGTCTGGCCATGAGGATGCTATGTATGACTGTGTGAAATGCCTTACTGGAGTTAAGACAGACCACATCCACTGCTCTGCCATCATCTATCTACCTCACAAAAGGCTATCAGGTTGGTCAAGCATGACTTCCCCTTGGTGAAGCCATACTGACTGTCCCTAATGAACCTCTTGCCCCTGATGTGCCTAGAGACAGCATCCAGGACAAATTGTTCCATCACCTTTTCTGGGATGGAGGTGAGGCTGACCAGTCTAGAGTTACCCAGGTCTTCCTTCTTACCCTTTTTGAAGACTGGATTGACATTTGCTAACCTCCAGTCTCTAGGCACCCCTCCTGATCCCCAAGACTTGCAAAAGATGATGGAGAGTGGCTTAGGAATGACGTCTCCTATCTCCCTTAACACCCTTGTGTGCTTCCCATCAGGCCCCACATCCAGTTTGCTCAACACATCCCTATCCTAGTCCCCACCAAACAAGTCAGGCTCCTCTTTTGCCTCGACTTCCTCTGGAGCATCAGCAGTCTGGGCTTTGATACCAGGACAGCTCCCAGAAGTATAAACAGAAGCAAAGGATGTGTTCAGTGTCTCTGCTTTCTCTATATCCTCTGTCTTAAGGACACTCATCTCATTCAGCTGGGGGCCTACATTGCCTCTACGTTTAGTTTTACCTGCAGTGTATTTGAAGAAGCCCTTTCTGTTACCCTTCACCTCTCTTCCAAGATTGCATTGCAAGGAGGCCTTGGCTTTCCTAGTTGCATCCCTCCATTCTCTCACCAGAGCCTTATAATCACCTCAAGTGGCCATTCCCTCCTTGCATGACCTATAGACTTTCTTCTTCCTCTTCAGTTTTCACAGTATCACCCCATTTCACCTCGCAGGTGTTCTGTCTCCCTTCCTTGACTTCTTTCCTGTTGGGATGCACTTGTGCTGTGCTTCAAAGAAGTGGTCTTTGAATGATAACTAGCTATGTTAGGCCCCTCTACCTGCCAGTACCCTGTCCCATGGGAGCTCCCCTACCAATTGCTTCAAACAGCCAAAGTTGGCCCTCCTGAAGTCCAGGGTTATGATTCCGGTACGTGTTCTGCCACACAAGACCCTGAACTGCCCCATGTCATGGTGTCTTGGTTTGGGAAGACAGGTATTAAATTCTTTCAATTTAAAGGCCTTCAGGCAAGAGATTTGGGAAAAGGAACAACAATTCTTTATTAAGAACACTAAGGAAATAACCCAACCGTACACCGCAAACAACCAGTCAGAATATAAAGTGTCCTAGGGATCCCGACAGAGCAAAATAAAACGTGTCCCAATTTCAGTTTCTCCGGGATCGGTGGCGGGGGGTGGGGGGGCAGTGGTGGGAGTTCTTCGGCAGCGGCAGTTCCGGGGGGGGGCGGCAGCGGACAGCTCCAGCTGGGAATCCCAGGGTCCGAGCGGGCGGCAGGAACAGCTAGAAGAGCCGGGAATCCCAGGGTCCGGGCAGGAACAGCTAGACGAGCCGGCAGCAGGGAGCGAAAGAGACGAGACCGAAAACTCTGCTGAGAAGCCGAGACCCCCCTCCTTTTCTATAGTTCCAGTACGTGCAGCTTGGCAAGGTCTCTCACAATGGGCAGGAGATGGGGGTCTTCATGACTCGTTAAAGATACTTAAGGAAAAAATATAATTCCTTTTTTCTGAATCTCGGTATGTGCCCAGCGGCACGGCCCTCCCTGCTTCCCTCCCTGCTTCCCGATACCAGGTAAATTTTTTCACAATGGGAGGAGATGGGGTCATCAGGGGGGTACTTAACAATATTTAACCTCGCCTGGTTTTAACAATCAAGCCGGTACCGAGGCATTCACTCCCCCACCCTCCTGAAGTTACCAAAATAAAACCATACAGCTTCCCAATTGCTTTTCAACAGATGAAAATAGAATACAAACTTCTTGCTTCTATAACCCAGGACACATGGTCACTCCAACTAAGGCTGCCCCCAACCTTCACTGCTTCAACTAGACTCTCTTGGTGAGTACAAAATCCAGTAGCGCCCCTCTCCTAGTGGGCTCCTCCACCATTTGCATCAGGATATTTTCACCAATGCCCTGTAGGAACCTCCTGGACTGGGGATGGCTGGCTGAGCAGGTCTTCCAACAAGTATCAGGGTAGTTAAATTCCCCCATGAGAACCAGGGCCTGTAGCTGGGAGGCTGCTGTCAGTTGCCTGTAGAAGACCTCATTCTGATCTGGTGTCCTGTAATAGACTGACCCAGGACAGTGTCACCCATGCCAGCCTGCCCCTTGATCCACCCCCATAAACTCTCAGCTCTCTCTGGACAAGATCATCCACCTCTGGACAAGATCATCTCAGGTAATTTTTTTCAAAGTATTAGGTGGTCTTTTGATGAGTAAAGGCTGTGAAGTGCCAGTAGATACCATAGCCTTGACATGAGCAACACAAAGGCAAAAGATTAAAGACTAGGTGTGCTCAGGTGTTACCTCCATTTCAAATCTTGCTGTGAGGGACACAGAGACTTTATACTGGGCTGAGAAGAATGAATGAAAGAACAGGCTGTTAAAGATAGAGCTGCTGAATTTATTTGTTTTCTGTACCGGTGTGGCCTCC
Source organism: Upupa epops (assembly GCA_013397515.1). Lineage (NCBI taxonomy): Eukaryota > Metazoa > Chordata > Aves > Bucerotiformes > Upupidae > Upupa > Upupa epops. The sequence goes on along the minus strand of VZRI01012241.1, from coordinate 23,386 downwards.
TTGTGGCACAGTTTATTTTAGCTGACTGAAATGGCCACACCCATAGAAGAAAGATGGAGTGTTTGGGCAAATATGTAATGCACCTGAAATATATTACAGAGAATCAAAAAACAAAATATATATAAACAAGAGTAAAAGAACAGTTTGTCCCATTTTCTTATTTATTTTTATTTCTATGTTGCTACTAATATCTTAACAAGAATGTTTTGAACCAGTGGTAACAGTTGTCCTTGCTCCCATTCTAATTTTTTACAACACAACCCATAAAGCCTTGCAAACAGGAAAAGAGGCTAAATTAGAGAAACTAATTTTTGTTGTTTGGTCATGCACAAAGACCTGCAATTGATTAAGGGAAATCATTAATGAGTTGATCAACATCACATGAATTATGATGTCAGGTATTTATAGATAATATACATATAAAGAATAATTAAATATTACTAACTCCCCTGTTTGTTCCGTTAGTTTTACTCATACAAAAATGTAACACTCTTTTAAACATGCTTTATTTAACAAAAATATTACATGTAAGGAAGGAGTAATATGAAATGTAGAGCTGGTTCATTCTGCAAAACTGCAGACTCCTAACTGCAATTCTTGCATTCAGTCTTAACTAACTCTTGTGAACATCTGCATTATTGGAGCTTTTGCATGACTGTTTGGCAAAGGACTATTCCTCCCACAACTGTGGGCATTCCACCAGAGCATATCCTTCCACAACAGCCCGTCTCCTACTGACACCCTTCTGCTGTCCTTAAACAGTCTCCTCTAATGTTGAAGCAGAGCCCATATTAAGTGACATGAGCATTCAGCTGCTCCCACAGACAAAAAACAGGAGATGGGCAACACCAGCATTCATCAGCATCTGAAATCAGAATATGTTCACCATATGCTTTGGAGAAATCTGACTTTACAAAGCTATTCCTAATGTCACACCAGGAAGATGTGTCAAAAATGACACGGACTATGTCATTTGGAGAAATCTGACTTTACAAAGCTATTCCTAATGTCACAGCACCAGGAAGATGTGAGTGTCAAAAATGACACAGACTATGTCCATTTAATATCTTCTGAGCAGAAAAAAGTATTTGAAATATTCTGAATAATTCAGTCACAAGGGTCAGTTAACTTTCTTCACGTTGACACACATTCCTCTCCTCTTGAACCACTATATGAAAGTGCATGGGAGAAAAAAGTGACTATTTTCCATAACATTCTGGTCTGGAAACTACTATTCCACCCAAAGCTGCAAGGAGTACAACATTTAAAGACACCTATGCTCTGACCAACTTTCATTTAAGTGGCCCATTTTAACAGATACTTATATTTTTTAGTAGGCCACTTCTGACACACCACTAGGGTAGACTGTCTTCAGGATGACTACTTACCTAAACTGGTAGACAGGTATAGGGTACAGTGTAGTTCCCCTGTTATCCAAGAGGTACTAGTTAGAGACCTGCTAATCCATTTGGATCCCTGTATTGGGTTGTAATAAAGAATTGTTGTTCCTTTTCTTCCGAACCTCTTGACTGAAGGCCTCTAAATTGAAAGAATTTGATACCTGTCATCCCAAACCGAGACAATCCCCACAGGTCCATGGGACTGGATGGGATTCACCCCAGAGTGATGAGACAGCTGGCAGATGAGCTTGTTTAATGCTCTCCATAATTTATCAGAAGTCGTGGATCACAGGTGAGGTCCCGGATGATTGGATGTTGGCAAATATGACCCCCATTTACAAGAAGGGTCGGAAAGATGATCCAGGTAACTATAGACCTCTTAGCCTCACCTCAGTTCCGGGTAAAGTTATGGAACGGTTAGTGCTGAGTGCTATCATGCAAGAACTGTGTGATGGCCGAGAGATTAAGCCCAGTCAACACGGGTTTAGGCAAAGTAGGTCTTGCCTGACTAACCTGATCTCCTTTTATGATCAAGTAACTTGAATGGTCAATGAGAGGAAGGCTGTGGACATGGTTTACCTGGATTTCAGTAAGCCATTCGACATGGTCTCCCATGATATACTCCCAGCTAAGATGGCACCAAGGGGCTTTGACAGGAATATTCTATGCTGGTTCAGGAACTGGTTGGATGGATGAGCCCAGAGAGTGGTGGTTACTGGCGTTGCATCTAGTTGGAGACTAGTGGTGTCCCCCAAGGCGCGGTGTTCGGTCCTGTCCTATTCAACATCTTCACTGATGATATTGATGATGGGTTGGAATCCATGATGAGCAAATTTGCGGATGACACCAAACTTGGAGCCCGTGTCGATTTGTTGGAGGGTAGGAGGGCCCTGCAGAGGGACTTTGACAGATAGGAGAGACAGGCACTAGTAGGATGTGTTTTAACAAGTCTGTGTCGGGTTATGCATTTTGGTTATAACAACCCCAGGCAGAACTATAGGCTGGGAATGGAGATCTTGGAGAGTACCCAGGTAGAAAGACACGGGAGTATTGGTGGACAGTAAACTTGAGCCAGCAATGTGCCCAGGCGGCCAAGAGGGCTAATGGCATCCTGGCCTGTGCCAGGAATGGTGTGGCCAGCGGGGAGAGGGAGGTTATCCCCCCCCTGTATTAGGCACTGGTTAGACCGCACCTGGAGTATTATGTTCAGTTCTGGGCCCCTCAGTTTAGGAAGGATGTCGAGGTGCTGGAACGAGTCCAGAGAAGAGCAACTAGAATGGTAAAGGGCCTGGAAGGTAATCCGTACGAGGAGAGGGTGTTGGAGCTCAGTCTGTTTAGCCTGGAAAAGTGGAGGCTCAGGGGTGACCTTATCACTGTTTGTAAGTACCTAAATGTGGTTCTGGTCAGGTGGGGGTTGGTCTTTTGTCCCTGGACACTGGAGACAGGACAAGGGGTCACAATCTTAAGCTCCATCAGGGGAGGTTTAGACTTGACATTAGGAAAAGGTTTTTCACTGAAAGAGTGATCAGATTTTGGAATGGGCTGCCCACAGAGGTGGTTGGGTCACCATTTCTGGAGGTGTTTAAAGGTTAATCTGGATGAAGTGCTGAGTGGCATGATCTAGATGTCAGATGTTTAGGTTTACTTGGTTGGCTTTAGGTTGGACTGGATGATCTTTAAGGTCTTTTCAGCCTCATCATTACTGTGATACCTCAGTGAGCTCAGATTTGCCAAAGAATTCCTGAGACAAATACTGTCTGACTACTTAAAATCCCTCCTGTATAATGAAAACTAACTGTAAATTATGCCTGATTACATGGCACTGCAAATCCCATACAAAGATACTCCTCACCTGAAAGCCTTACCAAGTTTTAAAGCTAAGCTATGTGGAAGTTCAAACTAATGTTCAACGTTTAAATTGATGCAGCTGCAAGACTAGAGTAAATGTGGGTACAGAAAAAGTGAACCAGCAACCTGAACATTGTCCCTGAACTTTCCAGGCAAACAAATGATAAAGTGAAAGCTAGAGAGTTCTACATTCAGTGGCCATTCTAGGCAGAAAAATACTCCCTTTTGTCATTTCTTTTTCAGACATCTCCTTTAGGTTCTTCTTCTGACTTGTGCAGTTTACAGGTACAGCAGTTTTGTACTAAAAGTGTAAGGCTTCAAAGCTGGGCAGTGTAGCAAGTACATGCATCAGAGTCTGCATCTGCTGGCTTACAGATAGCCGTGCAGTTCAGTCAACCTCATATTGAACCCTTTTACATTAATATGATCTGACTGCTTGTCTGCCAATTCTTGCAGTCATAAACCTTTATTCAAACTGTGATAGGTGGAAAAGACTAACTGGATGCAGCTCCAGATACAAACCATTTGTCTTTAAGGAATGTATTCCAACCTGCATTATATCACACACACACGGACGACTGAAGCAGGAGCATCTATAACAACTGCCATACACAGTGAAGTGAGACATATAAATATATCTATACTTACATATGTTTTACATCTTCACCAACACAGTGACTGAAAGTGCCCATGTCAGTCAGTAGAGTTAGCTGTGTATAACTGAAGTTCCAGAGATAAGGCTTACAAGCAAAAATAGAGGAACCTGAAGAGCCACAGGCTTTTGGTTCAGTGCAGGCAGATAACTCAGTTCTCAGTCTCCATATGGCACTTAAAACATGTTACTCTCTTGCCTGAAGAATAAACACTATCTGACCAATTCCCAACATTTAGCAATAGAGTAAGAATATCCTTCTTCCTGCTATTTTAAACTCATGATGGCCATAAATGTTAAAATAAAAAGGAAAAATAATTCACTGCTTTTTTTCCATTGTGTCCTGTTCCATTTTGCTCCCAAAAACTATTCTGCACAAAGGTATATACCTACAAGTGGAAAGCTGCTGGCATTTTGCCACAAGAGTCACTATTGTGATCTATTTTATGCACTGTATGATTAACTTGCCTACTTCTAATAAATTAAATCCTTAGCACATAAAACAAATACTATAGTCCCACTTTCAAGAAATGTTTAAATCTTTTTTAAATACAGTATTATAACCAATGCTTACTTCATCTATGGGTAGTACCTAGTACAATAAAGGGAGTTCCCTACACCCTCCTCATTCTTTTTTTTTTTTTTCCCCACAGAATAACTGCATCCCGGATTTGTTTAACATTTGAATTCCATCATACTGCAATGCACTTTTTATTGCAATTTTTTTCATGAATGAAGGGCTGATATTCTTCTGCATTCCTGCCTACTGCCTCTGTACACAGTGAGGGGAAAAAAACAACAAACAAAAACCTCATAAACAAAACCAAACAGAAACCAAAATGGATAGAAATTGTGATTCTTGCATATTTTCCTATTTTGACTAGGGAAATGTAAGGAAAGAAAGGAGACTTCGTGGACTGTCCTTGCCATTACTGGTATCAAATGATTAAATATTACTTCTTTGTTGTGCAAGGGTATCTTTGAACTTCAGAAACAACACTGGTTTTATATGTCTTTTAGGCTTTAAAGTAATTTCAGGTCAAGACCCATTTTCTGCTGGAACTGCTGCAGGTCTCTCTCTCTCTCTCTCTCTCTCTCTCTCACCTTTCTAGTCTGCCTTCTAATGAGCATTTCAACAACCTCACAAACACCCTTCACCAACAGGCACCCAGAGGGTTACAACGCCTGTGAGAATGTAATAACTCAGTTTGAACTAGCTGAATTTTTCTACTTAATGCCAATATTTTCCAGCATAATTGACTTAATGAAATGCTTTTTTGTAAAAAATGCCAAGTTACAATTTCAATGTATAACATAAATAGCTACTTCTGGAATTCAAGCTTCATCTGAAATATTTATTTTCATTGTTTTTTCTTCTTCCTTATGAAAAGTGTAAGCTGCAAGAAAGTAAAAATATGTTGTTTACTCCCTTCCACTCAAAGGCACCATAATGTTGAACTTTGTAGTCTACAATGCCAGGAGTACTTCAGCTGTCACACCTATTTCTAAACCTGAATTGATCTTACATTCTGGTTTTATTTAAAATATATTTTGCAGGAGTATGGCAATCTGGGAGAAATCCAAAATGCTTAGTTTAAGATGCAATCTGTTTAAAGTGCTTTCTTGGGGACTATCTTACAGATAAATTTTTATCACAGCAACTAGTGTCCCCTTCTGTAAGAAAGAAGGCCAAAACCCAGTTGCCTTCCAGAATAATATCATTAATAATTTACTTCAGAGCTATAGATTTACAGTTACTATACAACACAAGACTAAAATACAAAACTCCTGCATTTTACAAATCAAACAAAAGGGAAAAAAATTGAAAATCTATATTATGGCTATAAAGACTTTGCCAAAGAGTTTGTATATATTAATTATTTTGCTATCTATCATAATCTAGTGTGTATTACATGATTTCACATTATTTCTGCTACAAATCTTCTGCATAAAATAAAGATTGCCAAGGAAAGGAAGGGAAAAATTAATTGCTCATTAAACAAGAAGCTTTCCCTGCAAGAACAGTACTGACCATAACCATCTTTACTTATTGAAACACAACAGTAAACTTGGACTGAATTACGAGTGAAAATACATTCCCTGGGTTTTTTTCTTTCTCTGTATCTGCAGAATTGGAAGGAATTTCTTAGAACTAAATGTTTCTCCTTCCAAGGTGCATGTCACCGTTCCTTGGTTTTTTTGCTTTTGGTAAATACAGCTAGTGAAAAGTGTTTCCAAACTGGAGTCCTAATTCAGACTATAGGCATCCAAGTGAAATAAAAAAGGGTCTGTGCGACATAACACAAAGTTATTGAATTTCTCTGTTACCAAGCAGGCATATTTCTGAGTATCTCATAAGCTGCTGGTAGTTTTGTCTCTTAGCAAGTTATAACCTTTGTCTTCAGAAATTTACTAAAATCTTTCCTAGGACAAAACAAGACTGATTTGGGCATCCTGCAAAAAAAATTTCATACTGGTATTTTATTTACAAAATACTTCAAGTAAAAATGTAATTTATTCATTTGCTCTTCATATATTATATATGTGTGTGAAGAATAATATATTACAAATATTACAATATTAAAATTAAATATCAGGGGCTGACACTGAGCCAGGCAACAGGTGAGTGACATATGTTCTCTATTAACCCCTCTACCTTACCAAAATAAGAAGAGAAATGGAATGAGGGAAACAGGTTTATGAATTGGGGAAAAAAAATAAAACTGCATTAATAGAAAAATAAAATTTTAAAAAATATAAATTAAATATAGGCAAATGTATACAGAATCACTACTGAATCCAATTCCCTGATGTGAACTGCATCATTGTTACCTCTGATACTGTGGACAAAGGTCCCACAGTCCCAGACTGGGCTCAGCATCAAATAGGGGCTGGACTCAGCAGCCAACTAGGTCTCATCTCAGGATCTGGACTCCGGAGCTAGATATAGATATGCAGATAGGGAACAATGGCAAAACAGAGTGCCTCTTGGATGTTGGCCATTGAAGAAGAGAGGCTGACCCTTGTGGTTCCTTAGATTGGTTGTGGTTTTTTCACCCTGGATGGGAACCAGGTACCCATCAAAGGCCCTCTATCATACCTCCTTTATTGGATAGATAGGGGATATAAAAATAAAACAAGAGTCTAGTGGGTTAGGGCAACAATAGCTTAATGTGGCAGAAGCAAAAACTGCACATGAAAACAAATGCAAAAATAATAAAGATTATTCTCTCCTTCACATCAGCAGGTCTTTAGAAATCACAGCCCGCTACATGCAGCAGTTGCTCCAGAGGGCTAAACCCCATCAAGAAATGCCTCCCTCCCCGGCACACACTTCTTTCCCCTTGTTTTTGTATCTGAGCTGATGTCATACAGTATGGAACATCTCTTTGGTCAGTTTGAGTTAGCTGGGGACAACTCAGCTGGGAACAATGTTAGGATTCTGTTGTCATCCTGTGAAAATCTGTAGCATTCCCAAAATTCTTTGACACACTTTTACTTAAATGACACAGGGGAGCTTGGTATTGCCTGTCTCTACTAAAAAAGCCAAAGCTATGCAAGAGTGTGAGGTAGATACAGAGTGTGGTTATTACTCTCTGTTTTCTTTGCTGAATCCAGACTAGAATTTGTGCAAATCTATTTTGGTTTTTAAAGTTTTTGGACATACAGAAGAAAATGATGCTTCAAAGGCAGATCTCACAATAATGTCACTGTAGTGATTTCAAAAAACTTTCACACAGCAATTTTGAGCATTTGGTTGACTTGCCCACAGGAAAGGGAATAAATAGTTCTGAGGGCTATTGAAAATGGCATTTTCAGGCAAGCAGCCCAAGGATTTTCACAATAGGTGTCTTTAATTGAAGTACAGTGGAGAAAATTGTCTTTTTGACCTATATGGTGTTTTAATTAAATGTGCATGCACTGAACTATGACAAAATAAGATGGCCTATCAGCTGGTTCTAAACATATTGAACTGAATGTATGCCTTCTTCAATTCTTTTGAAGACAGAAGTATGAAGGACAGATTATCCCATGAGTTTCCTGAGTTTTTCTCTTCTATGTGGATGTTTTTATTTCTGCATGTAACATGGCTAAAGCAGGGTATTGGGCTTTGCCAGAAAAGCTTTGAACTTCAGAATTCTCAAATTTGCCTCCAAGTCTATTGCCATAAGTGCAAATCATAAGAACAAGGATCAACATGCTATTGAAAAAAAAATCTGTGTATCCTAAATATAACTTCTACCAGAAAGGACAATCTCTGTGTCTGTTTTACAGTTAAGTGGACTTTGCTGATGTGTTACAGGTAGTTTCTCATCCTAAAGAGAAGAAAAAGCCAGAATCTATGAATATTGCATACTTTCAGATATCAAAATTGGTGAATCAAGCACACCCAAAACTGAGATACTGTTCTGCCTACATCAGCTCTCATGAAACCATAAACAGTATTGATAGCTGTAACAAGGAGTTTTCATCTCTCCTTGATCAGAACCACCTGCACTACAGGGAGATCAAGCCGTCAAGGCTGTTTTGAACAAAGAGACAACCTCTCACACGTGTGTTAATATGATAAGTCAGTAGTAACAGACCCAAAGCTTGAGCTAGAGGATGGGAGAGAACCCATGGATAAGCATTCAAAATTATGTGGAAAAGCCTCTTGTGAGGCTTGCACAAAGATGGTAGTAACCCTTAGGATTGTGTGTAATAAACACAAAGAGCAAATATGCTGTCCTAATTTTCAGCAAGCAGTTTTACAAGAACAGACTCTCTTTGGCTTAGTACTAGAGTGGCCTGAGGTTCACAATAATCTGCCCAAAGTGGCAAAAGCAGTCATTGCTGTTTCAGGAGTAGAAATTTCTAAGACTTCTCCTCTCTAAACAGGCTGAGCTAGTTCTCTGCTCTGCATGCTCTCACTCGCTGACTGTTCCTTTCCTGCCTTCAAGGGACTGAAACTGCCGAAAAAGCTCCTCCAGTTCAAACCACAAAGACTACCATGAGCATCAATCCCCCAGGGCCTTTGCCTGCAGAGTCTCATATGAATTACCCTATTTATGGGAAGCTATAGAAAGAACCTGGAAGGTTATAGAAACCAAAGGGCTACCAATCTGAAGGCAAAACCCAGCCTGGCATTTTGGTTCTGCTAGAAAATCAGTGTCTGGATAAAAGAAAGTGGCCAAACCTGAGTCCAGGCAAAACCTGAATGTTGTCCAGGAGCTGATACCTGATGGTTCTGGTATCTGTCTTCAAATCCAAACCAGCTTCACTGAACCTGGTAGCATTCTTCCAACGTCCACCTAGAAAGTAATGTCTACCGGAACCCTGACTTTAAAGATATAACATTTACAACGTCAAATCTAATAGCTTCACACATATTTCACAGCTTGCTTCAATTCAAAAGACTTGTGCTCACTTGGACTATAGCAATTCAAGCAAAGGAGCATTACATCTTTACACTTTCACCACTGGATAGTTTAAAAAAATAACCAGATACTTAGATATCAAATTGAAAACTTTTGTTCTTCTGAGCCACTTAACCAAAAGATTACTGTATAAACCTACTGCATTTAACTAGCAAATTTCATTTAAAGAAATTAATTGTGTATGACATTCTGTAATAAGGATATGAGTGAAACTGTATAGTATGTCCTGTATGATATTCGCTACAGTCTGTTCTGTACAAGCACCCTTAGGCCTGTATCCACTCACCTAACCAGCTGCAGTGGTAATGTCAAGAAGTGAGAACAAGGGGTGAATTAAAACATACCATGGGTATCACCTTGAGGTTACATCATTCTCATTGCTTCTGTGTAAGGCATGGTTCAGTAGAGTGGGTGTAAATAGCTCTGAAATGCAAAAGTCCCTTCTGAAGGATTATATTGACTATGACAAAGAGTAAAAGATACTTCAAGTGCTACTTAGTACAAAAGATGATTTCATACCAAAAAACAAGATAAACCAAAGTCTTGTTACAGAGGAGCAGATACTGACTTCTGCTTGTGCTGGCCAGAATTTTCATAGCAAGATGCTCGTGACTTTTTCATTTGTCTGTCTATTTGTTTGTAACAGTAATTCTTTTCCTCTTCTTTAAGACCCTCAATATTTTCAACAGGTCTGTGAATCTTGTAAGAACCAACAACTAACTGGATTTTCATGAGACTCTTTTTTTTTCTATCAAATTTTGTTCAAGTTTAGTAATTTTTAAAATGTTTTATAGTCTGTTTCTCATCTACATTCTGTAGGCAATGCTGACAGCCTGCCAAACTAACTCTTCATAGGAATATGCAAGGCTGGAATTTTTGGACACATGTGTTTGTAAGGATTGAGTCTCCAGTCTTCTGTATGCCTGAGCACTTGTCTTTTCTCTTAATTGAGAGGTGTAAAAACAACCGACTTCTGTCACTCATCACCCAGGTCAAGAGTCCACCTCAACATGTTCAATGGTTTAGACTGCATTCTTGCTATGGGAAGGAAGATGCACCAGACCAACAGAAGGAATTCCAGACTGTGGAGTTGCCCTTTGTTGCTCAAAATCATACTAGCTACTCAGAGAACACAGGAGCTGAGCTGCAAAATAAGGTGAGGTTCACAGCAACATGTACCCAGACAGGGTGACCTGGACAGAGATCCAGAAATAGAGAAGACATTTTTAACATATGAGAGGTATGATCATTTTAAATTTTGCCGAGCCTCACTGGTAGTGTTTATGTGCTGCATTATAGATGTTTTTTATATTCTCCAGCCATACCCAAAGAGATAATATTCACCTGGACTGTTAAAAATGGTACTCTAAGCATCTGTGAAACAGAAATTCACTCCCAGCCTCGTCTTCTGTTTCTTCTGTCTCAAGGAAGGATTCCTGGGTTATGTTTTAATGTAAGATTCACAAAGTTGCCATGAGCAATGTTTGAAACTGTAGATTCTGAAGACCAGAAATTTACCTAAGTGGAGATGGGAGATATTTGGGTGATTTTGTTCTTGTTCCTACCAGAGCTACAGCATATTTCTCTCAGAGTGGGAATGTGAGGGAGAAGTAAGTAGTCTTAAATATTTTATGGGGAATATTCCTATTTAAACAGGTAAAATTGCATGATCAAAAAATCCCCTTTGCAGCTGAATCCAGTACCGTCAATGTCAGTACATCTTTCTCTTTTCTATATCTTTTTGTCTCCCCAGCCCCAACTGTAAGTGCGATTGGCCAGGATAAGCCTGTTGGACTGCAGAACTTCTCACAGGAGGATTCAGACACAAATTCAGCCTTTAATAGAGACATAGAGAAAATTCAAAGTTGTGGAAGTTTCTGTTTGTTTTATGGAAGTCAAAAGAAACATTTTGTAAGGAGTTAAAAAAAATCAAGCCTTTGTCTGTTCCTATATTTTGTATGCACGATTGACTCAAGCTGTTACATTTTATATGGCTGTGTTTAAAACTTTTTGTTTTCTGTTTGGAGTTTTCCTTATTCATTGCTTGAGCTTCCTCTTAAATAGGCCCTTTGAAACTGACATGAAGCGCTTTAAACTTCCAGTCAGTGGAGCAAACACACTACCGCAACCAAACACAAATAATGACTTAGAACTGATTTCTTCTATAAGATAGTAAAAACCAAATTAAGAATCTGAACAGCACAGAAACAAAAAGCAACATATTTTACAGCAGTCGCGTCACTATATACTGAGGGGTAAAAAGAAAGGAGACAACAGAGGGAGTGAGAAATTGTAGAACTATTCGGAGAACTGCAGTCCCGCCTGGGGGCAGGGGCAGTGGGCTGCTCCACCCGTGGACAAGTGGCCGCGGGTCAGGGTCTCTCCTCGCATCTTGCCCAGACGCCGAGCGGACGACAGAGCAGGACGGGGACAGGTGTGTTCTGGCTCCCCTCAGTCCGGCAGCGACACAGAGACGGTAGGGAGCCTCCTACCCCTGTGTGAGTTCGGGGGCTGTGCCCATGTTCTACCCATCCCTCGCCCTGCAGAAGCAGGTGAAGGGGCACAGGAGCTGTAACACCTAATTGATGCCACGAGTGATAGCGCTGAGGGCAGGCCCTGCCTCAGGGTCCAGGGGTTCTCCCTGCAACAGACCCATCTGCAGCCCGGCGTCGGTCCCTGGGACGCTGTGGGGAACCTTGCTCGAGGGCCTCTCTCCAGCCTGTCGTGCAGGGCCGGCGGGAAGTTTGCAAAGAAAAATTAAAAATTGGAAGGGCAAAACGTGCAGAAACGCACCTAGCAGGAGTCGGGGAAGCACAGTCAGGATGAGAAAAGATGCTGCCCGCCGCACCGAGGCGAGTCGCCTACTCGGTGAGGCGTACCCTCCCAGCTCTGATCCCCGACCCGATCCCGGCTGTGTCCCAGGATGCCTGGCGGTTCTGCCCAGTCTGCACCGGACGGTTGTAACTCCCGAAGTCACAGGGGTACCGAGCACTCTGAAGAAGTTTCGGCTTCTTAATTGCTGCGGATTGACTCTTCAGACACTCTGGCACTCAAGGAATAACTAGGGCACACGCAGTTAGCAGTGATCAAAGAAGAGATGAGATAAAAGATCATTTTAATTGAGAAAATGAGGTCAAATAAGATTTCCAGAAAATCAGCTTTATATCAGATGCTGTTAAAAGCACTACTCTCATTTAATGTAAGCGTTTGAAGTTCAGAAATGATTGGACACATATTCACGTGACGAATAGCGTTAACATTCCATTTTACCTACAGATAGCACAGATTACACAAAAATAACCAGGAAAAAATATATTTTTTATATATATACATACATATTTGGTCAAGCATTCATTTCAGGCAGCCTGTTGCAACCGTCCCAGTGCTACTACTAACCTTGTGCACCCCCCACCACGTCCTGACATAGGAGTGGCGCCGAGTCCCGGCCACGGCCGGCGGGAGAGACAGAGGCACGGTAGGAAAGGGACACGGTGGCAGGAATTGCGGAGGAACCGTGCAGTGCGCAAAGCTGTCCTGTTGTACAGCTCCAGCCCCGGGACAGGAGGTGGAGGGGAAACACTCCAGGACTCCTGGGGGCAAGCGGCTAAGACGGGGAGGCACTGCCATGGGAAGGCTTGGGGAGCCATGGCAGGTAGCAGCCAGGCCAGGCTTGGCTCTCCCCGCCTTTGGCATCGCAATGACACTGCCTGTTTCTGGCCGTAGCAGTTAGCTTGCGCGGACAGTCCGAGACTGGCCCGCCGAGAGCAGAGCCTACCACCTCCCCAGTCTGAGCCGAGATGCTGCTTTCACCACCTGCAGCTGCTGCCGGAGGTGGTGAAAGCAGTTCTCGGTCCCTCCTCTACTGTCACCGAGCACATGGCAATGTTTTGGTTGTTCGGTTTAGTTAGTTTTGTTGTGGTTGTGTTTTGGTTTAGTTTATTTTATCCCCAATCAAAATGTGCCGCAGCTGGCTGCCTCCGAAGAAGACCGCAACGTCTTCGGAGAAACTTTCAAGCGGCTTAAGAAAAGGAAAAGAAAAAAAAAAAAAAAAAAAAAAAAAAAGATAGAAATGCTACTTCGCAGGCTGCTTAAACTGACTGTGCCGCTGCGTGCGCAGTGAACTCAGAGACGGTTGCCCAGCGCCAAGCCTTCCTTGGTGGGAAACCCTCCATCAAAGGCATTTAAAAATAAAATCCCCATTATCTCCCTGCACTGTAACGAAGAGAAGCCCATAAACAGGAAGGTCCTAGTATAGCCGGAGAGCAGTTAGACACATCTAACGCAGATGGGAATGACGCTGAAGTACCTTGCAATGTTGGAAAACACGGTCCCTTTTCTCTCAAGAAAATCCACTTGATGGTTTCACAGTCCGGGAAGCGACGAGCCCAAAGCCCCATCCTCCATTCGTGGATTCACCTTCAGCCTCCATACTCACACTGCCAGACCGAAGTAGGACTCTCAGCCTCCTGCCGTCTCCTCGTAAATTCAAGAAAAAAACCCAACACGGCGATTTTCTGCATAGGGTGGTTTTGTTTCTACCGATGCTACCTGGGCAGACACTGTGGTTTACAGCTACTACAAGCAACCGTTTGCAAGCCCTAAGTCTACCCAGATGGAGGGGGGTAGGAGAGGGAGCGCCAGCTCCCGGCAGCGGAGCTCTGATAAGGGCAGGCGGGGCGAGTGCGGCCGCGCAGCCCTCGCGGCCGGTTTTCACCCACTGCCTTCACAGCGAAGTCCTGTCAAGCCCTGCCCTGCCCCACGGGTCTTGTCAGACGGAGGAGTGAAGGACTCGAGCGCGCTGCGGTGGAAACNAGCCAAGCGGATGAAGCAAGTGGCAGGACCTCCTCTGCCTCGCCCTGGAGTGGAGGGTGTCACTGCCTGCAAAATTTGCACTTGATAATTTTCTTAAAAGCACTTTGGAAGTCTTTGTTGAAATAGGCATAGATGATCGGGTTGAGGAGGGAGTTGGAGTAGCCCAGCCAGTTGATGACGGCCCCCAGCCACTCAGGCATGTAGCACTTACTGTCACAAAAGGGCAGGACCAGGGCCACGATGAAGAACGGCAGCCAGCAGAGGATGAAAGTGCCCATAATGATGCCCAGGGTCTTGACAGTCTTCCTTTCCCGGGACAGAGCCATCCTCCGTTTGGCTTCCGTATTCTTCTCGTTGCGCCTTTCAAAGGTAGGGGGAGGGGGTGAGCCGCACGCTTCGCTGGGCAGAGGCAGATGAGTCTTGAAGGAGCTGTTGCAGTGCTGGACCTCGATGATCTCTAGAGCGGACCCTTCCTCACCACGCCGTATCGCGCCGTTAACACAGGCACCGGGCTTGGGCTCAACAGTCCGCCGGCAGCCCTTGCCGGGATCCCCGTTGCTCTTCTTCGGCAGGACGACTGGGGAGAGGGTGAGGCAGGTGTCGGCGATTTTCTTCTTCTCCACTTTCTTGACGGTCTTGCGGATCCTGAAGCGGGCTGCCTTAAAGATGCGTCCGTAAAGCACCAGCATGAGGATAAGCGGAATGTAGAAGGCGCCGAAGGTGGAGTAGATTGTGTATCCATGGTCCTTGCTGATGGTGCAGGCGTCGGGGTTCGAGCGGTCCTCGGGCTTCCTCCAGCCCAGCATGGGTGGGATGGATATCAGGAAGCCGATGAGCCAGGTCAGGCTGATGAGCACTGCGGCCCGCCGGGGCGTCCGCTTATTGACATAGTCGATGGGGTCCGTGATGGCCCAATACCTGTCCAAGGCGATAGCGCACAGGTGCAGGATGGAAGAGGTGCAGCACAGCACGTCCAGCGAGATGAAGATGTCGCAGGTGACTTGACCCAGGGTCCATTTGTTCAGCACCTGGTACAGGGCCGCCATGGGCAGCACCAGCACGGACACCATGAGGTCGGTAACTGCCAGAGAGCCGATAAGATAGTTGGCTACGGTTTGCAGAGAGCGCTCCAGGGCGATGGCCGCGATCACGCAGGCGTTGCCACTCACGGAGCACAGGATGAGAGTGCCTAAGAGCAGGGAGGTGAGCAGCTGGTATCCCAGGGTCACCTCGGCGAGGCCGGGGCCAGCTGCCCCCTCGGGGAAGTGCTGTGGGGAGGTAGTGTTGTTGGCCACATCCATACCGAGCGGGGGGGTCGTTTCAAGATATGGGCATGGGAAGAGGTGCCGGTCGGTCACTTGTGCGCTTCCCTGGCAAGAGGCATCGGCTCCCCGTGCTCTCTGGCCACGCCGGGCACCCTCCGCTCCGATACCACTCCCTCCTATATAGCGCGGCAGGAGGCGGCTGGGTCTCGGAGGACGGCG
>VZRI01012240.1:17260-93360 GCA_013397515.1 Upupa epops | reverse complement strand
CCAGGCTGGTCTTTTTCCCTACAACTGATATTGGAAAAAAGCAGAAATAAAAGACCTGTATTCTGTCAAAAGTCAAACTCCCTGGTGTTTTTAGACGTTAACAGACTGCTATCTCATCTAATATTTTGTTTCAGTTCTTGGTGGTGGCATTAGCACCATGAGTAGGTCTTACTGGTAGAGTCACCTAAGCCACCATTCATCCACAACCAAAAAAAACCCAACAAACTAAAAGCAGAGCCATTCAAACCTCTTCTGATGTGGAGTTGTTCAAGGTGATATTTCAAGTTTTAGTTTATATTTCCTTTCTACCTATACCCTTTAATCCTCTGCTTTCTGAATACAAGTCTAGGTATATAAACACCCTCCATGCTCCCTCCTTGCAGTTCCTCATGGAGAGTCAGGCATATTTCTGTCCCTTGTATTTCCAGAAATGTCTTGTAAATGGTTTAATTTTGGGTGGAAAGAGGCTCAGTCACTGCTCACCCGTGGGACAGAAGATGTAGTAGCAGCACATTCCCCCAGTGGGCATTGATTGATCAGAGCATGGACCCATCCTGCAGCTCCTGTCAAAAGCATTAGGAAACAGGACGAGAAAAAGAGCTGGAGACAAGGTATTTCGTATATAACATATACTACCTGAAGGAGGCATCCGGGAGACAAGCTGCCTGCAGTGAATGTCTGAGGTTCAGCCAGGAGACATCCAGAAGCAGGACTGGAACTTGACGCACACATGATGCTTCTCAGTCAGCGTTTGGCAGCTAGACCTGAGCATAAATGGCTCTCCTGAACCATGGGCAGAGGGGTGGGTGAAGGTCCCAAGTAAGTCCAGTCAGGGCTGTTAAGCCTTGTTGGTCCTCCAGCAACGGCACAGGGTTAGGACACACACAGTGCTGCCATGCTGTGCAGGAATAGGGTGGTGGCTAAACTCCAGCTTGCCAAGGTTTCAGCTGTCACATCATCCCACTGTAATGTGCCAAACGAATGAACACAGTGCAAACTCTGGTGGCTAAGATGTCATCTTGGCCTAACTAGATTACTCAGCTCCACATTCTCGTTCTCACATAGAAATAATTTTCCTTCCCGTGCTTATTCCTCACTTTCATTCTCTTTCCACATCTGAAATCGACCCAAATGTCCAAAATTACACCCAACTCTCCAAACAGATACCAACAGGTTAACTTGTAAAGCTCCCTCTCTAGCTTCCTCAGTGTAAATATAGGTGTTTTCATGCTTTTTTGCTTTCTGCTTCATTCTGATTTCTTGTAAAGGAAGGTCACTGACAGGGTGAACAGTAGTTTCCCCATCACCTATGGGAATAGTGATTATCTCAATTGGTTTAACTACCCACTGACAAATCAGAGTTACCTTTTATCTCCCAAGACATGATGCCAAGAGCAATATATGGAAAATACAGTAGCTCTGAAAGAGTTATCAGTACGATAGGGAGGACTATCTCTTCAAGCAGCAAAACCCAAGATTAGTTTGTGCATTTCTTGGTAATTACCCGTTCACAGACAAGTTCACGTTAAGGGCTGTGAGAGCTCTGAGTTAGAGTCAATACTCCCACCTACTGGTCTCATCTGAGAGTTTGATCTACTTTCAGCTTTTGAAAGTTGTCTTTTTCTCTCCTTTATATTCTTTCCCCTGTTTCTGTTTTTCTCATCCCCTTTATTTTTTCTTTCTCCTTTTTTTTTATTCCTTTTCCAGACCCATTTTCTGTCAAGGGTTCTAAAGACTTACGGTGATAGAAATAACGCTCCCAGCAAAGACATAGCGCTGGAAAATGCTTGTCCTCAAGACGAAAATCCTGCTTGCCACTCACTGTGAGATAATTGATAACTTTTGGCTCTGTCATCCAATGACAGGACAAGGAGCAACGAGTGTCAGCTGAAACAGAGGAGGTTCCACATAAAGATGAGAAACACAGTGAAGATGACAGAGCCCTGGCACAGGCTGCCCAGGGAGGTTGTGGAGTCTCCTTTTCTGGAGATGTTTAAAACTCACCTGGATATGTTCCTGTGTGACCAGATCTAGGGGATCCTGCTCTGGCAGGAAAGCAGTGCTCAGCAGCAGAATTATCATAGAATTGTCATGGTTGGAAAAGACCTTCAAGGTCACCAACTCTCTGTCCCACAACCCCCCAATCACTAACCCATCTCCTGAAACACCTGTCTGCCTGTTTGTTGAACATCTACAGGCACAGTCCCTCCCCCCCCTCCCTGGGCAGCCTGTTCCCAGGCCTCCCAACTCTTTCTGGGAAGAAGTTTTTCCTCAGATCCAATCTGAACCTCGCTTCCCACAACCTAACCCCATTTTCTCTTGTCCTAATGCTAGTCCCCGGGGAGAAGAGGCCAACAAACACCTCACTGCAACCTCCCTCCAGGTAGTTGTGGAGAGCAGTGAGGTCTCCCCTCAGCCTCCTCTTCTCCAGGCTGAACAGCCCAAGCTCCCTCAGCCTCTTCATCAGACCTGTTGATGACCAACACCTTCCAGTGATGGGGAGAAGGAAGAGAAGAATGAGAATCAGAAGCCCCTATCCTCAGCAAACTCACTCTTTTATGACATTCCTGGTCTGGGATACCCCTGTGAAGCAGCTCAGAGCAGCTGTCCCAGCTGAGTGCAAACTGCTGTTGGCCTGCAGACCATGGCTAGCCTGTGAGTCTGTCCTAGTGAAACCAGCACATGTGGGGAATACATTTATTTTTACTATGCAGTGATGGTCAGGATCCCCCATGTTTCCTAATCCTTAATCCCATGACAGATCTGATTTGTTCTTGAGGACTGTTTCCAACCCTGAGTACCAGACCCTGCCTGAGTGAGGGAGACAGAATGCTAACTGTAGCAATCTCATTCACTGAATGGGATCCCAGTGAGTTTTCTCTTGCAAGCAGACACATCTCGTGTAAAGATAGGTTATAAAGACTGTAAGGCCCCTGTTATGATCTAAAATATTGTTGCTAACTTCGAAAACTGCAAGTTTAATTTATGTGTTCCATATGAACAGAGGGGGTTTGGAGTTCTGGTTTTGGGTTTCTGCCCCCTCCTTTCTCCTTCCTGACTGCATCTTGGTTTCTTCTTCATTCTCATATTTCTCCACAGCTGTTCTACTGGCTGCATCACCTCAGCATGCCATGGCCCTGTGGGCCGGACCAGTTCCGCAGAACAGAGTATGTGTGTTATCCTCAAATGAAGGCTGTGGTTGAGCCTCTATCCAAAGTGGAGGAGGATTAATATGAGGATGAATTCCTTGCAGAAGCAGGTCTTGAAGACTTCCCGGGAACTGACATCTAACATGTAGCAGATACTGGGGCTCCAACCCATGACCCTGAGATCACAAATCTGCTTCTCTACCCAATTACATCTTTGCTGGGTGCCAGTTTTGCATCCTGGATTTCCTGTGTATTTCAGCCACCCTGAGAATTCCAAAACAGCACAAAATAATCCAAAACCAGGTCAGGGCCCTCAGACATGGTTTGCTGGAGTTAGCTCAGGACCATGTGTTCTGCACACTTGCCCATACTGAGTGTTCCTGCAAGACACTGAGGATTTCTTAGAGAGGAGCTCAGCTCAGCAGGAATCCATGTTGACAAGTGATGCTTACATAAGCGGAGTATCTCCCCCACTCCTACCTCTATCCTGTTCTTACTGTTTCACATATGGTGATCCTGTATTTTGATTTTCTTCACTTGTGGTCCATAAGCCAGGAAAAATACTGAGATCCTCCTGACATGAGGGAAACTGTTTTAAATTCCAAGCCCTCCAGCTATTTTCACTCTTTTTTGTCTCCTTGCTTTTGCAACTCTCTGAAAATTACAACTTTATTTTTAGAAATGTGAAAGGAGAAAGAGAAACCCTGTTTAACAAACTCTCCTGATCTCTTTTTATTAATTAATGTAATAGTAACTACTATAAATGGTCCCGTGTCATTATGTTGCAGTAGTGTCTGTGGGCTCCAACCAGTGAATAATGCAAGGATGAAATGAATCACCCAAATTTACACTGCAGCTGGAGCCAAACCAGAGCCCAAACCCATAGCTTGCTCTCAGACTGAATCTTTGGATGGTGCTGCTGCCGTCCGAGCGAAGAAGCACATTTCTATCAGCCTTAATAGCTGGTTGCACTAAACCAGCCATGACTTGGGTGGTGAACAAGAAGGCAGAACAGAGTGCTGATGCCTAACAAACTTTCATTTAGAGTGCTTAACTGCCTGTGGAAGGTGACTTAATCACCTCAGAGCCGGATTTCCAAAGTTATTTAAGCATCTGAATGCACAAAAGGCCATTGACTGGGATTTGCAGAGGGTACCTCCCTGTTTCACTCCTCTGGGATATTCATTCAGCAGGTTTGGGTAGCTCAGTGCTTTTCATAGCCTGACTGGAGGTTTTTTTCTGGGAAGAGAGCCAGAACGAGGCCTCCATATCACCAGTATGGTTTACACCCAGTGCCAAGGCATGGTGGGGCTTCTGCATACCTACCCTTCTATTTTACCTCATTGCTGCCCTGAACACTAGCTTTGGCTCCACTGGAATTATGAAGTTCCATATTATGACCAGGTCATGCTGTCTACACTTCCCTGTGTGTGGGCTTGTTTGTTTGAAATCTGTGATGCCTGTTTTCTAGCTTTGTGAGTGTCCAAGTGGTGCAGCAGGTCACTACCTGCTTCCCCTTGAACTGTGGAAAGCATCTCCTGCTCTCTATCCCTGTCTTCCAGCTCAGGAGACTGAATACCCTGAGCATAATGAAACTGGTCATTAAAGACTGAGGCAAACAAGGCAATGAATACCTCAGCCTTGTGCGCATCCTTGGTGATGATGCTTCCCTTTATGTCCAGTAAAGGGTAGAGATTGTCCCTCACTCTTTTTGCTGTTGATAAATTTGTAGAAACTTTTCTTGTGGTCCCTCACTACAGTGGCCAGATTGAGTTCTAACTGGCCTTTTGCCTTTCTGATCTCCTCTCTGCATGCCCTAGTTAGACCCCTGTGCTCTTATTGAGTTGCCTGCCCTTTCTTCCAAAAATTATAAACTTTCCTTTTGTTCCTGAGGCCCAGCAGGAGCTCTCTGTTCTCCGTGCTTAGCTATTTAGTTTTGTTCTGCTGCAAATATGATGTGAACTGTTCTTTCATATCCTTGGTGCCCTTGCTAAGTGTTTGAGCACCAGACTTTGAATGAAGCAATACAAGTGGGTTAATAGTACCACAGTATCACAGCCTCATAGTAATGATGAGGCGGGAAAAGACCTTAAAGATCATCCAGTCCAACCTAAAACCAAACAAGTAAACCTAAACATCTGACATCTAGATCATGCCACTCAGCACTGAAATGTATCATCAGAAATGTATAACCTGCTTTAATATTAAAAATGGCAGTAAAGCAGAAGATTTTCCTTTCTTCTGTTGGTATCACTAAGTCTGCCGGTGTGTCTGAAGTGAGTAACTCTGCATCCCTACTGGGTGCTGTGGGCTTGGTCTGCTGAGCATGCCCTGGAGTGGGGAGGTTGGAGAAATAGCACAGGGGTTGTAAAGTGCTCTGAGATAAAAGGTGCCTTAAAGGCAAAATACTGGGCTTTATTGGGTAGTACTCCAGCTGTATTAATAAAGTATCAGTTATCAATGTTTATACATTTAAGATTTATCATGATAAGATTAATTCCAAACATAGATTTATTGTGCAAGAAAATGAAGAGGAATCAGTCATGCTGTCAATCCAAATTCATTTCCTGCACTTTTTCTTCTGAACCAGACAGCCTGTGCAAATATACATTTCTTAACCAGAAATATCCTTCAAACTGAGACTCAACTTCATCAACTAGTTTTCTGATGCTCCTGTTCACCCTGAAGAGGAGAAAGCTCTGGGGGACCTTATAGTGACCTTCCAGTCCTTGAAAGAGGATTCTAAGAAGGCTGGGGAAGACTGCTCACGGGGGTAAGATAGAACGAGGGGTCATGGTTTGAAGCTGGAGAAAGGCAGAGTGAGGAAAAAGTTCTTGAATCTGAGTGGAGGTTCCCTGGAACAGGCTGCCTAGAGAGGTGGTGGAGGACCCATCCCTGGAGCCATTCAAGGTCAGGCTGGATGGGGTTGTGGACAATCTGTCCTAGTTAGAGCTGTCCCTGCTGTTGTAGGGGAGTTGGACTGGATGCCCTTTGGAGGTCCCTTCCAGACCAGTACATTCTATTATTCTATCATTTCTGGCCTAGTTGAAAGGGAAATCCTATCCCTTTTAAAATGAAAGAAGCTTGACCGGCAATGTTCTCCCATTCAAAGAGACACCAAAAGCCATGGACTATTGAGGAACTCCCTTCTCTTCTGCTGATCAACAAGCTTTTGGCTCAGTACTTTGAAAAACAAAATATGTCTTGAGACATGTGTGTTCCACCTCAGACTTTTCTGACTGTTTGGAGTAATGGATGCTCTGCTGTTCTCAAGGTTCTAGGTGAAATACCTTGAACCACCCCTTTTGGTTTCATTGCGTATAAAGTACTTTATTTATACTTATGGATTTTAGTTTAACCTGGGCTATCCTGATGTGAAAAGTCAGTTGTCACTGGAATTCTAAAGCAACCTAGAGAGAAAAGAAGCCCCACATTTGAAAGTGCTGTTTTCTCTTTTAAATCTGCCCAGCTCTACAGCCAGCAACTTCAATTGCCTGGAGTTTTGTAGAAATGCTAAGTATAAAAACACTAGAGGCAGTGAAATTGCTGGAACTGACACATATGAAATTGTTTAGTCTTGAGCCTGACAAGGATGTCCATCAAGTTTCGGTAAACAAGCATGGTGGGGATTATTTCTAGACAGGATATGTCAAGTTTTGTGCGTGTGGGCGTCTGCGAGGCCTCATTCATCAAACTGGTGAAGGTGTAAAGGGGTTTAATGACCTCCTAAATCTCCTTCTTTGGCTGACCTGGCAGGATGCCTTCCAAGGTCAGTCACCCAAATACGCAGGTTCACTTGGACTGTAAACAATCATAGATCAGACTGAACGATAATCACTGGCAAACCCTGGAGCAGGGAAAGCTGAGCATATGCCACACTTTGTTGTCAGGGCAGTACAGGTCAGCTCTGTTTGTTCATGCATGTATTAGCCTTCAGTTTTCCCGATCCTCTGCATCTTTTACAGTGGTCTTGTTTTCCACTGTATTTGCTGTCTGCACAGAATGTTGTACCAGAGGAAGTGCTTCTTGTGGAAAAGGAGTCAAGTAGTCATCCAGCTGACCGTCATTGCTCTTAACTACCTTGCAGACACCATTTAGTTATGCAAATACGAGCTTACCTTTGTTTTCTTGCTTTGCCATACAAGTAAAGCAGTTAAGGTTTCAAAATTGCTGTGTAAATCAGACATTATTGCAGATTTCCATTTCCACAATGTATTGTCAGCTATTCATTTTATATGTAAGATAGCCTTGTATTGAAGAAATGTATACGAGGGCATGGTTGGTCAACCGGTTAATTAAGGGCTGTGTTGGCAGACAGCTTTGTTTGAGAAGGTTGGGATGCTGTAGTCATCTGAAAAGTCTAAGTTTGTGATGAGGAAACAGGGCATTGATTAAAATACAGGATTTTAAATAAAGGTTCTCACACAAAATAGAGGGAGGATATTTTTTGTAGCAATGTAGTGTAAATGCCGGTAATCAGGAATATGGAACATGAAACCACATCATGTTTTGGGTTCCTCTCCTCACAACAGTCTATTCCAATGCCTAGGAAAGCAAACACTGGAATTCCACAGGCAGTTCTTAAGAGATCTCTTGGTCCCTTGGCAGGATTCTGGCAGGCAAGGGGCAGCTCTGGCTGATCACACAGCATGTGTTATGAACTGCATTTGATTTTATGGCTTTCCAAAAAGGTGTCCAAAACGGAGGTTGGTTATTTTGGGTTTTTTTCTGTCCCACTTCACTTTGTAAGGCCTTTCAGCCATCTTAACATGTGTTTTTCCTCACCCAGTTGACCCAGGCCAGGGAGTTATTTGCCAAGAGCTCCCAAAGGCAGTGACTAGAGTGCAGATCTCACTGGTCCAGTTTGGAATAGTTTGGCTTTTGCTCACCCTTACCCCATATCTTCTGGAGACTCCTCCCTGCCTCCTCCTTTAAAATTCTCTTGCACCCTTCTTTGTTTCTTTATTACTCCTGCAGCTAAACTTGCCACTTCCCAGTGGTAACGGCAATGCAAAGTGGATTCTTCTAAGATGGCAGCATTATGGGTATTCCTTATACATTTCAGAAAATAAACAAAAGCTGATGTGCAGACAATGCTTTCTGAAACTCCTCATCTACTGCAGCTGCTCAGAGAAGAGCACCCTTGAGATAACTCCTATACATATATAATGTCTGGGGAGACCTTATAGTGAGCTCCCAGTCCCTGAAAGGAGCTGTCAGAAGGCTGGGGAAGACTGTTCACATGGGTGGGGAATGATAGGATGAGGGATCATTGTTTGAAACTGGAAAAGGGCAGATTGAGGCTGGACAGGAGGAAAATGTTCTTGAATCTGAGGGTGTGGGATCCATGGAACAGGCTGACTAGAGAAGTGGTGGAGGCCCCATCCCTGGAGCCATTGAAGATCAGGCTGGATGGGGCTATGGACAATCTGTTCCAGTTAGAGATATCCCTGCTTGATGTAGGGGGGGTTGGACTGGATGACCTCTGGAGGTCCCTTCCAACCCAGTACATTCTGTGATTCAATGATAGCAAAGATGCATAAAACCCCAGCATGATCTTTTACCTGAGTGTCTGTCTGTGGAGTGCAGTTATTTACTTGTTCCTGCCAGAGGCAGCCATGGTAGAGAGATGTCACCTGCTTAAAGAAGTTCAGTTGTTGTACCAGTTTAAATGGAAATTGCTGATGTGGCTTGGCAGCTTGGACCATCTCTTCATCCAAAGTTGTCTAAACATCACCTGACATTACCACATCTGAGCAGTGCCTAGTGGCTTCACAGCACCTTCCTCTCATGGGGAGGTTCCTGTTTTACAGACAGACCACTGAGGTGCTGGGTAAAGCTGCCTGCAAATGTGGTCACAGAGCAGTGAACACAGATCTCTTGGTTCTAAGGCAGCTGCACAGGGATCAACCTTCCTCTCATGTGTAAATAAGTTTAGTAAAGGCAACCTCAAGCCCAGATCCAAACTACCACTAATAGGAATGCTTTTGCTTTCAGCACTGCTAGATAGAAATCTTTCACAGGATGATTCTTTGATGTGGCTTCTGTTACTCAGGGTCTGTTCGCTCCTTTTAAGCAGGGTATATTGAAGAGCTTATAAAAAAACCCAGCATGGATGATCTGTTGCTTGGTTGTACATCTCGTGTTTCAGCTAAAATATCAGTGCTTTGGCTTATTAAGAAACCCAGATGTAACAGAACCAACCAGAGTTTTATGTTTGGCTGGAAGTTTGCCCTTACCAAAGGGAGCAGGATGGGTACAGTTTTGTCAGTACTGGAAAGACAGGCAGTTCCTGGTGGTGTCTCCATTGACACCTCAGTGGTGGTCATCTGAGTTGGGCTTTGAAAAGCACTGGTGTTTATGAAAGTCACTGCTGCATCCAGCGGGATCTTCTTACTGCACTGTCCACTGGCAAGAACCAACAGAAAAGAAAGGGTGCCAGAAAGGGTGGAAGGAAGCTCTTCTTTGCTACAGAATTTCAGCTTCATGAGTGCACGCGAACAAATCACCTTACTTGAGTTTTAAAGTGGGGTTGTGTCGTTTGCCATTGTTTTATTGCAAAGTGCTTACCCTGGTTTCACCCTCTGCACTTTCTGCACTGTCTAGATGGTCCAGCAGAAGGGGTTGGATATTTACAGAGATTTAATTGAAAGTGAAGTGATTCTATTAATTTTGCATTGTTATATCCCAGGTGTCTACTGTAATGACACCGATCTCTTAAAAGGTGATATAGGGTGCTACCCGAATTTTGATAATATCTTAGGATTTACATAATTATGTGATTTCTAATTGTTAGCTAAATTATGCTGTGCTCACCTTTCAAAGAGTTGTCAGGTGGCTGCCCAGAGTATGTAACAAGCCAAATTTTAAGAGATCACTTTGTTTCTATACTCTGAAAGCCAAGTTGGTTGGAGAGGAGGCAGACTGAGCAGTCACTTCCTTCAATGGCTTATTCATAGTGCAGAATCTACATGAGAAAGATTTGTATATTTGGATTATTGAAGTGGGGATGCTGATTGACAGCGGCTGAACAGGAGCCAGCAGTGCGCCCAAGTGGCCAGAAGGCCAACAGCATCCTGGCCTGCAACATAAATAGTGTGGCCAGCAGGACTAGAGAGGTGATGATACCCCTGTACTCAGCACTGGTGAGGCCTCACCTCAAGTAGTGGGGTCAGTTCTGAGCATTTCAATACAAGAAGGACATTGAGGTGCCAGAGTGAGTCAAAAGAGGGGCAGTGAGGCTGGTGAAGGACTGGAGCATAGGTCTGATGAGGAGTGGCTGAGTGATCTGGGATTGTTTAGTCTGGAGAAAAGGAGGGTGAGATAAGACCTTAGTGCTCTTTACAGCTACCTAAAAGGAATGTGTAGAGAGGTGGGGGTCAGACTCTTTTCCCAAGTCAGTAGCACTAAGACAAGAGGAAATGGAGTCAACTTGTGCCAGGGGATGGTTAGATTGGACATCAGGAAAAAGTTCTTCTCTGACAGAGTGTCAGGGTTTGGAACAGGCTGCCCAGGGAGGAGGTGGAGTCGCCATCCCTGAGGGGAGTTCAAAAAACGAGTAGATGTGACCCTGGGGAACAGGGTTTAGTGGGCAGAGTAGGTTTGGGTTGACAGCTGAACTGGATGATATTGAAGATCTCTTCCAATCTTAATGATTCTATGATTCTGTTTCTTTAGACTCTCAACAGTTGTAAACATTAACGTCATTGTATGATGCATCCAATTACAAAGCTCTCTACCACATAATAGAATTAGACCACATTGTCAGAATGGGATAGATCCCACTGCTGTTGAAGCCCCTTAAAAAAGTTCCTATTGCTGTTGCTGGTGTGGATACAGATTCCCAAACCCTTCTCAGAGTCACCCGAAAGAGCTCCCTCTTGCTTTTCAGAGTGGCACTTTATAGAAATAGCCCAAAATCTCCTACACAAAATGTCATGGCTTAGGAGTGAAAGTTGAATAAATCGAGCTCAGCTAGGAAGGTTTCTCTTGGGACTGGAACCTTGGGAACCCAATAAAGTCAGTAATGGACAAAAAATATTAGAAAACAGAAAGATCCATTGATCTTCCTTCGTATAGGTGTACAGACTGTACAGACAGGTCTGTGGGCTGTGTCTCCTGGGTATCTATGGTTCTGGTCTCTAGGTGTGCAGGTACAGGGAACCAAACACAGGACACCAGTCTTTCTCTCTGGATCGATCTCTTGTGTACTACTATTTGATCAGCTGTCTCTTTTTTGATATTAAATGCTTTAAATGACTTGAAAAGCAGAAGAATAAGTTTCCTAACAGCTTTGTCTGCACTTATTTTGAAAAGTGCAAAAGCAGATCTGCCTGCCAAGCTGAGATCTGGTTCTGGAACTATTTACTCAATAGACAATGCTCTAAAAAGGTAACTTTTCATATCAAGAAGTACAACACAGACTTAATCTGTCTGCCTCTCTTCTCAAACAGAACTGCAAGTGCTTACGTGCTGCTCTATGAAAGCTCAATAACGAATGTTGGACCTGGCTCTTTCAAAAGCTGGATATATCACAGGCAGCCCAAGTGTGCTCATACCTGCATACACACATGTCACACATAGAAGTATCTCAACTTTTATTGATTACTTGCACTTGCTTCATGATAGAAATTTTTATTTATATCTGGTTTCTTACTCTTGCTTTGTGCCTGCCCTGTGCTTGGATAAAAAGGAAGACAGAGTGCCCACTGCAGCAATGGGTGAAGCCCAGAGTAGTGACAAATAACAAGGTTACATCTCCATCTCAGCACTTAGGACCTACATCCTAGATCTAAATAGGTAGTTTCCCCAGAGTATCTTGGGGAATTATGAACCATTGCAAGATACTGAGGGAAAAAAATAGCTGCTTGTGATGCCAGCAAAGCTGAAAACCTGTCACCAGTCTGAACTTAGTAGATATTTATAAAGTCTGGGAATTTCCACTGTCCTTATTTCATAACATAGTTGTCTGTCTGAGCATCTCATGACTGAACATGCAACGCCACAACCTGATGAAACTTATTTAGTGAAAGGAAGTTTGATCCCAGCCTCTTGCTACTCAAAGGTGATTGCAAACTGTGTTTGGTGTGGCAACACATAAAGTGTACCTGAAGTATTCTGCTACAGGCTGTACTCCTCTTCTTCATGGATGTAGAGGTCTTTTTCATCTTTCTTTCAACTTGCAGCCTGCTGGTAGGCTGAAGCCATTATGGGTGTAGAAATTTGCAGGGGGAAAAGAAAATTACTCTAATGAAGGGTCAATCAAAATTGTCCCTGGTCATTGGTCGGTATATTTAAAGAATTACTGCAGTAATTATATTTTATGACCATGAGTAATTTTTCTGTTTTTAAAAAAGTGCTTCATTTTACCCATCTCTTTTAGTGCATTTCCATTTGGTGTGGCTTGGCTGCACAGAGAAATGTGGCAGCTGGTTGCTTCAAAATATTTCACTGAGCGCCAGATTCCTCAGCTCTGGCATACCTGCGGGCCACATGGATGGACATAATTGCAAACAGCTGTCCACCCACCCATCTAACAGCTAAGAGGAGTCACTTCAGTAGAAGAAGGCTAAAACAGATCATTCTGAAGGTGAGGAATAGCAGGACTACCTGTTCGTATGTTTGCTTGTTTATTCATAATCTATTACTAGCTAATGGTCTTCAGAGACAAGTTCCTCTGCTGTTTTCATGGTGATGGATCTTGCAGAACCACAACAGATGCTCACCAAACCAAACAACAGCTTGTAACAACGCAGTTCAAGAAAAGCGTAGAACTGCTTGAGAGAGTCCAGCACACAGCCATAAGGATGAGGAAAGTAATGGAGTATCTCCCTGATGAGGAAAGGCTGAGGGAGCTGGGTCTCTTTAGCTTGGAGAAAAGGAGACTGAGGGGTGACCCCATTAACGTTGATCAATGTGGAAAGGGAGGGTGTCAGGAGGAAGGAGCCAGGCTCTGCTCAGTGGCATCCAATCATAGGACAAGGGGCAACGGGTGTCAGCTGGAGCACAGAAGGTTCCACATAAATACACAAAGAAACTTCATCACGGTGAGGGTGACAGAGCACTGGAAGGGGCTGCCCAGGGAGTTGTGGAGTCTCCTCTGCAGACATTTAAAATCCACCTGGACATGTTCCTGTGCAACTTGATCTAGATGATCCTGTTTCGAGGTCTCTTCCAATCCTGAAAATTCTGTGATTCTGTGATTCTATAAAAGCACAAACATTTTAAGAGCCTTCCTATCAATTAACAGACTTTTTATGGTGCCAGTGAAACAATGAAGATGGAAAGCATGAAGCCTTAGGCATGTATTAGGAAAGGTCCCTTGGAACTAACTGTGCAAAGAATTATTCAATGTAGACATTTTTTGAACAAAAACTGAGACTGGGAATTGGATTAGATCATCTTTCAAGGTCTCTTCCAGTCCCTAACTTTCTGTGATTCTCACCTACAGCAAGAATCGCATACCAGGGATCACATACCAGGGAGCACTGATAAGTCCTTGCTAGTCCTGGTTTAGTCTGAACTTGTATCCCAGCTCATCCTGACCCAAGCATCCTGCACTCAGTGGTTGCAATCACATTCAATCATGACTAGAGTCACCTTGGTACATTTTCTACCCTCCAAAAGCTGGTTATATTTATGATCTGTATTCAGATCCCCTTTTGGAAATGAATCTTTCAGGGTAGTTTGCATGATCCTAAAGTTGTCAGCTAAAATTCTTCAAGTGGGGACGTTCAAAGTCTAGACCCACAGTTGAATGTACTGATTTATATATGTATCTCAGTTGTACTCTCTGCCTCTCACCCTGAAACCATCTATTTCCTCTAACCCACTTCTTCCTTTCCACTATCTATTCAAACAACAGAATAGCAGCTGTTGAGATCTAAAACCTCCTCAGAGCTGGTAAATGAGACAGAGGCAGCACCATGATTCCTTGATCTATATGAACAGGATATTTGGAGGCAAGGCAATTCAGGAGAGTTGGTGTGCTGTTGCAGGAGCAAGGGGAAGGTGATGCTTTTTGTAGACTTTCAACTTCTATGTCTGCAAACAGGGTGCAGATGGGAAGCTTAGAACATCCCCAAGGCTGCTTTTCATCTCCTCTGAATTATCTAAGGATAGGTGGTGGACCTAGGGCATGTTCTGTCATTGAAGAAAAAAGGATTTGCCTCTACTTTCCTCCTCACCCAGTAAATTTTATGTGTGCTGTTGTATAAGGCTACAAACAAAGGAAGAGGCTGGAACTGAATGCTCACTTTACTACATACACGACCAATCCACAATTAATTACTAAGCCAAATACAAAGCTTTTTTGCCCATTTATTTTTTCCTTCTCTTGTTGTTAGGCCCTCAGTTCTCCTGGAAGGCAAGTGACATCTGTCTGAAGAGATTTACACTGGGCACAGAAGAGGCTGAGCACACAGCCTTTCCTGTTACATTTCAAGGCTTCATGGAAAACTACAGGTGCAAAAGGATCTGTCAATGCACTGCTATAAGAAGCAGAAAATAGTTGAACAGAAGTAAAATTGAGGATGTGGTGTGGTACAGCATGTGCTCAGACTGATCACTTCTGACCAGGCAAGGTCTGCTGCTTTGAACGGACCTCATTTGCCGTTTGGATGTATCTCATCATGATTTACCTCAGATACGATGCTGCGATACCATTACTCACCACACTGCTCTGCAGGCACATCACATATAAACTCTACACCACGTTAAAAGGAGAGCTGAAAATCAGCACCAAGCATTTATTTTGCGGCACAGATTCCTTTTTCCACAACCAAAATGCTGTCTCCCATCATAAATGTTACCCATAAATACTGTGTCATAGGAATAAGGTGGCAGCTAGAGGCTTGCAGGCTCTGCTTAGGTCTTGATATTTCTGATCCCATTTTTTGATGTACAGTACCACAGTTGTGCTACTATCAATCTGACAAATATTATTGTCCAAGTGCATGCAGTGAGAGCTAGATATATCAGAGGCATAGGATCTGGGGAATGGCATGAAAGCCAGGCACAGATTGTTACTGATCCAGTGATTGCCAGTTACTTCGCAGAACTGAGCTCCCACAGTTGCCCAGCAGGATCACTAGGTAGTACTCCTGTAAAACAGGTGCATAGGAGCACATAAGAAGAACACGTCTGTCTCTCCTCCTGCCTCCAGCAATAAAGGTTATTAATGGAAAAAGTCAGATGTCTTGCTTAAAAATTTTTCTTGTTTAAAAGCAAAAATAGTATTCTCTTCCTCCCCTGACAGTGCCTTCCAACTTTGTGTCATCAACATATTCATAAGCCCACTTCTTTTTGAGCCAACACCAGTCCTGAAGGAGCTCCATTAGTAGCTATCTCCAGCCCAATACTTCCTCTCTTGACACAGCCTGCTGTCATCTCTGCTTTAACTGGTTTTCTAACCATCTCACAGTTTCTTTACGAATCCTCCTTTTCTGCGTGAGATGCTTTCTCACATGGCTCCAAACCAGCTGTTTCACTGGAATCCAGAGCACTGTATTTGCTTTGTCAAGAGAAAAGCCATCTATAAAAAGCCATTATGTTAGTCTGGCATGACCAGACTGTGACTAAACCAGAGTGAAATAAGACATTTTCTATCTTATTGCTTAACTTGATTCTTTCCTACAAAATCTATTCTACAGATCTGCATGTTGCTGCAAACTAAATGACCCAAGATAACCAGATTGCATTCACTTCTTAGCCCAGTTTCAACGATTGATATGGTGTTTTTCGGTCCTTAGTCATCTCCTCTGTCTCAACTGTTCAGGAAGAGGAATTCCTAATGAGAAGATGATGCTTCCCCGGAATTTCTGGAGTAGAGATCCTCCAAACCCACTTTGAGATGGGTTTCTGAGTTCTGCTTCTAGCATCATAAAGCTAATTCCCTCTGGCCATACTTTGTGTCTCTCCCTCTTGTCAGTGACTTTGTGTATAAAGAGAAAAAAAAGGCACAATGCATGTGCTTTAGGAAAAATCATTATTAAACTCTACCCTTGCCTAGTGCATGGCTGTTCCCTGGCTTCTTTTCCTAATTCCTAGTTAACAGGGCTGGAACATTTGTTGGTATTTGTTTTAATTCCTTTGTAAGGTCTAATATAGCTTGACTTTTGGCAATTCGTACTTATTTCTGCTCTTTGACCTTATAAGATGCAGCTTTCTCAGCTGATTAGTCTTCTCATACCTTCTAGGCTCCCTGTGATTAGCCAGGAGATTTTTAAGGTGGGTTTTTACTGAGTTCCTTCCTACAAGGTCCCCTCCTAGCTTTACCTTTTTCTTAGGGACCAAGTTCAGGATATTTTTTGGACCTCTGACACAAAGCAATCTGTTTTAAGAAACCAATCCTTTTCAACATATATCAGTAAGTGAACAGGTAGAAAAATATGTAATAATATATTATTGATGATAAAATAAAACAATAATCTTATATAAATAAGACTATTTATATAAATGTAAAAAAATTAATAAAAAAGATTTATAATAATAATATAAAAAGATTTATTTATATAACAATGCAATACATATGTATTATATTTAATAATCGTCTCACAAATATGTGTGGTAGTTTTGGTCGATATACATATTTGGAGAGAGAGAGAGAGAGAGAGAGAGAGAGAGAATGCATGTTAGTGGCCTCAAGTTTAGTTAAGGGAGGTTTAGATTGGGTTTTAGGAAGAAATTCTACTAAGAGAGTCATTGGGCACTGCAGCTGGCTGCCCAGGGAGGTGGTGGAATCACCCAGGAGGTGTTTAAGAAACAAGTAGCTAGAGCACTTAAGCCTGGGCTCTTAACAAGGTCCCCTATTATGAGAGATGACTAAAGATGCTAGTAAGAAAAATTAAATTTAACCTTTGACCTAATCCACATCTATTCCTAATCCAAATTAGAGCAGTGGAAAAGGCCTTAACTGACTGTGTGAAAAGAATTACCGAAGGGCAGCAGGCAGTGTGCCAGGACCTCAATAAATGGGGGCTGTTTTATGCAGATTTTTTTCATTAGAAGCCTTCACCTGGGGTGAAACACTGGGCCTCGTTACACAGGGCCTAAGTCTGACTGGTAATGCCAGAAATGAAGTATAGGGAGACAACCTTTAGCCTAGCTGATGTCAGGATGGGGCAGAGCATCATTTCTGGTGTTCATAGGAATGCATGGGCTCTACCTCTTGAAGGGTACAGCAGAGAGGAAAGAGGAGTGCAGTGTTGCTTCCTTCCAGGCACGCTGCCCAGCTGGGTTGCCAGAGTCTTTTTCAAAGGGGATACTCAAGGGAATGCCGGGAGGCATCCTGCCCTCAGAGGTGTCACAGCTGAAGCATTTTGATGCTGAAGCACAGCATGAAAAACGAAGTTCAGGGAAAAGTTGTGCATGAAATGAGATGTCTATCCCCAAATACATAGCCCCAACCAACATGTGCATTTGCTTATTACATATAATGTCTTTGGGAAGATTATGAGTCATTAGATTATGAGTTCCAGACTGCTATCAATAACTGCATTGTAGCACCCAGTCATCATGGCCTTGTTATTTCACACAATCCCCCATAGTTAGGCAAAGCATTATGGAGTCTCCTTCTCTGGAGACAATGCAGTAAAATTTTCTCTATATGCAGTCACCAATCTTTTATTTGCACTCAACAAAATGCAAAAAAACCATCTTGGGGTACTGACACTGGCAGCTACATGAACTACAGGGTCTGCTGCCCTGGATCACTCTGTAAAGAAGTGGGCTTTAGCTTATATGGAGGGTTTTCTCATTTTTTTCCCGTCTCTCTTTTGACTACAGAGGGAGCAAAAGGAGCCAGATGGCAAAATGAAGAGTCTAAGCATGCATGGCCATCACCCACTGAAATAAATAGAAGTTTGAAGGTTGGGGAAGAACTGTTCACAGGGACAGGGAATCAGAGGATGAGGAGTCATTGTTTGAAGCTGGAAAAGGGAAGATTGAGGAAAAAAGGAGGAAAAAGATCTTGAATCTGAGGGTGCGGGTTCCCTGGAACAGAGAGGTGGTGGAAAATCCATCCCTGGAGCCATTCAAGGCTGGATGGTGCTCTGGGCAATCTGTTCTAGTTAGAGCTGTCCCTGCTTGTTGTAGGGGGGTTGTGCTAGATGCCCTTCGGAGGTCCCTTCCAACCCAATACATTCTATGAGTCTATAAGTATCTTCCCTGTTAGAGCAAAATGAATTGTGCTTTTAATTTACATGTGTGAATTAAGTCCTATGGCCCCAACAGGTTATATTGCTTCTCCTTCCAGGCAGCCTCTCACAAAAAGGCAGAACAGCTCCTCTGCCTGGATCTCAGGATAGTAGTTTGAACTCAGAAAGTTTTGTGACAAGGGAAATCATCAAGTTCCACACACTGTGAAGGTACCTAGATGTGTGCAGCCAAACTGCAGGCTGCACACAAGCTCTCTATCTGTGGACAGCTAGTGCTGAGTTGCTGTGCAGTACTGGTGGCACAGAGCACCCAGGAGCAGATGCCTCTCATATCTGACGTGAATGAAGCAGAACATGTGCCCTTTCCAAGTTGCTGGAGACCAGTTTGTTGCACTAATCTATTCTTTCTCAAACAATGTCTGAAAGCAGGACAAAGGATCCTGACCATCACTTACCTGCCTCTATTCCCGATTTTATTCCTCTATGCTTCTAATAACTTTGAAGGCTCCTGACTCCAGGAGCTGGATTCCTTTACATTGTAGGGAACGTGCTGGAAGAAAGCAATGAGTGCCAGATATTTTTAATTTTTCAGGGCTCACCCTCAACCCATGCTGTGAACTGGAGCAGGGTTGTTTTCATTCAGAACTTGACACTGGAGCTTGTACAGAATGGCTGCGTGTATAAACTTTCAGCTTTCTCTCAAATGCCTCTGAAGCTGAAAGCCCCATTTTTTTTCTTATCCAAAGGGCAGAATAACTTTTGCATCTCACCTAGCTTTAATTTTAGGCAGTGTTAATAGAATTTCCAGCACTGTAGTGGGGAATTGACTGGAAACATCCCAGTCACTGGGGGTCAGGGGTGCTACTCTCCAAGAGAAGGGTTTGCCACAGCACAGCCTCTGTGTGGAGCTGATACAAAACACCATTTGAAATATAGAAACATGCAGTACTTTTTCTCTATGGCCAAGATAAGCCTTCACTTCTGGGACCCACCCTGTGAAACTGCTGTGAGAGTTCAAATGATGGAGTGAGTTGGCTGAGGCCAAGTTCTGGTCTGTAATGTACCCCTGTAACTTTTCTGAGGCAATGCAGCTGAGCAGGTGTAAGTCAAAGAAGAATACAAACCCAACCTTAAACCAGCATTTCAAATTCAACACTGTAGATTAACCTTGTTTTCCTCTTGTAGCCTCATTTTGCAAGATACTAAGTGACCAGTTCTACCTTGGCTCAGCCCCTGTCCATGGAGCTGCTGTAGCATGGGGACTGGAGTAAGGACTTCGTGTACTCCTGGGCCCTAAGGCTGACTGAATAAATCCTCAGGGACAACTCTGTAAATGCTTAGCATTCAGCTCAGGTGCCAGAGTCTTACAAAGTGCTCATTGTAAATATCATGGAAAGTCTGACAGCAGAGAAAAGTGTCTGAACTGCAACAGATCTCTACTAGAAGTGGAATTTCTGTGTGCCACGAGCCACTCTATTTTCAAACCCTTATTTCAGAATACTGAATTTTAATTGATCAGTTGCAGCTAATTAGTGGGAGTTTTGTAAAAAACATAACCCCAACTTCATCTAAAAATTATCTAAGGAAGGATCAGCATCAGATTATTTTCTTTCATATGTAGGACATGTCGAGTGGGAAGTATCTCGTAAATCCCAAGACATCAACACAAACTCACCCACATCACTTTATTATTAACTAAAATAAAACCATATTTGCTGTATCAGTACGTGAAAAAAAAATAGTTCCCTAGATTCTGGGAACATAAGATGTCTCTAACACTTCTGTTCATATGAAGTCCAAGGAGAAATGGAGTTAGTTATTTTCAAGGACTAATGGGAAAG
Source organism: Upupa epops (assembly GCA_013397515.1). Classification (NCBI taxonomy): domain Eukaryota; kingdom Metazoa; phylum Chordata; class Aves; order Bucerotiformes; family Upupidae; genus Upupa; species Upupa epops. The sequence goes on along the minus strand of VZRI01012240.1, from coordinate 73,215 downwards.
CAGTTCCCAGGAACAGAAGTTACTGCCATCAGTGGTAACTCAGAAAATGTTTGAGACGTAAAATATACAATAAACTGAACTTTGTATGTCTTATTCCATAAGCAGTGAAGTAAATGAAAGGGCTCAGATTAACATCAGTAGCTTTTGGAGCTGCATCTGTGCCTCACACCTAACATTACGGCTTCACATTCAAACACAGTCAACACTGTATATCACTCACAAAACAGAAACGGTGCTACCTACTTTTAGTAATGACTGTGCAGTGAAGGCAGTATATATCCAGAAGGTAATTGCTTCCATCTGTTTCAAAGCATGCCATATTTTTGTTATAGTTACATACCTCTGCTAGAAGAATAGCATCAGAAATGCATGAATCCTGGCTATGGCATCATTTCACTAAATTCCCCCTGTTTAGAACAATTTTGTTTTTCCAGGCAGTGGAGTGAAATATAAATTGCCTACACAACCTGCTATCTCAGCTGGTACTTCTGAAAATATACTGTGTCTCATGTGATAAGTTGTCATCCAAGATTCTTGAAATATTCTATGAGTAAGACAGTACCCATTTTTATTATCTCCATTCTGCAGAGTGAGAGCACGGTGCTGGCTCTGGTGTGGATTTACCACATTGGCTAGCAGAGCCAGGAAGGGAATCTGCAGTGGTTTTGTCTTACTGCCTTCTTGTTCCCTGGGATTGCCTGTTGCTCTCAGATGGATCTGTTCATGCTTGGAGTCTTGTTGAGTGAGGCCAACAGGCAACATTTCTTACTTGAGATCATATCTGCTAGTTAGAAACAGCTGCCTGTGCACAACACCTTCAAATTAAAGATATCAGAAAAGTCAGTGAGACTAACAGGGCTGGAAAAAAAACCCTTCAGTGCCCAAGCTGGGGCAATGTCTTGTAACTGTCAGGTGAGGCACTGGAAAGCAGCATCACGAATAACTGCAAGGTAAAATTATGAAATCAGGGTAAGATTTCAAGCTGCAAGTCCTGGCACCTGAGGAATCAGTTGGGATAACTCAGGTCCCATAGACATGAAAGTTGAGCACTCCTGATGCTTGTGTGGTTGAGGAGTCTGTTGTCATGTCCTCACACCAACCACTGAGTCTCCTCAGCTTTGCTTTTGGCAAACTACTTGGTCCTCATTGCTCAGCTGCCTGGTGCCTCTCAAAGCACTTGTCTTATGCACACGTGCAGTCTTGCTGTTGGCCTGTCTGCTTTGCTTACATTCCATGAGTGTGAATCCAGCATCCAGAAGCCAATGAGTCCACGTACCACAGCAAATTATATCATCTTCTTACAGCTTCTCTGGGACTTTCAGTCTGATGAACCTAGCTGACCCTGGATGAGCTGTTTCTTAGCCATGACAAGATGCTGCCTACCATCCCCTGCGATTAACAGTGTGCATAGCAGAGACAATGACAAAACCATGTTTTCTAAAGATAAAGTACAAACCTACGTACTTAAGGATTTTAATGAATAATTTTGATTGCAGCATCTTCATTTGCCTGCCATTAACAGTTAAGGAAATGCTGCTGTGATCTGCATCCAGTGCTTCACACAGGGTCTGATGACATATCTGTGCAATTGTTTTGCCTACTCAGATATCACTGGGGTCCACATGCAATGAGAGGTGTCATCACAGAATCAGAGAATTAGGTTGATTGGAACAGACCTTTCAGATTATAAAGTCCGATTGTTAAACAGGCACAGCCAGGTCATCACTGACCCTGAGCAACAGGCCCACACCCCATTAAAATACCTCTAGATATGGCGACTCCACCACTTCCCTGGGCAGCCTGCTCCAATATTTGGTAATCCTTGCAGTGAAGAAATTTATCCTAATGTCCAATCTAAACCTCTCTTGGCACAATGGGAAGGATTTTTCTCTCATCTTGTCACTTGCTAGTTGGGAGAAGAGACTGACCTCCACCTCACTAAAACCTCCTTTCAGATAGTGGTAGAAGACACTAAGATCTCCTCTGATCACACTTTTCTCCAGGCTAAACAATCCCAGTTCCCTCAGCCGCTCTGCACAGGACTTGTGCTCTAGGCCTTTCAGTAGCTTCACTGCCCTTCTCTGGACCTGCTCCAGTACCTCAGCATCCTTCTTATGTTGAGGTGTCCAACTCTGAATCCACTACTCAACGTGAGGCTTCACCACTGTTTAGTACAGGGGGACAATCACTTCTCTACTCCTGCTACACACACTATTTCTGATACAAGCCAGGATGCTGTTTGCATTCTTGGCCACCTGGCTCACGCTCTGTTGGCTGTCAACCAACACCCCCAGGTTCTTTTTTGATGGGCAGCTTTCCAACCACACATTGTTGGATGGGGCTGTTATGACCCATATACAGGACCCAGCACTTGGCCTTGTTGAACCTCATACATTTAGCCTTGGGACATCTATCCAGCCTGTCCAGATCCCTCTGTAGATCCTGCCTTCCAGCAGATGAAGTTTAAGTATGTATGAAAAACCCATCAGACATAGAGTTTCAAAAAGCAAATAAGGTGTCCAAGAATTCAAGAGAATTTATAGCCTATTAAATCAAAGAAATCTGGAAATTTTCGGAGCCAAGGACATGCAAGACAGATGCTATTGACAAAACCCGACTATTTAGGATTTTCATTCATGATAAAACATTCACAATATAATGGCAGAGAAAAGGGACCTGCACATTTTTTCACTGCAGTTATTTTAAATAAAATAATGTCATTTTTCCTCATCCTGAACTGTGACAGCAAGGTAGGACTGTACTGGAAATGAAACAGTGACGCACATTTAACCATTTTGCATAGCCATAGTAGTTTCAAGTCCTTTCAGCTGTAATTAAAAGCTGTGGAGTTCCTGAATAGACGATAAATCACAGATTAAAAAGCCTTCCAGAAACACATGCCACTTCTGTGTTTTACAAGTCACACTTGGTATTGGAGTCTCACTGCCTATTCTTTGTTCTCCTCTTTACCCCTCACCATTTACCCCTCACTCAACCAAAAGGTTGATTTATGCCAGCATGGTCAGAATTTCATTACTTGCTGTTTAACCTAGTGGAAATAAGCCCTGTCTTGTAAAAAATCAGTTTGCTTTTTTGTTCTTTTACTCTAGAATATTGAACTGAAACTCCTTTTCTTCTCTCTCAGAAGCAACTGCTTGAGTTTTTTAGTCTTTAACAAACATTTCCTTCAGAAGCAACCTCTTTTATTTTATATATTTTTCCCTTTCAGCAATGAGGACTGGAGGATTAAAGAAAAGGGATGTGTTTTATAGAACTTTTTTCCACGGGTGTGTCTGATGTGACAGACTGTGTCCCTGGAACACCTTGGCTCACATGTAGCAGCAGTGGGTGTGGTGATTATTTCCTGGTACAAGGATGGATTTCAGGAAAGCACTGACTCTGTCTTCTCCACCCAGGCAGGTTCCTGCCTGAGGGTACTCAGGATTGAATTATAAACTGCCTTGTGAGCAATGCTGGCATTTGGGTTGAAGATACTCCCCCTGCCTCCCTCCCTGCTTCCTACTTCTTATTTTAAATTCGGCTTTTCAAAGCTTGTGGCCAAAAATACTCTGATAGATCTGTGGTGCTGCTGACTCTCAATAGCTTCACAAAAGAGACTGAAAGATCACTTTATGAACTTCAGCTTCTTCATGAAATTGCTTCATGAATTTTCCTTTCAACCCCCCCCCCCCTTCTTGGCAGATATAAAAAGAATAAGAAAAAAGTGTGTAAATTTATTGCTGTAGGGAGCTGTATGAATAGCCACGGAGATCAAAGTGCTCTCTCCACCATGCAGGTGTGGCATTGAAAGAGCCAATTCTCCCTTTCTGTGCTAAGCCCTGTGCTGAGGGAACATATTTGTTGGGCAACACCTTTCACAGCCAAGCCTGGAAAATGCCTGAACTGGAAAAAGCCACTGAATAGGGAGAACGGATGCAAAAGCTGTGCATCCAGGTCAGACTTAGATAAACCAGAGAGCAGAAGGTGCATAAGACAGAAAAGAACAGACCATGTTCTGTGAGGAAGGGCTTCCTGATATCTGACCTAAACCTCCCCTGGCACTGCTTCATGCCCTGCCCTCTCATCCTATCACTAGTTGCCTGGGAGAATAGCCTGGCTCCCACCTGTCTATAATTTCCCTTCAGGTAGTTACAGAGAGTTAAAAGGTGCCACCTGAGTCCTCTTCTCCAGGCTAAACAACCCCAGCTCCCTCAGCCTCTCTTCATAAGACTTTCCTTACATCCCTGATATTAGGCCATAGGCTGGGCTTGATGATCTCAGAGGTGTTTCCCAGCCTCAATAATTCTTTGATTCTGTGTTGTAGGCACACTCCAGAGAACACACCTGCATAGGGAGTTCAGCTTCTGATGCCTACCAGCACAGGGGATTCACCAAGGGTCGAAGCACTAGTGATCTTTACCTTTGGAAGATTCAAAATTTAAATGAGCTTCAGTCATAGTTAGAAATTTGAGGTTTCTAGGTCTGAGGCATCAGGCACTTCCTATGGTGACTTGCTGAAACTTTTTCAGCTCTGCAAATACACAACTGGGACAATGGTTTCTGGTTTCAGACACCTCCTCCTTCTTGACTTCACTTTCATTCTTTGTTGGGAGACAAAAGCAAGGGACTGCGCTAGCATGGCAGTCATTTTGTCCTGGAAAGCTGATGAACGGGGAGAGAGTGGTATCTCAAGAATCAGAGCAAGGTTTTTCATCTGAATTCCATTGTTTGCTGAAAGTTCTTCCCTTGTTTGTGGACACAGAAACTGGTCCTGTATGGGCTGGTATGGAAGCCCACAGAACGGAGAACTGGACCTTAAATTGCTTGCTGGCACTGAGACACATATGCCTGTACTTGATGGATACCATATTTCCACGGGGAGTAAGAACAGCTGGAATTAAGTTCACTTTGAGGGGTTCGAGAAAGCAGTTTGGCCCAGTTATGTAAGAACATGTGATTAATCACTGTATGTCTTGGTGCTGCTGGGGTAATGGATTATGAGTTTTGCCTGTGCTAACTAACTGGTTTTCAAAGCCTCCTTATTTTACTTTTGTGAGCAGGCACCGTCAACATTCAACTTGGTCATAAAGTGGCTGTTCATTGTGCTTAGCACAATTATTCCATTTACACCTAGACTGCACATACAGATTTTACCACCGGTGTTGTCTCTCCTTTGCGTAGTATTGTCTGAACCAGAAGTGCCTGCCACTGTCATTTAGAACAAGGGAGATTATAACTAATTGAAGTAGAAGTGAGTGATAAAACTACCAAGGAAAGACATAGGAAACTCGGTATAGTAACCTGTCCCTGTCTCAGTTCCTACACTTGAAAGAATGGAAGTGATGATTCAAATGCTAAGTGCTCATGAAAAAAACAAAGCAAACCAGTGTAACTAAGTTCTTACTACAAATCAACTAAGTATAAGTGGAAATTAACCTCTGAGAAGATATGATTTGGGTAAATGTGAATCTGTTTGGAAAAGGATGTTGAAGGTTTCTCTTTTACAGACTGTCTTCTGCCCAATATCAGATTTTTACCTGAAGAGATTCGACCGTTATACCTAAGCAGCGTAGTTTGGGAGAAATTATGGGGAAAGGGGTTTTTTTTGTTGTTAAGTTTTAATTTTGCTTGATCCATGCTCCCAGTCTCCCAAAACAGTCACTCTTGGAATGAGAACAACCCTGAAAAAATTCCAGCCAAAAAGGCTAAAGTTTATGAAAATAATAAATAACCAAAACTGGGCCCTTAGAACTGGGCCCTCTCCCTCTCCTCCATTCTTTTCCTTTCTTTTTTATTCTATTCTCTTTTCCTTTCTTTTGTATTATTTTCTTCTCATTTTCCTGAGTTTCATTGCTGTCAATGCATATCATTTGCAGCATCAGCCTTCTCTCTGGCATCACTGTTTGATGTTCCATGTAACCTTTCCAGAAGGAAAGACTTTGCAGTTAACAATGGATAAAAATGTTTGCTCTTGGGGCTCTTGCACTGAATAAAGGCAAAAACCTGACGGATTAAACATGAGGTTTATATTTCAGCCAGCAGCCAATCTCTTTCTCTTGGTTTTTACACCCAGATGGAGAAGTATGCATGGCACTCCAAACAAGCTACATGAGCAGAGCAGTGTATAATACCAAATGTTATACATTTATATTTAAGTTGTATTTATATGAACATGAACTTTCTCAGTCACTTCTACACACCATTCTGCCTCTGGTGTCTGCAGTGAGGTTATGGCAGGTCTGTGTCCGTCAGCTGAGGGCGCACAGCTAGGACTGAGCACCACTGTTATTAGCTCAATTTTCTCTTTCATGGGATTTGGAAACAGTTATCACCTGTCTGTACAGAGATCATGTATTTCTCATGAGTCACCTCTTTGGTTTCCTTTCTGGTAATCTTCACAGTAACTAACACTTATGGTGAATCATTTTTGTCACCGCTGGCAATAAGTGGAAATCCTGGCTTCCCAGCCATCAACCTGCACCCTGAGCTTCCTCCTGCTATTTTTGAATGGGCTTCAGCAAAACAACAGTCTGACTCACAAAACGTGAGATCCAAATCTGCTTTTACTGTTAGGATTGCCAATGGTCTAGACCAAGAATAACCTGCCAGAAGTATCTGAAGGCCTTCTGGGTTGGAGGTGTGGCAGGAGGTCTCCACCCAGGCATAACCAGGGAATGGACTGAAAGCCCTGGCAGCTGTCAGGAAAGCTCCCAGGCTCCAAGGCTGTAAGTGACTGATGAGTTAACAACCGGCACTGGGATCTAATTAATAGGCTCCATCACTGGACAGATGTTTCTTGCTCTACTCTGAGGACTCTGGGTATTCTGAACAGATTTTCAGCATTTAAGATATATTTCCTCTGAAACGGGTTTTCTTAGTTGCTAAATTGTGAGCATCTTAAGGGAGAGTGCAGTACATAATTCAAGAGATGAGAGTATAAAGCAGGTCACTTACCTTTCGTCAACAAGAAGACAGAATCAGAACACTAGAGTGGCTTGAGAGTTTAAGTAGGAAGAAAACAAAGTAAGAAATTGAGTTGGAATCCCTTTAGGGTGCTGAGTCTATCCACTCATCCATGTTTGAGAAGTCCCTAATGGCCACAAGGGTAGCACAAACTGAATAAATGGAAACTCTTTGCTGTGATGAAAACTACAGATTAGTTATTACTCCGAACATCAACTGGTTTGTGCCAGAGCTTTGGACTGTGGGGCTTAAACATACGGGAGAGGAAGGGTTGAGGTGGTGTTGGGTGGCTCCAATCTCTCTCAGGTGGCAGGAGGAGAGGCAAGGCCAATTCTCCACCCCTGTCTCCCAGGACTCCTGTTTCCAGCCCTACTTTTCTTGTTTTCCCATGGAAGGCACAGCCTGGCCTCAGTGGAGTCCTGAGGGCTTGCCTTTGGACAGCTGTATTTTACTTAGTTTTAGAAAAGCCTTAAGACAGGTCTGTGCAGTCCCAGGATGCCAAGTCAGAGATGAGTTGAATTAAAAAATAGCCTTGTCATCTGCTTAAGAAAACCCTTGCTGGTTTGATGCACTGTGTGAAATAACCTGGAATTCACTCCTTACTAAACACAGCCTTGTCAGGAAAACTCCAAGTAACTTTCCAAAGCCTATTTCATTAGGTTATGGCTAGATATAAATTTAATACAACACTGGAGGATCTTGGAGGTCTCTTCCAACCTTAATGATTCTGTGATTTTATGATTCTATGAAAGGTCCCCAGTCCTTTAGTGAAGTCAGGGAAACCATGTGGAGGAGATTCTTACCCAAGAGGTTTGGGATGGACATCAGGAAAAATTTCTTCCCTGACAGAGTGGTCAGGGATTGGAGCAGGCTGCCCAGGCAGGGGGTGGGGTCACCGATCCTGGAAGGGTTTAAAGATGTGGCACTTAGTAATATGGTCTAGTGGTGACCTTGGTAGAGTAGGATTATTGGTTGGACTTGACAATCTGAAGGATCTTTCCAACCTGAATGATTCTAGGATTCTAGTTTGGAGGTGAAAGGGCCAAGTATGCAGCATCAGCAGTCCTGGCATGGAGCTACAATGCCATGAAGCATGGCCCCAAGAGTGTGTGTGTGGTGGCCCAAGTGGAAAAGGCCTTTGGACATGTAAACGACAACATTTGTCTCCTGCACTCAAACCCAGACCCATTATCTTATCGTTCATTAGCAGACTATTGAATTCACATAATCAGTAATAGTTTCTGGAAGCAGTTTGGCAAGCAGATATGGAATTACTAACTCACAGCTGGGTAAGAAAAAGCAGCAAATACACCCGTTGTGCCTGATCTCTTCCCTCCCCCTGCCCCTACACCCCCCTTCCTTGTACGCAATGGATTTATTGCCTCACAGTGTTCACAGATGATGTTTTCATAGTCACTAATGAAGTCCCAGCAGCTTTTGAACAATAACAGGACATTACTACTCCTAAAATATGTTATGTGTTTTCCCCATTTTTCTCCATTTAGGCTGAATACTCAGAAGTGTGCTAGCTTCAAAATCTCCTGCTTTATTATTATTATGATTGATGGTGCAGTCATGTGGTGGAAATGTCTGCTGAGACGTGGCTTTTACTTTGTTAATTTGCTTACAGCTTTAAAGTAGAATCTCTAAGTGTCCTGTTAACAGCTCTGTACATGAAAATGTAAATGAATACCAAACACTTGTTCAGTTGCTGTTGTTTTTACAGGGAAAAAGACAACGCAGCAGAGATCTGTTTTCAATTCTCTGGTGCATTCATTTTATCTCCCTGACAGAACCTGGCTCCAACCCATCATAGTTAGCAGTGATAGGAATTTAAGTGGAAAATATTAACTGGCAATAGTTAAAATTCATTTGTTTGGAGATCTACGGTCCTTCAATGCTTATTCAGCAAAACCATCTATTTCAGACCCTGTTTCAGGAAAACATTTCATAGAATCATAGAATCATAGAATCATAGAATCATAGAATCATAGAATCATAGAATCATAGAATGGTTTGGGTTGAAAGGGATCTTAAAGATCATCTCATTCCAACTCCCCTGCCATGGGCAGGGACATCTCCCAATAGCGCTTAAATGATGAGAAGGCTGAAGCACCAAGCCAACAGGCTGATCAAGTTGGGATTGTTCAGCCTGGAGAAGAGGAGGCTCCAAGATGACCTCCTAGCAGCTTTCCAATAGTTGAAGAGGGCTACAAGAAAGCTGGGGTAGGCTTCTTACATTCCTGCATAGCAAGAGGACAAGGGGAAAGAGTTACAGACTTGAAGAGGGGAGATTTAGGTTAGACATCAGGAAACAATTCCTGTGAGGATGCTGAGATGCTGCAACAGGTTGCCCAAGGAAGTTGTGGCTGCCCCGTCCCTGAAAGTGTTCAAGGCCAGGTTGAATGGGGCTCTGGGTAACCTCATCTAGTGAAGGGGGGTTGGAGCTAGATCATATTTCAGGTCCCTTCCAACCCTGGTCATTCTGTTGATCCTATGGTTCTACATGTGCAGATGACTTGTTGAGGAAGGCAGTAGACATGATGGATGGAAGAGGGTGTAGAATGGAAGAGAAATTCCTGTAACTTGGCAAGAAAAACAAAGATTTTATTTGGCCTAATTTCTGTTCCTTTTAATATCAGGGGGATTTTGCCAGGAATTTTACTTAATTCAAAGTACTCTGAGTTGTAATTTTGTTGCTGAGATACAGGGATAAGGGGATGTAGATTCTGTTTAGCAAACCGTGATCCCGTGTCTGTAAGCAGACCCTCAAGGCCCATTGTTCTCTTCTGTGGAAGTTGGATTAGAGGACAATTGGTTAGATTTTAATGCTGTAATTTCTAAGTGTGAACTCTTCAGTCCTGTGCTCTTTTTTTTCCCAGAAGTTTCCAGAGTCAGTCAACACATGGTTCCAATTTTGCCCCACCTCAAAGTCTTATGATGTAAATTTTAATGGAAAATGTCACTTTGGAAACCAAAAAAGCTGTGTCAAGCAACAGAACATTACATCAACAGATATATTTGCAGTCATTGTCAGCAACTTGCTCCTGGCAACATCCTGGGGCAGTCTCTTAGATACAGTGAAAGACTTGTTAGATGCTAAAGCTATAATATTTGTCTTAAAATTTACTTGCAGGCATCTTACCTCTAAGTTCCTAGCATCTCCTCACTTTGAACTTGGGCCATTTCCAGCCACTGAAAAAGAGCCAGTCTTTTAGAGAACATGATTGAAAAGAGGGAAAAGAGGGGAAAAGAAAATAATAGGGAAAGGGTTGGAAGGCACCTTAAAGATCACCTAGTGCCATTGCCCCTGCCATGGGCAGGGACACCTCCTACTAGCCCAGGATGCCCCGAGCCCCAACCAGCTTGGCCTTGAACACTTCCAGGGATGGAGCAGCTACAACCTCCCTGGGCAGCCTGTTCCAATGCCTCAGCATCCTCACAGGGAGGAATTTCTTCCTCAGATCCCATCTAACTCTCCTCTCTTTCAATGTAAAGCCATTACCCCTGGTCCTATCAGTAGATGCCCCTGTATAAATTTCCTCACAGAAACATGAGAGAAAATTATTTTGTTTTTCATCTTATTATATCTGTTTTATTTTGTTTTATCTGTCTTATTTTATTTGATAAGATTCCCTTCCACTTCCCTCCCCTCCCCTCCTTTACCTAATGGCTTTCCCCACAACTCATGTTCAGCTGCTTTTATTCATTTCTTAACACAGTCACAAATGCTGCCTGCTCCAAAATCCCACTGCTAAACCTGCCTCTGAGAAAATTCTTCTTGCCTGGAGACACAACATCCATGAAAATGACGTCTTGCTAGGCACAAGTGGTATTTCCCCTGAAGCCAAGCAAGCTTTTCCGTAAACACAAAGAATTGATGGGTTTTTTCATATAAGTGTCTCAAATCGTGTTTCACTGGGCCAGGTGCCTATGGCTGGTCCTTGCTGAGAACTCAGCTTGTCCTCCATAGAGGCACAGGGACCCTCATAAGCAGAGAAGTCCCAGAGAAGAACTGGAACCTAGGTTTGTCAGACATACCTCACTCCTCGTCAACCTCTTTGTAACAAGTCCTTGTAGCAGCCCCATCTCCCAATGGGGAAACCAAAGCCAAGGATAAAGGCTGTGTGCTCAGAGTTGGTTTTAAATTCCCTCACAAGGATCAGCTCTTCCCAGCCTTTGCAGTTCATAGTATAGAGCTCTTCACATGTTACATCACCTCATTAGAGCTCCAAACTTCCCATAAGACAGGAAATATTAGGTGTGGTGTGTTCCTGCTACACACACAAATATATTTGCACACCTTCTGGGTGGCTTGTTCTTTCAGGAAAATTAAATCCCTTTGAGATGTTTGTTGTCCTTGATTAATAATAGTAGATGCATAGCACAACTTCTGCCACTAGCTAACATCTCCACTGTCAGACAACCTGGTGTTATAAAAGGGTCCCAAATGAAAGCACATTTTTCATTTCAGAATTCTCTTCAGAGTACAGCCTGGGTCTGCTGAAAGACAGCAAAAACTTCCTAATTACAGTGCTACAAGACAGGCAGAGCACAGTCTCAGACTCAAAACTCCTGCAAACGATGCTTTTCCTATTGCAGAGTGCATATGTCTCCAAAGCCTTTGCTTTTGTTTTAACTGGAACAGAGGAAACAAGATGAATGCCATTAAAATAGAAGAATAGTTTTCTCAGTTCATTTACATCCTCCCTTTAGTCTTCTGCAATGATGGAGAACAAGGCAGTTAACTTGTTCTGACTGAGGCCGGAGTACTCAGTTCAATAAAGTTATTACCCAAGGTAAAATCTTTCATTTCAACCACTCCATTATTTCCTAGTTAGGTCCAGTTTAACAGAAAAGTCAGGACCGACTTGGCTCAGTTTGAAGTACTGAACATGAATTGACAAGCTGCAGTTCTGAACATCCCCTCCCACAAACCAACTCATAAACACAGAGGCAACGTGATATATATATCCACCTATCACTGCAAATTGTGGATATTTGTGGCTCATGGACTTCTGTGTAGGGACTTGCTTTCCCCAGCTGATGCAATATATGTCGTTACCTAAAACCCAAACCAGCCTCATCGGCAGCCGCTGAGAGCTTTATGTGTTCTGAGAACACATCACACTTAAGCGCAGCAGGATGTTGTTTCCTCGCTGTGAGAGGGATTGCAGGGTTACAAATAGCAGTTCGGCTGCCCAGTGTATTTGTAATGGATTAGCAAAGCTAACAAATGGTATCTTATTGCTGGCTGCTTCTGAGGTAATGCAGTTCTTCCAAAACCATACTAGATGTTCCAGTTTAATGACCCTTCTTATTCTCAGGGAACAAATACATACATCCCTCTGGCTCAGTTCTTCGCATTAACCTTCCATAAAATAGCAGGAGACAGCTGGGCAGCTTTTGTCCTAACTGGATCAGCAATACTTTGGCTTTACTTTATGAGGGGAGGAATTTTGAGGGCAGAGGAGCCAGCTTTAAGCAAATAGAATTAGGTGGGGAAGACATCAGGTAGCCTTCCCCGAGACAGACACCAGCCTGCCAGGGACTGCAGCTTCTCTTACAGTGGTGTTGGCTTATCATCCCCATCGTCTGTCTTCCTGGCAAGGGTCACCAGTGTCTCTGTGCCAGGTACGTCCAGCCGTGATGATCCTGGCAGGGTGCGGGGAGGGAACACCTTTAGTCATCTTTTTTTTCCCCTGTTCAAACCTGACCTTCTTCCACCAAAGTGACTGCTTCAGGCTCGTCTTGCTAGTTGTAAGGGTGGGGTGAATAGTTTCCTCTTCCTCCTCCCTTCCCGTCCCATCCCTTCCCTGCTCCCAGCTCTGCTGCACAGATCCCTAGGCTGGGAGCAGCAGAGGGGAAGGGTGTTTCTGATGCCAGGAGCTTGAAAAGGACTGTAAGGATATTTTGTCTGATTCCTGTCTCAGGCAGCAATAGACACAGAAGCAAAGCACACAGCAGGAAAGAATAAAATGAAGAATCCCCATGCCTCAGAGACAGGGTGAAGTCTAGCGAATGGCAGAGGCATCCAGGCATCCAAGAAAAGCCTAAGCAGCTCATGCCTCCCATCGGCTGCTGCGTGATGAAACCTAAGGCCTCTTTACCAGTCAGACAGACCTAAACCCTGTCTAGCCTCACTGCTGGGCTGTCCTCACCACGTTTCAAAGCAGTGAGAATTGTTTCCCTCATAATCCACAGTCTGAAAGCAATTGAGGCTGAGATGCAAGCCCTGTAGTCCACACTGGGCAACATGAAGTGTTTTGAGAGCAAATGGTGGTGAGATTCCCTTCATGAACTGGAGGCAGGAGAGCATCTCATTGTTTTCAGTCAGTGTAAATGAAGCTGAGGGGATCCCACTGACAGCTTCTGCTGCTGGTTTGAACTCCACAGAGCAGCAGAATCTCTCCTTTGCCATTTCTGGGTAGCAGAAGTGGAGACTTCTCCACACAGTCAAATATAATAAGTTGTCTAAGACCTAAATCATAGTTCTCCACTCATGTCCAGATCAATCATAGCAAAACTTTCTGGCAGCTCAATGAAAAGCAAGCTGTTCTGGGCTGCTTTGATCAGAACTGGCATGCTTGTGAACAAGCAGTACCTGCCTGCTTCCAGGAACCCCATCACCACGGGGGATGTTATGACCCATTTGCATAAGAAGCAAGTGACGACTGGAGGCTCTCAACCAGTTCTGGATTGCTCAGACTGCACCACTGTCCCCCCAGATGCCTTTCAGAAGCCCTACCATGTGTTCAAAATGTGTTTCTTGTCTCTGTTCTGGTCCCAGAGGCTGGTGGAAAGCTCTGCCAAGTGGAAACCTGCTCTCTCGGCAAAGCCAGCACAGACTGCTCTCTTTCAGAACATGATGGAAAATGAACTTCTTTGTGCAGTGGTTTTGCTAAGCGTAGAAGTGTAAAACCCTTGGTGGTTTGCCATCTGGATGGAAACTGCTCCCCATCCAGGGGAACTCAGGTAAAACCCAGAGCATGTGGGTGCAGCCTTTTCTGCTCTAAGTTTGATATGGAAAACACTCAGTCTCTCATTCCTGTCTACCAACAGTAAATACTATTAAAACAGCAACAATAATCTGAGCAGAACTGCTGCTGAGGGATGTTGGAAACCCAGAACCAGTGGACACCTGTGTGGAAGAGGAGGCTCAAAAGGCAGCATGCGCAGAAAGTACATACATGGGTTTGTTTGTGGAGACTGGGTGGGGGGCAGGATGGCAAGGTGGGGTGGGAGACTTTGCGGGGAGAAGGGCAAGGAAAATGGGAGGATGTAAAAAAGAGCAAAGCACTTTTGTGAGCTTTTTGGCAGATGCTGGAGCAGGTGGAATGCAAAGTGTTTACACAGTTCATATTTCAATATACTGAAAAAACACAGGGAGTCAGGCTCTAAGCTGTTATTAAGCTCCCGGCCCCTCCTGCTCCAAACACTTCTTTAAAATCTGCCTTCAGATCTCAAATGAAACTGCTCTCTACTGGATGGAGTGGGCTAGGTCTGAGCCTGTACCACCAGCTGAGAAAACAAATTTGAGAAAGAGAGTGTGTGCCCAGGTTAACCAGCCTTGGGCAAGTGGTTCCCCCCGCTTTCCTTGTTCTCACCTCCTATTCCCCACAGCCCCTGGAAACCATATGCTTAGGGACGAGAAATGGTGAGGCATTAGATGGTGGGCAGGCTGCACTGATGCAAGGAGAGGAGAGATTTACAGCCTTCCAGTTATGACTTTGTGTGGAATGAAAACCAGAGGTCTAATAAAATCCAGCAGCAGTGACACTGCAATGGAGGGAATGAAAGGAAAACAAACGTTTAAGATCAAAAATAAACATTATGTACCCAAGCAAGGATCTGTCTCTCTTACCATCTATGGATACAGACATAAACACACTTTCTTTTACTAATTCAAACTAAGAAGATTAAATCGAGGTAAAGTGACCACAAGGTAGGTAGCAATGTTTTCCATTAGCAAATCTGTCCCCAGAAAGGCAGCCCAGAAAGGAATGTTGGCCAGGATTGTGTAAGTGGCCCAAAGACATTTTCATTCCTGTTTGCCACTCATTGGACACCAGAAAAGGACAAAACCATGCTTTTGAAAAGTTCTGTAATCTATAGTCTACAACCACGTGCAGACTGGTGGGGCATTTTTCTTCTCCAAAAACAGGAACTCCAGGACATTGGCTGCTCTCTGTTCCTGCTCAGAGGAGCTTAACTGTATTCTGTTATCGCTGTCTATAACTACCTAAAAGGTGGTTATAGTCAGAAGGGGGTCATTCTTTTNGAGTGGCATGATCTAGATGTCAGATGTTAGGTTGGACTTTGTTGGTTTTAGGTTGGATTGGATGATCTTTAAGGTCTTTCCCAGCCTCATAAAAAAAAAAACAAACCCAAAAAACAAAAAAACCTAACAACCTCCCCCCCCAAAAAACCCCAATAAACCCAAAAAACTTGGTCTAGGTGATCCTGCTGTGGCAGTGGGATTGGACTAGATGATCTTTCGAGGTTCCTTCTGATCCCTAATGATTCTATGATATGATTCTATGATATGGTATGATTCTCCAGGCTGAACAGCCACAGCTCTCTCAGCTTCTCCTCATTAGACCTGTTCTCGAAACTTTGCATCAGCCCAGTTGCCCTTCTCTGCCCCCTCTCCATCACATCTGTGTCCTTCCTGTACTGTGGTGCCAACACTGCCCCCAGCACTCAAGGTGCAGTTCATACTCTTTGATCTACACAGTGCTTCTCATCCTTAAAGCAATGTGAGAACATTACGACTGGGATACACTGGGCAGTGAGGAGAGATGGCAGACCAAAGCAGCACACAGCGCAACCTGCGTCCTTCACAACTCTTGCACAGGACATTTGCTTCAGGATGCAAGCCTGAAATATCTCCATGGGTGCGAGTGTGGGCAAAGCTGTGGGCGGAAATGAAATGGTCCTGGACTGCACCCTCTGGCCCTTCCAGCTGGTCTCAGAAGTTTGGTTTCTGAATTTAATTCTTACGCTGGTTTCATTCTTAGATTGTGATCCTGTGAAAATCATTTAACTTCTTCGACTTCTCCAGTCACTCATCCATAAAACAGAAGCTCGAGTAGAGTTCCTACCTGAAATTTTTACAGGAAAAGTAGTAGAAAGAGAAAACAATTGCCTGAACAGCAGCTGCAGCAAGTCATCTCTGCAAATCACAGAGGGTTTCTTGATTTGCATTTGTCAATTCTGTGCTATTAACTTGGGGTTTGGAATGGTAGAGTCTTTGACCACTCACTGCATTATTAATGATATATTCACTAAAAACATCACTGGCTGCACCAGCACAAGTGTGGCCAGCAGACTGAGAGAGGGGATTCTGTCTCTCTGCTCTGCCCTAGTGAGACCTCACTTGGAGTCCTTCACCCAGCTCTGGAGCCCCAAAACAAGAAGGATGTGGAGCAGTTGGAGTGGGTCCAGAAGAGGCCTCAAAATGCTCAGAAGGCTGGATCCTCTCTGCTATTGGTACAGGCTGAGAGAGTTAGGGTTGTTCAGCCTGGAGAGGAGAAGACTGGGAGAGAACCTTACAGCAACCTTCTAATACCTGAAAGGGGCTGTCAGAAGGCTGTGGAAGACTGATGTTTGAAGCTGGAAAAGGGCAGCATGAGGCTGGACAGGAGGAAAAAGTTCTTGAATCTGAGGGTGGGGGATCCCTGGAACAGGCTGCCTAGAGAGGTGGTGGATGCCACATCCCTGGAACCATTCAAGGTCAGGCTGGGTGGAGCTCTGGGCAGTCTGTTCTAGTTAGATGTCCCTGCTTGTTGCAGGGAAGTTGGAGTAGATGAACTCTGGAGGTCCCTTCCAACCCAGTACACTTTGTGATTCGATGATAAATGCAGCATTAGAGAATCGGTAAGTGTATCCTGCATCCTGTTCAAGCATCAGGAGCAGACAGTCTGATTGGCTTGCTGAGCTCCTTCTCTCTGCTCTTAGACTGAGTTTGGCTAATGACAGGTCAGCTGAAGAGTGCTGGTGCTGACTTTAAGCATCCTAACATAATGTCTCAACTCTGAGAGCAAGGGTTGACATTGCTGGATTTGTCAGGACTTCCTGACTTCTGGCCAGCACATTGAAGGAGATGTGCTGCATCCTGCCTAACTCAGAACACACTTCAGCAAAGCAGACTCTGAACAACCTGGCCAAAAGCCAGATTCCCCCAATTCCTTCTCTCCCTCCTTCCTATCCTCCTTGAGGAATTTAACACAAAATACTATCTGTGGACAGTCATAGAGTCAAAATCCGAACCTGTGCTACTACAGACGGTTCTTTACTCACCACCCAGACAACATCCTGAGCTGCCCTGAGCTGTATGTGGGGCTGGCCCCTCACTGAGAGACCTTGTCACCTCAGTAAGGGTGAAACTGAAAGGGTGTGTCTGCTGGCTCTACATGAGGAGCTGCGGAAACTAGCTGATGCAGCCCTTGGTGACACCTCAAGTACAACAGCACCCTCCCCCGTTTGCTCAGCGTTGAAAGGGAGTTGCCTGGGTAATTCCCTCTGACAAGATGACAAAATACAGCCAGGGGAGAGCATTCTAATTACAACAGATTATCTGCTTGTTGGAGGCACTTGGATTAATAGAGGTGGTAAGTAAGTGATTGGAATGCGGCCATTCACTTGAAAAACCCCTAAAAGGGAATGACACCTCAGAAAATGCAATTGGGGAGTGAAATTAAAGATGAAATCTTAATTACTCTACTGTGTGTATTCCACTGTGATAGCATTCCAAGGAATTTAAAACTCTTTTTTCCTTAGCTTGTTAATTGCCGATTCTTTCTCAGTCTCAAGGAAATTCGAGTCAGATGTGCTTTCTCACAGTAAACTTCAGCCGTTTCAAGTTAGGGTGGATTTTAGCCAGGGAGCAACACACATGTGTGAGTCACAGCTCCCTTCAGTCACAAGTGCAGGACACTAAACATGACCACCAGCTATTTCTGGGCTGGGAGGCCTTTCTAGAACAACAGTGGCAGGAATATTCGATGAAAAGGTGCTATAAAAATCGACTAGTTTACTCCAAGTTTTCTTCCCCTCCCATACAACTTTTCTTCCCTTCTTTTTCTTTCACGTTTCTTCTCTTAAAATACTCAGGATTGAGCTGAGTTTGCCATTAGCATCCACTTGTGTAAATGAATAGAACAGGACTGACACTGGAGAAGAGTCGCCTTGTGATCAGGGAATGGTATATGCATGTTGAAAATATTTAGAGACCAGAAGCGCAAGGGTGACAGACAATGAACATAGCTGGAAGAAGAGGGAAATGATGCTTGGGGGCTCTGGGCTCCAGAAGGGTCATACCAGCAGCTCCTTACAGATGAGCTCACAGATCTTGGGAAGGGCTCTGGGAGCTATTTAATCTTCTTGCAAAGCAGAGCAAGAGGCAAGATCTTAGAGTGTATGGAAAGGTGGCAACACTTTAACAGCCCTTCCAGGAAAGGCTTTCTGCAGGTGTAGCAAGTGCATGGAACAAAGTCTGATGCCACAGCTCGGCAGTCACTGGTTCTAGAGATGGGGAATGGGGTCTGGGTCTGAGGCAGGAGCATAATGTCTCGGGATGCAGAGGGACACATGGCAGCAAGGGTGTGTGGTTGTGAGGGGACAGCCAAGGAACTAAGATACAGTTGTCCCACCTACCTGCCTGCATGAGGTCACACTTGCCCTGTGCTCAGTCACCAGCACACTGGAGCAGGCTGCAGGCACTGGGACTGCTTCAGGAACAGGACAGATGACTCTTCAACTGTGGCAATGCACTGCTAGGTAAAGTTGCTTTGTACCAGTGTGTTCAGAAGACAAAGGTATCATGTATCTCTAGTGACAGAGTTTGGTCACTATTGATACCAAAGAGAAATAATGCACCTTGCCCAGAGACATGGTAGGTAGAAACCTCATCCCTGGAGCCATTCAAGGTCAGGCTGGGTAGGGCTCTGGACTATTTGTTCTAGTTAGAGATGTCACTGCTTGTTATAGAGGGCTTGGACTAGATGACCTTTGGAGATCCCTTCCAGCCATTGAATCGCATTCAATGATTCTATGATTTTATGATCTTTGTACCAAACCACACTGTTCACTCTTGATTTAGATTTCAGGACTGTTACTTTTGTTTATAGAATCATGGAATCATAGAATGTACTGGGAGAGCAGGAAACACCTAAGAATACACTTCCCCTAAGCTCCTTCCAAAACTGTCTCTTTCAATATTCCAGAAGCTTTTAACAAACCCACACATAGCTTGTCTAGAACTCACTTCCTGCCACACAAAAAGCAGAGCCCAGAAATCTACAGACTCAGCCTGAATTTTCTAAATGCCATTGTGTAAGTCTTGACCCAGTCTTGGGACAGTTTGAGAAGTTTTACTCAGTCTGGGACAGTTGTGGACAACTTCGGGCTCAGGATAAGAAAACCCTGTCTTCCTGGATTAGATCAACAGAGCCCGTCTTGTTTAGCCCAGAAAAACAGAGGTAGAAATGTGTTCACTTTTATTAAAAACATCAAGACAGAAGAGACACCAGGAGGGCTGACGAGCTCTTTAATTTAAAGAATGATGCTGCCAGAAGAATAAATAGCAATAAACTAGACTTGAATCCGTTCAATACATCCGCACTGCAAGTTAGGACAAGTTTTCTAGCAGAAAGGGGAGAAAAATTGTGATAAAACAGAATAATTCCTTTTCAATAGTAGCTGAAATGTGAAGCTCTATCAGTTCACAAGAGGGGTTATGTGACATGATTGGTTGCATTAACAGGGGACTGAGGCAAAGATGAGGACTCAGGAGGTTCTTCCCAACTTGGGGTCCTCAGATGGCTAATGCCTTGGATGCCTTCCTCCTTTGGGTCTCACCCTCAGATCTGCTGGAAGAAGCTAATGACTTAAGGCACAATAGCGTGGTGGTCCCTGTAGAAACACCGTGATCTTCTCTGTTGTTTTTATGCTCTCGTTAAAAGCTAAATCCTAATCCAAGCATAAAAGTTGGGTTGTTTTTCCCACGTTTAAGAAAGACAACCCCAAAATTATGTGCAAAATCAGGAAAAAGCCACCCATCTCTCAAAATATATGCAGTGAGTGTAAATGAACCTGAGCTTCAGCAGCCCGTTTTGAAGGTCCTCCACCATGGTCTGTATTTCAAGGATCAGTCTTACTCCATTTAAGACTATTGAACCAGGTGAGCTGCTGGAATACACCTCCTCCAGACCCTGCATCATACCTGTTCATTACATGTTGAAGGCCAAGTAAAATGTCCCATCTGTCTGAAGGATTTGACCTGCTACCAAGATGTCTTTTATGTCCATATGAGAGCTGAAGAAATGCCTTTAGCTGAAGCCCCTTGCACAGTCAGTAGATCCATAGAGATCAGGTTTACGTTAACACTGTCCTTTCCAATCCCCTATTTACCAGGTCCCTCCTTCCTCACCTGCCAAACAATGCCAGAGTTGAGCAGTACCATAAATTCTCACTTTTCAGTATTGAGAAATATTCCCCACGTCCAACACCGCTTTATTCCCTTGGAAAACTGTAACCAAATAGATGTTTGCATCCAAGAAACAAAACTAAGTTCACTGGAAATCCTAAACTATATCTGAACACAGAGATAGGATTTGTGCTCGAGATCATGCCAGGCTTGTTCAGGACAGTGAAATTCCACTTCCACATTAAAAAAACCCCCAGCTTATTTGGCAAGTCTTTGCTGAAACTGCCTTCACTTTACAGACATAACGCTCTTTTCCTCAGAATGGTGGTTTAAAGCAAATGAAAGCACAAAGCAAGGTAGTCAGCAACTTAGGCTGCTCTCCACATACGATTTCTCTTACCTGTCTTTCCTGACTGTGAACTTGTCCCTTTTAGGCTGAGTACATCTACAAGAGGCAGTAGGATTGTGCTCCTTGTGCTTGCAGACCCAACATTAGGCATCGGCTCAATTTCTTCACATTGTCCTTATTGCTCCCCTTGGCTGTAATATTTATGGGAAAAAATGGATTAAAAATATATTAAAGAGGGGGCATCTTGATTTCAGCTCTCCCCCAGGTGTGGACATGTGGAATTGAAGCACCCGGAGCTTCCCAGATTGCAAGACCAAAGGCCATCGTTCCTGCAAGATAAGATATAAATATTATAAAAAATACACAAATAAATATTGTAAAAAATATACAAATAACTATATAAATACTATATAAAAGATGCTGACTCATAAAGCTCAGCTTGTTCCATTTGAGGAAGCCGATGCTCTTCTAGTCTCTCTGTGAGACCACACACTCAGTTTGTACTTTTCTTTTTAATTAAGTAATTTCTTACCCCCATGGCCTTTTATAACCCTTCTAGGTGACCATAAGGATAAGGTGATATGCCATGTTTTTTGACTGAAAACACTGTGGAACAGATTTGAAGTTGTGTTGGTGATGGAGAGGGGCACAGCACAGCCTCGCAACTCAAGGCCGACTTCAGAGCCAGGGGGTTTCACTGGCTACTTTAGGGCCGTGCTTGCTCTCTGAATTTCACCCAGGAACTCTTTGGCTAGGGGGCTAAATAGCAAACAAAACCAGTGGTTACGAAACTGCACAGCTCTTGCAGCCTCTAAAGCTCAGGTTGCAGTGCATTGCAATTGCAGGAACCACAGAATAAAATCACAGCCCTCGCCTGAATTATTTCATTTGTTTGAAAGCTGATTCCCATTAAGGGTTTGTATGGCTCTCACCAGCCATCTCAATGAGGTGTTCAGATGTCCTGCTATTGCCAATTTTGAATTAGCAGTTCTGGGTTCCTAAACAAGTTAAGATGGTGTTTGCTGCCCAGAGCCGAATGTGATATCAGTTCTTCAGAGAGGGTCCCCCTCCACACCACTGGATATTGAGTCCCAGTCAGAAAGGCTGCAAATTTGATTAGTCTGACAGAAGTCACAGATAAACCTGGAAAAAATATTCTCTTGTATATGTACTGAAAAGGTGCTGTTCTGCCTCCATGCTTCACCTGCACCAAGGGACAGATGTGCCACAGACTTCCTAGGGAGGAATGGTCCTGTGTCCTGTACAGACAGAACCCCACATTGGTATCCCTACATGCTGCCCAGGTTTGTGTCTCAAATGTGGTCAAAGGAGAAAAAAAATTACAAATACCAAATCCTGGGTAGACAAGGCTCATTTCCTCACAGGAATTGAAGGGGAGCTAGAAACAAATGTGAATGGAGAGTAATCATATCTGTGAGGAGGCTCTTCTTAAAACCTGGTTTCCAGAGAGAGTGTCTGTGATTTGGCCCTGAACTGCTGCTCCAAGGATGGTGTTTTCTAGTCTAGGAAAGGAATCATAAGCCCTCTGCAAAGGAACTCACGCCTTAGGGAATCTCAGGGATCTAGACCTGGTCATGCTGCCACCTTTTTTTTTGCTGAATAATGTGTTATGGAAACAGACAGCTAGAGAGGACCCCACCAGAGGAGAAAGTGCCCTCACATATGTCAAGAGAAAGAAACTGGTAGGTGATTCCTTGTGCTTTTCCCAGCACAGTTTCAGTAAGCATGAACATTACATGCTGCTAACACATTCCACTGGGACCAAATCCTCCTCTCTTCTGTTGAAAGACAGGTGTGGGGAGGAGGTAGCGGGTGAGGGGAAAGCCAAGTAGTGGTCGTGCAGATGGAGTTAGTCTGATCAGTCCTTTAACAGTGGGAGTTAGAGCACTTTTCTCCCTGCCTAAAAGTATCATTCATTTATACTGAGCAAGCTTGAAGCAACAGCAGCCCCTTCCATGACCACAGGCATCTCAAGATGATACCCTCGAAAAAGTATAATCATTGAAATGTAAAAGTTGCAGGCCAAACAGATCCAGTTTAAAGACTGAAATGCAAGGAGCAGTTTCTCTACCACCTTTCAGACCATGGCTGGGAAAAAGAACTGCATTCTGGCCAAAGATTCAACCAGAACTTTGTCTTTGTCTTTGTCTTTGCTCTACATGTTCTTAGTTCCTATAAAATCTTTATCCTCTTCTTCCATAGCTGCAAAGGATAAAATCTCCAGGACAAGCAAACTGAGTTACTTAGTGGGAGACAAACTACATGTTGTCACAGGAGTTAAAACATGAAGTTTATCTTAGGACACTGAGATCCCTCAGTTTCTGTAATAAGACAGGCAGAATGGAGTCGATGTCATCTTTTCATGATGCACAGCAGTGTAACACCTCTGCTCTAGTACTACAGTTTCCTTACCCTGTCGTGCCTCAAGTTTTAATCTCTTTTCTCCTGCCACTGTACATGTGAGCCACCCCAGAGCTGCAAATCACAGTGCCGACAGTGTCTTCAGAAAACAAAAAATCAGCCACAGAGTATTAAAAAAATCAGCCCAGGCTCTGCTTTTCCATCCATATTTAGGAGGAGAGAGTTGCTGACAAAGCCCCTGTGTTCTCCATGTGAGAGAAGGCATGACCCCAGGAATCTGCCAGTGTGACTTCATTGCTACCTTCTCCACCCTCCTTCCACCTCCCCCGTGGCTGCAGAAGCAGAGAAGTTCGAGGTTCCTAGAGTTGCTGCTGAAATTATCGGTGTTTGACACACAAAAGACTTCTCAACTAAGGATATAATGAGAGTACCAAACTGTCACAATGAGAGGCAAATCCAGGCATTGCAGAGCCCAGGCATCCTGCCAGGGCAAAGCTGTCCCATGGCATCCTGTGGGCACCAGTTGCTGCCCAAGGCACTGACACAGCAACACTCCGTGATGATGAGGCCTCACTTCAAGTTCGGGGGACAGTGCTGGGCCCCTCACTTGAAGAAAGAGACTGCAGGGCTGGAGCAGGTCCAGAGGAGCAACGAGGCTGGGGAAGTGACTGGAGGGAAAGTCTGATGAGGAGAGGCTGAGGGAGCTGGGGGTGTTTAGCCTGGAGAAGAAGAGACTCAGGGGGAATCTTCTCCCTCTCTATGACTCCCTGAAGGGAAGTTGTAGATAGGTGGGTGTTGGGCTCTCCTCCCAGGCAACCAGCGCCAGGGGCTGAGGCTGCCAGGGGAGGGTTAGGTTGAATGTTAGGAAGCCCTTCCTCATGGAAAGGGTGCTCAGAGCCTGGACTGAACTGCCCAGGGGACTTGGAGGTGTTTAATGACAGATGGGCTGTGTCCCATGTGGTGATGTTAGGTCATGGGCTAGGCTGGATAAGGTCAGAGGCCTTTTCCAGCTTCAATAATTCTGTGATTCTGTGAGATACAGATGTGCTCAGGTCAGGATTCTGGTCTGCTTCGCTGGAACCCAGGGTTGTCCTTGTTTCGTTTCAGTGAGAACTTGCCCAATTGACTCTGTGGCATCGTGCAGCTTGCCAGGAAAGCCAGCCCAGCCCATGAAATCTCAGATGAAAAAGAGGAACGCATTTTGTAAGAATTATAAATGGGTAAAACTGGAACCCTGACACTCACTAGAGATTAACCGTAAATAAAACACAGCTTTTCACTTAGCAAGAAATCTAAGCAAAAAATAAAACAATCAGAGCAAACCCATCGCTGTCTGTGTGAAATGTGTTGGTGTGGGAAGTGGAAGCCTGGCTTAGAGCGATGCAGTTTTTTACTGAGTGCTGGCTAGACCAGTTATGTCCTTTATAGCCATTTTATGGGACATCAAGGACATAATGGGACATAAAGTGTACATGCAGAGAAAACAATGGCAGTGAGAGGTGACCTCATTCATGTTTATAAATACATAAAGCGTGGGTGTCAGGAGGATGGAGCCAGGCTCTGCTCAGTGGTGTCTAATGAGAGGACAGGGGGCAACAGGTAGCAGCTAGAGCAGAGAAGGCCCCACAAGAAAAATCTTTCACTGTGAGTGTGACAGAGCCCTGGTCCAGGCTGCCCAGAGAGGCTGGGAAGTCTCCTGCTCTGCAGACATCAAAACCAACCTGAAGGCAGCCCTGTGTGACCTGATCTAGGTGACCTTGTTTTGACAGGAAGTTGGACTAGACAATCTATAGAGGTCCCTTCCAACCCCTAACTTTCTGCGATTCAGTGTGATTTATGCAGTATGGGAACCTCACTAAACATGTTCCGCTCACGCTGCTCCTGCCCGGTATCTTGTGCCACAAGTTCATATTCTTGGTTTTTTTAAGTGCAGTGAACTACGGTAGTCCAGACTACAAAGGATTATTGTTGGAAGTGTTAAAAGAAAAAAAGAGAAGGATTTATGAGCTGTCTTGCTTTTTTTTCTCTTTCAACAGATAAATGCTAACAATAAAATTATAGCACAGGCTCTTGCAGCCAGGTAATTAAAGCCAAAGGTTCATCCCAATAGCAAGAGGTACTAAGGTCTGCAAGATGTCCTACAAATTGAAACTGACTGTGCAAAGCACAAATCATATGGATACAAACTGGTGGTGTGCGATCATCTGCTTCTGTTTATCCAAAGCATCTTCTTTTCTTGTGGTTTTTGCATGCATTGCATTTACAGTGTGAATGAACCACCCAGAACTGGAGTGTGCCACCCAGGGTTCACATGGGGAAGCTGGTGATTAATATTTTGGTTTAAATTGAAGAAAACATCCCCTCCTTTCCATGGCTCTGTGCCAGATTTGACATTCACAAGAACTACAGCCGCTCACCTGAGAGCAAATCAGAAAGATGCCTCTATAAAGCACAGTACTTCTCAAGGAAAACCCAAACACACAAGAAAAAAACCCTGAAAAGGAGCAGCAAAAGGTTATGAATGCAGAGCTAGAATAACAGCCAGTTGTGGAGGGACTAAAACACATACCTCAATGTTTTCTGTCCACTGAAGTGATTTCTTTAATGTACAGATTTGCTGGAGCAAGTCCAGAGGAGGATGATCAGAGGGCTGGAGCACCTCTTCTATGAGGCCAGACTGAGAGACTTGAGGCTGTTCAGTCTGGAGAAGAGTAGGCTCCAAGGTGACCTGATTGTGGCCTTCCAGTATCTGAAGGAGGTTACAAAAAAGCTGGGGAGGGGCTTTTTAGGATCGCAGGTAGCGACAAAACTAGGGGGAATGGAGCAAAGCTGGAAATGGGTAGATTTAGACTTGATGTGAGGAGGAAGTTCTTCACTGTGAGAGTGGTGAGAGCCTGGAATGGGAACCCCTCCCTGGAGGTGTTTAAGGCCAGGCTCTGGCCAGCTAGGTGACCCTGCTCATGGCACTGGAGGTTGGAACTGGATGATCCTGTGGTCCCTTCCAACCGTGACCAATTCTATAACTTCTTCCCAGGGAGGGTGATGGGGCTCTAGGTGTCCTGCTGTGGCAGGGGGATTGGACTAGATAATCTTTCAAGGTCCCTTCCAATCTCTGATGATTCTATGACTTGTGGTTTGGCTACACAACAAACAGGCCCCTGAGAAAATCCCCAATTTCAATGACGTGTGAAAGAACTTTTTTTCTGGTCATTTCTGAGGACACAATTAGGAGCTTTAGTAAAAATGCTAAGGATCAGACCAGCCCCTCAACAGACCTCGTTTTACTGTGCTTTTGACTCTGAATAAACCAAACTGAAGTTGCTCTCATGGAAGGTTTGTATTTTTACATCAGACCCACAGAGTCAAGGACTAGAGCAACAGCAGTTACTAAGAAAAGCCAAACAAACCTCAAGCAACATCAACAGAACTCCAGCAGGACTAGACTTCTCCCCTGGAGGGGCTTTGTCCATTTCGTCTCACACAAGTAAATACAGCCCCCACACATATGTGGAAATCAGGGCTGTGAGCAGTCCCCAAAGGGCTGGAGCTCTGCTAGGTTTTGAGCAAATCTGTGAGTCTCAGATTTTCACTGGCATTACTCTGACACATAAGATTTCACTATAATGAAATATTTTGGCAATGAAACCTCTTGAGAAGAAACCTTATTGCTCTTTACAGCTACCTGAAAAAGCTTGTAGAGAGATGGGGGTCGGCCTCTTTTCCCAAGTAATCAGCCACAAGACAAGAGGAAATGGCCTCAAGTTGTGCCAGGGGAGGGTTAGGTTGGATATCAGGAAATTTTTCTTCCTGGACAGAGTGGTCAGGGGTTGGAACAGGCTGCCCAGGGAAGAGGTGGAGTCACCATCACTGGAAGGGTTCAAAAAATAAGTAGATGTGGCCCTAGGGAGCAGGATTTAGTGGGCAGGGTGGGGTTGGGTTGACAGTTGGATTGGATGATTTTGACAATCTCTTCCAATCTTAGTGATGCTGTGATTTTGATTCTGTGTCAGGTCCCCAGCCCTTTAGTGAAGACAGAGAAACCACATGGAAGAGGTTCTCACCCAAGTTCTGGGAGCTGAGATGCACTGAGCGGGGGAGGGAGGTGGCTGCTAATAGCTATTAGCACTTCTAACTGATCCAACTCATTCCAAAGGAGTCTTTCTTGGGAAAACATGCTTAACATGCTCACACACACAGCAGCACATCATGGGTCCCTGTCTTCTAACAGCAAAATAAACATGGTTTGTCCACAGAGGCAAAAGAAGTGGGTTGAGAGCTGCAGTCACACAGTCCTTGCAGAAGCACATGTCCTACTGCTGAGGGAATCGCACACCCCAGCTAACATCCTTAACACCCCCTTGCCTGCTTCTTTCTTACCCCTTCCTCCCCACTTTATTATTTTTTTTTAATTGATGCCTTTTCTTAAACACCCAGGGCTCCTTCTTTGGTCTGGTTTCCTCAGGAGTGCTATGGGCCCATCTCCTTTATGAACCACTGGACCTTGGCATCCCTCCAGCACTACACAGTTAAGACATTTTCTTTTCAGCAATTCTGACTCCATCACATATGTCTCAGTAGAGTAGGTCAGAAGGCAAATCCTGCAGAGTGCAATAATATTTGTACTACTGTCAAATCCTAGAGGGAAATTTGTAGGAGAGAAGCTGGACTAGTAGAGTGCCAAGTACCTCCAAAGCAAAGGGCTCTGCAGTAAAGAGGGAAACAAAGAGAGATGGCTCTAGCAATACCCACAGTGTTTCTTAATCTATTTTTACTCTGAAGTCTGTCCTCTCAATATCTGTCTCCTGTAGGCTTTTGTTATCTTTTCCTCTTTTACAGGTAAAGCTGCTCACCTGGTTAAATGGAAACCTAAACAGCCTAAATATATATATAAAAACCTCTATATAATAATCTATGTAATATATATTTTATGTAAAAATATATAAATACATTATTACATATGGTATATGCAATGTACTATAGATTAGATATTATAAGTAAAATATATAATATAGAGCAGATGCATTAGCATTTCATTTCTGGAGACATGAAAACTGTTTCCCCCTCCTAGTTTTTTCTCACCTCCTGTGGTGAAAATGGACTCAGAAATGTTCCTGTTTTCTCTTGTAGCAAAGCATGGTAGTCCTGTTCCAGACTTGAATTATGGCATCGCAGAAAGTATTTAAACTTATATATTTATGAGACAAGTATCCCATAAAGGGGAGCTTTTACTGTAAAGACACTTTTACTGTAAAAACACCCAGAATGAGGAGACTTCATAGTACAGCTCACTATGAGGAATCTCACAGTTGACAAACTGTACTCTAGAAAAGGTTCGAAGTAGGTGAATAAGACCCAAACCTCAATACCAGCTCAATTAATACCTGTAGCTTTGTATCCTAAATACCTGTGTGCCTGAATACTTGTGTGCTTCCTCTCTGCCTTTAATAATGACAGGACTACTGCTGGTCTACCTTTTGAGTCTGTGTTCAATGTACCTGGCATTATGGAACAAGCCAAGAGATCAGTTTTCAAAATGGATACTGAACATTCGCTGCAAAAGTGGCCAGAATCATTAAAGTAATCAGAGAATAGTTTAGGTTGCGAAAAAACCTTTAAGATCATCAAGTCCAACCAGTAACCCAGCTCTAACAAGCCCATTGCTAAACCATGTTCTTACTGAACTCCAGATCCACACAATATGAGACAAATCCAGGGATGGCGATTCAACCTCTTCTCTGAACAGCCTGCTCCAAGGCCTGATGACTCTTTCCATTAAGAAGTTTTTCCTCATGTCCAGCCTAAACTAATCTCAGCACTGCTGAGGAAAACACCACCATCCTCTGCCTGGCATTAAGAAATGTTTACAGTTTTGCAGAGGGTAAGTACCGAGCCATGAACAGGAGTAGGAGCAAAAGACAGTGAGAGGCAGAATTGCCACAATCTCTTAATTGAAGAAATGGGAGATCAAAGAATAGACTTATTATGTCCCTTCCTGGAGCTGAAAGGCTGGAAACACTGCTCTGAGGCTGTATCACACTAGTGCTGAGGTCAGAGGTCCATTAGGATGCAACATGGGAACTATTTGAAGATACTCTGTAAAATAGAACTGTAGAGAAATAGATTAGAGGTTTTGTAAGGATGGAGAGGAAAAGTAGTCACAGAACAAAGTAAATAAAATATCTGTAATAATTCATTCACTTCCTTTTTTTGAAGGAATCTATAAAAACTAGAAGTAAACTTTCCTCTTCTGCCAGAGAGGAAGGCCTGAGGAAGACTGGCTTCCAAGAAAGAGGAAAATAAAAGGAAAATAACACAGTAGACACCATTCTGTGTGAAGAATGAGGCTCAGGATGAAGCATCTAGCATCCATTTATGTAGTATTTACATCCACATGTAGGTTCTTTTTTATAAATCTCTGTTCTACTTTTGTTCATAATGGCAAATTATGTGATATGAGATCACAGTATCATAGAAGTCATAGAATCATTAAGGTTGGAAGAGACCTCCAAGTTCATCAAATTTAACTGTCAAGATGTGCTGTCCTGAACTTACAGATGAGCATGAAAAGCTTTGCACTGCTCAAAGCAAGCCAAACGAGAAAACGTAAACCCACCGGCAGGCAGAAGAAAATTTGCCATGTTCATGAATAGATACAGATGCAAGGCAAGTATCACACTGGTTACACTGTAGGGTGCAAGTGTCACACTGGTCCCACTGCAGGTTTTGTTCTTCAGTAGCATTCATGCACTCTGGGATTGCCCTTTCTTTTTGCTCTTTGGCAAATTATGTCCTTCTACTGCATGCCAGGGGAGAACGGACAGTACAGAGCTGTCGTAGTACTGGTCACATCTCTCCCCACAACAGGAAGAATCTGCTGATCTTCCAGACAGTGATTCCTCCTCGCTGCCCTCCTTGTCTGGGCCAGCAAAGCCTTGTTGTAGGAGCCTTCTATGAAGCAGCACTCCATCCACACAGCTCACCGGGTGTCTGCACAGACACAACAGAGCACAGAATTCATCACAAAACAGAGATACCTGTGAGAGTGTGGAGGGAAGCTGCTACAGTAAACTCAGTGAAATCAGAGCAGAACCCACCTGTTCTGCTTTTCTCAAGAGAGGCTTCAAGGGCTGCAGTCATCTCTGTGATGATCACATAGAGAATTGCACTTGAGTTTTGGCCTGGTTCTAGGCAAGATGAATAAGTCTAATCATTAACAGGTTTTTAAAAATAATTTTAGGAGTCAAGTATATATTTAGTTCACAAGACACCTCAGTCTTCTCTCCTGATTTGATTTTCATGATGTTCTGGTTAAACGTTGAGAAGCTCTGGTGAATATATACAGTTTGAGCTTTCAAGGATGCTCTGTGTTTCTCAGAAAAGCACATAAAACTAAACAATCACAGAAAGAATAGCAGGCAAGAAAACAGAGTAATACATGAGCTCGGAATTACAATGCACAGCAACCAAACATAACACAGGATGATTTAATGAGTTTTTCAGATGTGCTACATGGGTGCCCCTTCGGAAAGTCCTTGCTATTTTTAGTACCCTGTTACAACATCAGTATCGCCACAAAACCTAGTTTGTAGCAATAAACTTGTTTCCTACAGGTCTCAGGAAGAATTTTTTTCCCCTCCTGAGTGCTACATGACAGGAGGGGTTGGGGTATTTATTAGCTCTGCTCCAGGATGCCAATAGTTCTTTGCTGAGTCACATCAGAGGGTCACAGAGGAGCTTTTTGCTGCAATCTTATTAGCTCTTCCCCTTCGCAAGCAGCTCATTCCCCCACAAAAAAATGTATGTGCGGTCTCATCATTATCCCATTGCAGTTTTAAGCACAGCTCTGCTCCTAGTCATAGGATCAGGCACAAAATAAATCTGTTCCTGATTCTTCTTATCAAGAAATGAACTAAAGGCTATAAACCATCCTCTTCCTAATCTACTATTTCAGCATATTAGCTAATGCAAGCCCCTTCCAGTGACCCATGTAATAGCCACACTGACATTTTATGCTTGGTTTCTCAGTCCCATATGTATACGATTAAAAACGACAAGGGATTTCTTTATACAAATCTATTAATAGCTTGGGGATATTTTGTTTAGTTTTCAGGGTAGCATATTTTGAGTTTGAAGTGTGGCATGCAAGGCAGTGGCTGGTGTCAGAAGTCACTGAGATATACATTTCAGTTCCCTTCAGCTAGCCACAGCAAGAAAATTGATGGCCTGTTCCCCATGGCTCATGTGTTCTTCCTTGGCTGCTGTCTCCCACGCTGCTGGTGTATTACCCTGCTTTCACTGGAAAAGAATGCGGGACATTCAAGCTATTCCAAGCAGCATCCTTGATGTCTGGTTTTCATGGGAATGTTTCACGCTGCAGTTACTGCTAACTCTTAACTTCCATACCTCCAAGTGCTTTGTTTGGCAGCTCCCCCTGTTTTCCTAGCTGGACAGACGTTAGCCAAAGCAGCCCTTGCTGCAAATATGGGATGTGCTGCCATCAATCATATCGCTGCCAATGGGGAGACCTAGCGGTTGACACCATGTTAATTTGGGATAAAAAAAAAGGAGAGATAGTGAAAAGAATTTAAATCCATCTTGGCTCTGATCTTCAGGGAGGCTTTCAAGGGGACTTAGTCCAAGGAAAAGGAGGGTGGGAGAAGACCCTCTACATCTACCTGAAGGGACACAGTAGAGAGGTGAGTGCTGGTCTCTTCTTACAGGTCATTAGTGACAGAACAAGAGGGAACAGCCT
Source organism: Upupa epops (assembly GCA_013397515.1). Lineage (NCBI taxonomy): Eukaryota > Metazoa > Chordata > Aves > Bucerotiformes > Upupidae > Upupa > Upupa epops. The sequence continues at coordinate 41,340 of VZRI01012240.1, read as the reverse complement.
CAAACTGCACCAGGGGAGGGTTAGGCTGAACATTAGGTAACAATTTTTTCAGAGAAAGAGCAGTCAAGGATCAAAGCAGGTTGCCTGGAGAGGGGGTAGAGTCACCATTCCTGGAGGTGTTTAAAGATCTTTAGATGTGGTGTTTAGAGATCTGGTCCAGTGGTGACCTTGGTACAGTGGAGTTATTGTTTGGACTTTATGATCTTGAAGATCTTTTTCAGCATTTTAGTGCAGTTAAAATGTATTTAGGCATGTACAGGAGCAAGGAGACAGCAGCCTTGTTTGAGAAATTCTAGCCCTTTTCATAATGTTCTCATAGAACATATAAGAGCTTTTTAAAGCAGTTACTCTCTGAGGAATGACTGATAAGGCTTGGAGAAGCGAGAAGGATCATACTGCATACCCCTCCATCTCTATCAGTCGCACATCTCTTCCATCACTAGTGCTGTCTGCTCTTTGAAGCAAGGCTGGTTTATCCATTCTTTACAGTTTTGCAGCTGGCAGCATGTCAGAAAATCCCCAACACTGGCTGGACAGTGCAGGAATGAAGAAGGGGCATGGGAAGAAAGAGATTATGTTTGAAGCTGTTCCTGTAGTTGATGTGATTGATGCTAGAGAGATAACACAAAGCTTCAACTCAGACCCCTAGTGTCTCAGAGTTCACTGTTCTGCAGATAGAGATCTTGGTTTCGCTCTTCAAATTAAGGGCTGAAAAAGGTTCAGCTGCCAATCTGGTTTGCAGTTTTCCTCATGTAGAGTATTAGGATTAGGGCTCTGGACTGCACTCACATGCCACAAGGAGGATAAACTGCTGTTTATGTCACAATGAAAAAGCCAGATAATTATTGTTATGAAGCTGGAACTATGTTCTGTTAAAAGATGGAAAATCCCAGACTGTCATGAGTAGAAAACCAGAGGAAGACAGGAACCTTTCAGTAGATTAATTAACAGGCTTTTGATGCTGTTTTTCTTTCCCTTGGAGGCTTCTAACTGCAGAGCTGGTTGTGAAGAGTCACAGAAAAATCTGCTGAGCACAAAGTGTTCCCTTGAAGCATCTTGAACTCAACAGCAGTGCTTGGAGAAACAGCCCCGGAAGGCATAAACCAATTTTCTGCCTTCCTCCCATCAAGATTTGTCGCTGTCATCCTGATCTCCCTCTGCAGCCACTGGAGGGAGAGGTGCATACCTCCAGAAGGCAAGACAGATATTCAGCTCTGTTGGAGAGTGGTTCAGCACATGGTTTTAACCGCTGAATTCAGGTGTTTGGCTTATCTGCATTCCTTAGGAACTTAATAAAGGTCCCCTGAACGCAATGCCATCGTTCTCCCCTAAACACTGAATAGATTGGACATCACTGTCAGCTAGTAACTGGTGTAAAATCAAAGAACATCAGGCTGCAAGGAAACTACAGATTTGAAAAGGGGAAAAATGTGGGGAAAAAAAAAGAAGACAATAATTGGGTTCAGTCCACTTCAGATCTTTTCTGCTAGTGCAATCTTCATGTTACTGATGGAGAAGCGCAATACAAAGGCATTAATTTTTTGTTTGAGGCCACACAGGAAGCCTGAGACAGGGTTGGAAACTGAGACCATACCTTCAGCATCCATATTCTCAACCACAAGGCCATCCTCCTTTTCATAGCTGTCTGTCTTGGAGAAGAGAAATAGAGTAATGCTGAGTCCTGTGGGGCAATAAATTCTATCACTATGACATGCAGAATCGGTGCTTTGTACTGGTGCATTCTTTGCTGCTCGTAATTTCCTTACTGAGGATCACTGGGCTGCATTTTCAGGAAGACCAATATGTAACTTTGGGGAGATAATCTAACTGTTTTGTAGAATATGACCTTGGTAGTCTCTAAATCTATTGTTCAGTGAGTAATCATCATCATCATATTGCAAAATCCCCCCACAGGTTATCATCATCTGCAATGCCTTTTGAGCTGATTTGTGACTGGAAAAGCAAAGATTAGTCTGAATGGCACAGCTGGCTAGACGAGGTTCAGACATACTGCCAGTATGTCTATGTGGCTACATTTCCTCATGGTTCTCATCAGTCCTTGTGCTGTTAGAGATTGTGATGAGGGGGAGAAAAGAATGAGGATTTAGTATTTATTTCTGTTTAAATATAGCAGTCTAAGGATCAAAGGTGAGGTGAAAAGGCTGTTTGGGAGAGGCAGGACAAAGAAGTCGTGTCTTTTGATGGACATTTAAATGGTGGAGATTTTGGAATTGCTTTTTATGGCAAAGATCAGGAATGACCATTAAAATTGCTTCATCATTCAAAGGCAGTAGCTATAAGAGCAGATGTGAAGAAGAGAATACTCATTCATTATTATAGGCAGGAGCCACAGTGGTTTTTACTATGGATGATCTCCTTTTCCCCTTGAGAGAACAAGTGATAACTGCACATGTCTGAAGGGGTTGCAATGGGAGAAATCACTCAGGGCAGGTCCTTTGAAGTTTCTTAAAGAATATGGGAAGAAGCAGGTGAGGCAGCTGCAGCTGGGCTCCTCATGCTTGTGGTGCTACAAAGAGCAGATAGTCTGAGACCATTCCTTTCCACAAGTGCTAATTCCACCAAGACATTGTCATTTAAAGCTTCTTAGCTGCTCCACACAACCCAACAGATCACAGTGCAACTATTAAAGGCAGGAAGCCAACCTTGGGAATAATGCCAGAAAATATTAAATAACCTGCTACCTTGCATCAGTCTTTCCCCTGAGGCTCCCATGAAAATCCTACAGCATTTTGGGAAGTAGTTCTGTGGATATTATGTGGATATCTAAATGGATATTCTCAGAAGAGGCAGGGTGAAGTCCTATGCACATGGTTCAAGTTGGAATTTCATCAACCCACACTGAAACTAAGTATATCAGCACTGCTCACAAGAATGAGTTCTCCAACACCCATCTGTGGTGCTAGAGGTTTTGTGAAGTGTTGTTCTAACTGTTCTAGTCAGAGACGCAGAATGATGAGGTGCTGTCCAGATACCCTTTCCTATTAGCTCATGTCCTTGACCTACAGTCATTCATAGGTATTTCAGGACCTTCTGAAAATCATAGGATAATTAGGGATCAGAAGGGACCTGAAAAGATCACCCAGTCCAATCCTCCTGCCACAGCAGGATCACCTAGAGCAAGTCGCACAGGAACACATCCAGGTGGGTCTTGAACATCTCCAGAGAAGGAGACTCCACAACCCCCCTGGGCAGCCTGTTCCAATGCTCTGTTACCCTCACTGGGAAGAAGTTCCTTCTGATATTGATATGGAACCTCCTCTGTTCCAGCTGGCACCCATTGCCCCTTGTCCTATCACCAGATGACCTTGAGAAGAACCTAGCTCCATCCTCTTGACATCCACCTCTCATATATTTATAGACATGAATGAGGTCACTCCTCAGCCTCCAAGCTTAAGAGACCCAGCTCCCTCAGCCTTTCCTCATAAGGGTGCTGTTCTACCTCCTTCATCATCTTTGTTGCACTACTATGGACACCCTCCAGCAGCTCTGTGTCCTTCTTGAACTGAGGGGCCCAGAACTGGACACAATACTCCAGATACGGTCTCACTAGTGCAGAGTAGAGGGAGAGAAGAACCTCTCTCAATCTGCTAACCATCCCCCTTCTAATTCCTCCCCAGGATGCTGTTGGCCCTCTTGGCCACAACAGCACATTGCTGGTTCATAGTCATCCTGCTGTCCACTAGGACCCCCAACAGGTCAGTCCCCAACTTATAGTGGTACCCGGGGTTATTCTTACCCAGATGCAAGATTATACACTTACCCTTGTTGGACCTCATTACATTTCTCTCTGCCCAGCTCTCTAACCTGTCCAGGTCTCGCTGAATGGCCGCACAGTCTGCTAGGGTGTCGACAACACCACCCAGCTTTGTGTCATCAGCAAACTTGTTGACAGCGCACCCTAATCCCTCAGGTCATTAATGAATAGATTGAATAGGACTGGTCACAGTACTTGGGCCTGTGGGGGACCCCACTAGATACAGGCCTCCAACTAGACTCTGTCCCATTAACCGCTACTCTCTGGCTTCTATCCTGCAGCCAGTTCACGATCCACCTCACTACTCAATTGTCCAGTCCACACTGCCTCAGTTGGGCCACAAGGAAACTATGTGAGACTGTGTCAAATGCCTTACTGAAGTCAAGATAGACCACATCCATGGCTCTGTCATCACCTATCCACCTGGTAATGACCTCTTTAAAAGTGATCAGGCTGGTCAAGCATGACTTCCCCTTAGTGAAGCTATACTGACTGTCCTGAATGCCACTCTTGTCCCTTATGTGCCTAGAGATAGCGTCCAGGACAAGTTGTTCCACCACCTTTCCTGGGATGGAGGTGAGGCTGACCACTCTATAGTTACCTAGGTCCTGCTTCTTAGCCTTTTTGAAGATTGGAGTGAAATTTAAAATGTAGAGTTGCTGTGACTGACTTAATGAAAATAACTGTGATCATGGGAGTCCATGTGTGATACTGAACTACCTGATAGCTTACAACTAGTGAGAGAGACTGAACTATTTAACTCTTAATCCATTTCTATATGTTTGAAGTACTAAGAGAAATCACGTTCAGTGCAATGAGAGAGGTGGTGTCAGACTTTACACACAGGAAGTTGACCTTCATATCTTCTGACACTTGCGGAGCCTTCACCTCTCTGGTCCTGTGCATGTTTCAATCTCTGGCTTCAAAGCCGTCCAAGAACAATCTTTTCTAAACATCCTGAAAATATGCAGGTTTATGAAAGTTCTGCCTGGCATCTGCCTTCACACTCCCTCGCCAATGGAAAACAAATGGAAGTGCCACAGGCTGTTCAATAAAGGTTCACTAATAAACTTTGAACTGTGTATTATAGGTACTCTTGTTAACTAGTGTGTGTTATCTTTGGCTGTAGAAGTATCTCAGTTTTCATTTTATGCAAATGAACCAGTCAGGGATATCTGACATAATCTTGGATGGCCTAACAGTACGGCTTTTTTAACTCTGCTGCACTTCAGAGAGAGGGGACATGCATATTTACCCAAATTAAGTTTTTCAGAGATCGGTTTCTCTGCTGATATGAGCTTTATAGAATTGAAAGGGTGCTCCTTGTGGGCTCATGGAAAGGAGATTCACTGGTACCAGCTCTGGTCCCAGGATAAGGACATTTCACCTCACTGCCAGCCTACTGCAGGTTTAATGTCAGTATTCCTTATTAACTGTATGCTATTGAGAAAAGAATTATAAATCTGAAACATTCTCTAAAGGGATGGTGCCTTAAATACTGTAAAATCCACATCAACATTAAAAAAGCTAATCCAGATGTTTGTGACTGGGTTAATTACTTTTAAGTGTTTGAGTAGTACAAGTCAATCATTTTGGTAAGTTGCTCACAAGGGAATTACATTCTCCATGCGCCATTTCTGCTGTGTAATTCATCACTTAGGCCCCATAATAGTGTTTCTCATTTGTGGCTGAGTAATCACATACATTTAATTCTGTGGACACATTTAAACAGGAGCATAGGGAAGAAACAAGTTAAAAAAATAATGAGCACAAAAAGCACTTTCCCAACACACCAACAGCCTCATTTGTGTTCCAGATACCTTTTGCAAAACAAGGTTGGGGTAGACAAGAACACAAGGAATTTAATCACAAACACCAATCTTATTAAAATCAACACACCCCGGTGCCAAAACTATTCCACTTCAGCACAGGATAGTCAGCACACATATCTTTAGGCAAAGAGAGAGAAGAAAATGGTCAGCTTTCTCCTGTGTCATTCTTTCCCCTTAGACAGAGGCAGTGTTAGTTATACTGATTGAAAGGTGCACTCAACAAAGGTACTGCTAGGTCTGGTTTCACTGTAAGTCCCTGGCACAAGGCTAACTATAACTCTTGTAAACTATCCATTTTGAATGACTGTCATTAGGAAAGAATTTAGTGGCTTTGCATTTCATGTAAGGTAATGGTTTCTAGAGGATTTGGAGGAAGCAAATAATAAATTTATACAGTCTCAACAGAAGTCTGGATGATGTACAGCATTCGAGGCACCTGAGAGGGACTATCTTTTACCACCAAACTTAAAGCATCTATTACTTACTTTCTGCTTCTTGTCTAAACCAGTTTCTCCAACACAGATAGGAACAACTCACCCAGCATCACTCTGCCATTGCCCTCTCAGTAACACTTCATATTAATCATACCCAAGTTACTGTCTAAGAGATGTTAGAACTGCAAAGAAATACAAAGGATGCTACTTCTGGGAGCATTCTGAAAGGCCTGGGACCATTTTGAAATAATCTGGATTTTTTTCAGTGTTACAAGTTCAGTGAAGGCTTAGCAAACCCTAATGGCTGACGTGATGAACAGAGAGGACACTGACAGAAGATCTGAACCCAATGCTTGCGATGATATAAATCAGGATATATCCATCCACTGATGATTTACACAGCCTGCAGGCTCGTCACACAGTTTGTTGAGGAGAAACAGACTTGGTTCTCTATGGTGATAGTGGAAGTGCTGCTGTCATGGGTTAAAACCCAAGACAAAATCAACCAATCAATTGATTTTGGTTGATTGATTAGTTAATGTGCTAATGGGTTGAAAGAAACAGAAAACTGTGTCTAGTTTTGGGCCCCTCACTACAAGAGGAACATTGAAGGATTGGAGAGGGAACAGGGATGACTATCAAGCCAGTAAAGGATTAGGAACATGAGTTCTATGAGGAACAGCTGAGGGATCTGGAGCTGTTTAGTCTGGAAAGGAGGAGCTTGAGGGGAGACCTTATTGCTCTCTACAACTACTTGAAAGAAGGTTATACATGAGTGGGAATTGGTTGGTTCTCCCTAGTGGCCAGAGATAGGATGAAGGGAAATGGCCTGAAGCTGCACCAGGGGAGGTTCAGGTTGGATGTCAGGGGGAACTTCCTTCCTGAAAGGGTTGTCAGGCACTGGAACAGCCTGCCTAGGGGGAGGGGATTGAGTCACCATCCCTGGAAGTGTTGAAGAGAGGAGTAGATGTTGTGTTGAGGGACAGGATTTAGTGGTGCTGATAGGGCTAAGAAAAGATTGGACTTGATTATCTTGAAGGTCTCTTTCAGCTGAATCTATTCTATGGTTCTGGTTCTACGTTTAACAGGGCAAGTTCTGTAGTATTTAGTTACTCAGAGTTTCAATGGGTTAAGAGTGGGAGCAGAAATTCTCATGTTTGAAGCTGTGGTAGTGCTCCCATCATCTAGCAGTTCTGGCCACAATGGCACCAGTAGGCAACACCAAGGAGCAGTTTTTTAGTGTTTTCAGGATAGGCAAATAGGATTCTTCTTTGGGACAGATGGAGAGTTGCCGAGTGGGAAAAAAATAGAGAAAGCTCATATTTAAAAAGTCTTCTCAAAACCATTTAATCTTCTTAATCTTAGTTGTATTTGGAAGATGGATAAAAATAAGGAAGAAAATAACTGGGTTTGGAAGTGATAACATGTTATTTTACTAGTTTTCAAATACTTCAACTAACATAACTAGATTCTAAGAGTACTCTAGCACAGGCCACAAAACCAGAATAGACTACCCACAATTTCTGGGTAGAGACAAATAAATAGATTCTACTGCAGTGTGCACCGGAATGTGGATGAAAACAGTATCCCCCCCTCACTCTGTTGTGAGAGTCACAGCCAGGATATCTGCCTTCTTGATCTGTTGTTTTGTGATTCAGGCATTACTGTGGAGTAAATTCAGGAGGGCAAGACAAGAAAAGGCAGACGGGAATTCCACATAACTGTCCTCAAGGAAGACTGTCTGTTCTGAGTCAAGTTGCCCAAGGGAAGCTGTGGATGCTCCATCACTGGACGTGTTCAAGGCCAGGCTGGATGGGCCTTTGAACAACCTGGTCTAGTAGAAGGTGTCTCTGCAAGGAGTTTGAACTAGATGATCTTTAAGGTCCCTTCCAACCCAGACCATTCTATGCATCTATGACTCTATGATATGAACTCAATTTCTCTCAATTCCCTGAAGAGTAACCACGATCCACTATGTAGGGCATTGATTACAGCTTAAGTCTCTCTTGCCAACAATTCTAAAAATGCATATAATTTTCTAGGTCAGCCCAAGCTAGAAAATTTATTTCTTTTTGTCTAGTTGGCCAGCACACCAAACCCTCCAAACCCATCACCCTTAGCATGCATCGGTGCATCCCATCAGGGGCCATGGATTTACATACATCCAGTTTGCTCAACACATCGCTGACCCAGTCCTCATCAACCAAGGCAGACTCCTCTCTTGCCTCGACTTCCTCTGGAGCCTCAGCAGTCTAGACTCTGATATCAAGCCACCTCCCAGAAATACAGATGGAGACAAAGCAAGTGTTCAGTATCTGCTTTCTCTCTATCCTCTATCTTCAGGGAACCCAGCTTATTCAGCAGGGGTCCCACATTGCCTCTTGGTTTAGTTTTAATGGGATTTCCCCTAGCAATTGCTTGAAATGGCCAAAGTTGGCCCTCCTGAAGTCCAGGGTTGTGATTCTACTAGGTGTTCTGTTCCTACCACACAAGACCCTGAACTCCACCATCTCATGGTCACTGCAACCAACCTTCACTGTTTCAACCAGACCCTCCTGGTTAACAAGTACAAGATCCAGCAGCTGTCCTCTCCTAGTGGGTTCCTCCACCATTTGCATCAGGAAATTGTCACCAATGCATGGGAGGAACCTCCTGGACTGAGGATGGCTGGCTGAGTAGGTCTTCCAGCAAATATCAGGGTAGTTAAAATCCCCCACGAGAACCAGGGCCTGTAGCTGTGGGGCTGCTGTCAGCTGCCTGTAGAAGACCTCATCAACTTCCTCATTCAGATTGGTGGCCTGTAATAGACACCCATGACAATGTCATCCATGCCAGCCTGCCCCTTGATCCACACCCACAAACTCTCGACTCTCTCTTCATCCACTCCTGGACAGAACTCAAGCCACTCCAGTTGCTCTCTCAAGCAATTCCACCACCTTGTCTTGCTGATCTGTCTCTCCTGAAAAGGACATAGCTGTCCATGACCACATTCCAGTCATGCGAGCTGTCCCACCAGGTGTCTGCAATCAGATCATAATCACCTGACTGGACACAGATTTCTAACTCCTGCTTATTCCCCGTGCTGCTTGCAGTTGTGTACAGGCATTTTAGGGAGTGAGCTGAGTGCTCCAATTTCACTCTTGGACAGTAAGAGGCCACCTGGTTTTCATTAAGACCAGAGCTCTGTCCCACTGGTGTGCACCCATCTACGTAACCAAAAGGAACCAATACTGCAGCTGAAGGGGATGGTCCCACTTCAAAACTTCATTTTTTCTTCATGCCTCCCTCCCTCCCTCCCTCCCTCCCTCAATTTCAAGGGATGAGAAACAACCTGAAGTATCAAGGCAGAATGTTAATCTCTACATGAAGCATTTACTGCTTTTTATCATGATGTTAAAGTTCAACCCTCTAGCCTGTAGCCAACTCTTGTTAATTTTTAGTTGTAAGGAAATTCATATATGACAAAGTAAATAAAAAAATGGAAAGCTCTGAAGATGTAGATAATTACAGCTGAGTCTTACTGACATCATAAATCATGAAAGACCCTAGAAGAGCTTGTAATTGTGTCACTGTAAATTTCCCTTTAGGTATTCTGTGCATTATTACACACACTCTTTCTATAAATGCAGATATAAAACCCCCATGAGTTTCAAATGGCACTTTGTTATGGAGTAAATGTTGGAGTTATGGAGTAAATCATTTCTGAGAGCAAGATCAATTTAAGCATGCAGAACTTTTATTAGCAGCACAAAAGAGGAGTCCAGCTGTTCCTACAGAGTAAACAGTGGTGAACAAGGCTTCAGAGTAATTTCTGCTGTGCCAGTCACAGTGTTAAATGTTGGCCAAGAGGGACTTCTACAGAACACAGTGAACTGAGTCTGTAGCACAGCTGAGGCAACACTGCCTCACATTTTGCATTTCTTATATAGAATGACCTAGTCCTTGAATCACCTTAACAAGCCTGTCAGAGATCCTTGTCTCACAGCAGAAGGCACTGGACAAAACACAACATAAGAAGCTCCTCAGGCTGTCAGAATACGAGAGACAGAGGATGGGGGCAGGAGGTGTCACATCTAAGATATCTATTCATCCAAGAAGAGCATCTACACTCTGAGAAACCCTGAGGTTTGGCCATTACCACTCCATTATAGACTGGCACATCATCTGTTTTACCAAATACGTAAACACTGGATTAAGCTGATATTCTCAGCCAAACCCATGAGCTCACTCTTAGCCACCAGGAATACACCTTCTAATTTAGGAGTCACTCTTACAGTATGGGTAGCTGAGTCACCACTGGAGCTACCGGAGTTTACACCAGTTATACACTGGAGTTTACACTGGAGCCATTTTTATTTCCAGTGAAGCACTCTTCTTCCAGAGAAATAGATGCCTTCTTAAACAGATGATGAACACTTACCAGAATAATTTATCTTTCTTTCTCTAAATGTTTAAAAGAAAAGTCAGACAGAAAAATGAACGAGGGCTGCCCTAGTTGGCCCCTGATGGCAACTTCAGAATGAAGTGTTTTAATTGCAAAAAAAGCTCCTTTTGCCAAAAGTCATATTTTTATGGAGCTTGTCAGATGTTTTCAGTTTTAGTCCAAAAAGCTGCCAGAGAGAAATCCAATTGCTAATGACAGGAGGATTAAAAGTGCCAGACCAGCTCTCTGAACAGCAGTTTATAATAGAACAAAAACATTGTAGGTTTTATACTGCTGTTCTGTGAGAGACTTTCATAGGACATAGATTTTCATATCTACTGCCCATCATTTTATTCCCCAGTATTTCTCAAATACATGGAAAACACTGGACTGGAATACTGAAAAACAAAAGTACTCCTTAAAGTACAGTTCCTTTTCCCTAGCGTTCACTGAACGCTTAATAAAATCAATTAGAATTGGGTAGTATTGGAAAGATAACAATGTTTGAATCCTTCCCAGTCTGCAACACTGGCCTTGCTTCATACATTTACCAGGTCTTTTTTACAGTGTAAAAGGGCTTTTTCTGCAACTGGGGACCAATGCAGTGCCCTGCCATGCATTAGCCCATGTCCCTAACCAGTGGAACTCAAAGTAATTACTTCAGGTTTGTATCAGTTAAGAAAAGTATTCTTTCAGAATATGTGTCACAGCTGTCAGAAGCCAAGAAAGAAAAAAATCTGAGTTGAACTACTATAGTAGAACTGTCCTAGTATAAATCAGAGCCATTTTGACATTTTTAAACTCATTGCTTAATAAAAGAATATAAACTCCATATCTCTTCTTTCATCTAGTGAATAACAGTGAACAGTGCTACTGCATATTCATCTGCATCTACACTGAAATCATCTATTTGACACAAATATAACATTAATTTTACCCATCAGTTTAATTCTCATTCTAAAATTTAACTCAAGTATCAGAACTACTTGAGGTGAGAAAGCTACACAATGGGACCGTAGTACATCAAACATTTTGAAGTGAAAACATCAGCTCCTCATCTGTTTTACTGAAATAATTTGATGCATACCTTGCACCAGTCAAGCCACCCTTGGGATGTCTCACTGTCTACAACCCCTGTGTATAATTCAATTAGGCACAATTACTGTTACGCTGAATTTATGCAAAAATACTGTGAAGTAGCTCCAGATTGTAGCTATACCATCCTTTAACAGCATGGGAGGTCCTGTTGTCTTTAATGAGATATTTGAGTTTACTATAGCCCTAAATTAAAGGAAAACATTGTTTGGGTATGTACAGAAAAGGTTTGGCCACAGGAACACTAAAAGCTAAGAACCAGAATGAAAAATAGTGTAATTAGTACATTAGGAGCTCATTACGTCTGCATTGGATAAACACGCTACTTTTCACAGAATCACAGAGTGTTAGGGATTGGAAGGGACCTTGAAAGGTCATCCAGTCCAATCCCCCTGCCAGAGCAGGATCTCCTAGATCAAGTCGCACAGGAAGGGTCCAGGTGGGTTTTACACATCTCCAGAGAAGGAGACTCTACAATCCCCCTGGGCAGCCCCTTCCAGTGCTTTGTCACCCTCACCGTGAAGAGGTTTCTTCTCATATTCATTTGGAACCTCCTATCTTCCAGCTGACACTCGTTGACCCTTGTCCTATCATTGGATGCCACTGAGCAGAGCCTGGCTCCTTCCTCCTAACACCCATTGTTTCCATATTTATTTAGTTTTCCAAACTAAAGAGACCCAGCTCCCTCAGCCTTTCCTCATCAGGGAGGTGCTCCACTCCATCATCTTTTGTGGCTGTGTGCTGGACTCTCTCAAGCAATATTGCATCCTTCTGGAACTGAAGGGCCCAGAACTGGACACAATATTCCAGATGATGATGAAGTGTTACCAGAGAAGGCTGGCAAACTTTTCTCCCTGCTGGCATGGATGGTAAAAAATGACAGATATAAAAAATGCTCATAGATTCATAGATTCATAGAATGGTTCAAGTTGGAATGGACCTTAAAGATCATCTAGTTCCAACCCCTCTGACATGGGCGTGAACACCTCTCATCAGCCCAGGTTGCTCAAGGCCCCAGCCAGTCTGGCCTTGAACATTTCCAGGGAGGGGGCAGCCACAGCCTCCCTAGACAACCTGTTTCAGTGTCCCAGCACCTCTCCTCTTCCAGCTTGAAACCATTCCTCCTGGTTCTACCACTCCAAGCCCTTGGAAACTGCCCCTCCCCAGTTTTCCTGTCACCCCCCTTCAGGTACTGGAAGGCTGCTGTAAGATCTCCCTGGGGTCTCCTTCAGGCTGAACAGCCCCAGCTCTCCCAGGCTGTGCCCATAGGAGAGGTGCTCCAGCCCTTCGATTATCTTCGTGTCCCTCCTCTGGACACGTTCCAACAGTTCAATATTCTTCCTGTGTTAGGGGCTCCAGAACTGGATGCAGTGCTCCAGATGGGGTCTCACAAGAGCAGAATAGAGGGGGAGGATCCTCTCCCTCGACCTACTGGTCACACTTCTCTTGCAGCCTAGGATGCCATTGTGCTGACTCATGTTGCATTTTACATCAACCAACACCTCCAAGTCCTTCTCCTCAAGGCTGCTCTCAATCTGTTCCCCACCCAGCCTGTGTTTGTGCCTGAGATTGCTTCGACTCAGGTGCAGGACCTTGCCCTTGGCCTTGCTGAATCTCATGAGGTTGGCACTGGCCTACCTCTCAAGCCTGTCCAGGTCCCTCTGGACGGCCTCCCTTCCCTCCACTGTGTCCACCACACAGCTTGGTGTCATCAGCAAACTTGCTGAGGGGGCACAACACAAGGTGTTTCTAAAAGAATTTAGAAATAAGCACAATGAGCAGCATAATCTCAATTTCTCTTGCAGAGTTATTAATGTGTTAGAGACCCAACTCTGCCAAACCCTTACTGATTAAAAATAATACATCACACGGAAGCTAGCAGAGAAAGCTCTTGGAAGGGTTTAGCATTTGCTAGTGCTTAAAAAACAGGTGGGTTTTCAGACTGCTGTACTTCATGGCAATTAAAAGGATCAGTCATTCTCTCATCATTCAGTGATTGATCTTTTGCAGCACAAAATTCTGTTCAGCTATTTGCAGTGTTTTCAGGGGACTCAGCAAAGTAAAGAGAGATTACTGTTTGTAAAAGGCTTTCTTTCTGGAATACAACTCTAGAGGATATGCAAATCCACTAAAGAAAAATGGCAGTGGGAACAGTGGGCATTTTAGAAGGAAATGCATCAGTCTTCTCTTATTTTCTGTGACCCTGGAGACATTGTAGAGATAGGCAATCATATCTGCCACATCATTTGAGCAAGACAAAATGACCTTCTTTTCTAAGGACTTGCATCCAGCTCCTCCCAGTACTCCAGTCAAGCACAAGTCACGCTGTTCATCACAAGTAATAAGCGAGCACACAGCTTCTTACAGTAGAACTTACCACAGGCCTACAGCCCATGCCAATATTGGTATCTCAGTACCTCATCAGTCTAACTACTCACTTTCAATCCTACTGCATGAGTTACTACAGCTGAGGAACAGGTGGTTTCTCTAATTTTTAAGGACACAATAAACCCTTTTAAGTTCAAGGGACTTCAAATGAACTAAGGTAGTAGTGATGGACAGAAGGGATTAAAAGTTCTTTTAAGGGCTTTTCAATGTGTAGAATACAAATCAACAGAGCCCAAAGAATTCTTCATATCCCAGGTAATCTAGTTTATTTTCTGCTCTTCACTGAGTGGACTGATGAGCTCTCCACTGCATATGACAGGAGTTTTGACATCAGCTCACACCTGTGCAGCTACACAAGAAAACTTCAATCCGTGTTTTACCCCACTTACGCCTCCCTCTCCAGATCAGGTCCTTAATATATCCTTTCTAAACCTTTCCAGGAAATGGCTGGTACCTGACCCGAGGGTTTATCAAACCAAAGCTCTTGTTGGGCAAGAGTCACATATAAGGCCTCCAGGAGACACACAGCAGTAATTCACAGTTGCAGCAGGGTTGCACAAGGATAATTCCATGCAGGCAGAGGGGTTGCAAGCCAGGTGTACCTCCTACCTGGAGACACTTGAGCAATCTCTAGAGCACTGAGCAGCATTTCAGTAGGCCATCTAAATGATGTAGTGCTCAGTAAACATAGTGCCATCTTTTTCACAATGATCCCAACACCTGAGCCCTGTTAAAAGCCACTTCCCTCTGCAATGCTCACTTATCTGGGCACAAGATGTTTTAATGAATCTTTTGAGATGGCAATCCCTTAGGGTGCTTGTGCCCTCCCATTTGACAGAACAGGACTCCTTAAGTGGGAGGCAGCTCAGCAGATCCTGGAGGCAAAACCTTGGACTGCACAATAAGCAGCATCACACTGCCAAGGTAGAAAAGATGTCTATTCTAAATTTTAGTAGACATACACACCAAGGCGTAACAGCTTAAGGGACTGATCATTCCATGTACCCCAAGCCTTACAATGAGCAAGGGCCTACCATTGCCATGGAGCAATAGACCTGAAATTACCTGGTTCATATTTCATTGCTTCTGGTGTAATGTACATTCATCCAGCTTGCTCCATCACACCACTCATCATGCCCTGAAACAAAGTCCTTGTTGAGCTTTTCTTGGTTTCAGCTGTTGCACTGCAATAATAAGACCTTATGAGATATTTTTAAAAAATGTTTTCATATATGAACCACTTTTTTAATATCTGCTTTCAATCTCAAACAAAGAATGGCTATTCTATAACATAGTAAGAGCTATTTACTGGTATTGAAACCACAGGCTTACTGTAAGTTTTACAGCATTCAATACACAATGTAATTCTTCTTCTACCCCATAATAATTTATTGCCATAATCACATCAGCACTGTCTCACTGTTTAAAAAAACCCAAAACTTTGGTAAAAAGCAGACCCTGAAATACTTGTATTTAAATTGCTATTTGAATAGGTTTAAATAGTTCAAAGCAACTAAAGTCTGAGTGGCAGACTCATTTTCCTTTTCTGTTTTACTGCTCTCTTTACCCCCTCTCTTTTGATTCAGTTTCCCCCAAACACACAAACTCTTGATAGCTGCTGATAGTTCAGTGGTGCTGACTGCTGGAAATGAAAATTTCAACTCTGTACTTTGACTGCAGCAAGAGGCAAGGTCTTCATTTCTCACAAGTACCTAGAGGGTCTCCCCACCTGGCACTTCCTTGTGCTTCAATGTGAATTCGCAGAAGTACAAAACCTCCACACAAGCTAAAGACAAAAAAGAAACTTCAGACCCTAAAGAACTGCAAAAAGGCCCAGATCTCAAAATCCAACCACCCCCTCCCCCCCAGTTCCTCAGCACGTGGAGGGCTGCTTTTGTCTAGGAGAGTATTCTCTAGTTAGCACTGAGACTAACTTTATTTACAGCACATAACTGAACATCGATCCAAAGCTTTTTAATTCCTACTGCCAATCTCAACAAGATTTTAAACAAAGACTTATTGGGCTTCTCAAACCAACCTTGTACAAGTCTTACCAGCTCCGTCCAGACCCAAACCTGTACAGACGAGTCCATCCTCTTCAGCCCTGAGGACATCACTGTGGGAGCTTGAATTCTCCAACCCAATTCTGTTTAACATCTTGAAATCCTCATCAGATCTTGTACATTGGGGTGCCTGACACATCACCAAACAAGAAATTTTATGTAGGACCACACATTGTTCCTACGCCATTTGTTCAGGAGGAACAGAGGATTAAGAGCCCTCCTTATAGCAGTCGTTACACAGCACACCCACCCCGAAGTCCCTGCAATTAGCAAGATGGGATATCCAGAGATACTTATTAGCACAGGACTCCCTCCTGCCTGGCACAAATTGTTATATTTTAATTACAGTTCTGGTGTTTCTCAGTTTACTAGCTGCAGAAGTCATCACTGATAATAAAAACATTTAGCAATTTAAAAAGTCTAACAAATATTAACTCTAAAGGGAACACCACATTTTTTACTTTGTTCTAAATTCACAAGGCCTTACTGCTGAGGGAGTGATTTCTGCTCACATTGTGTGACAGGATCAGAGGAGATAAATGGATTTTTATTTGGTTTACACTACAAAGGCAGTGGTCATCATCTATTCATCAGGCCAATCTTTTTCAACATATTTCACAGAACAAGATTCTAACCGGGAAAATGGGCTTTCTAGAAGTGAGTCTCTGACAGGACACTTACTGACAGAGGACATTTCTATGAGTTGTTAATGTACTTTAGTTTCTTTCCCTCTAATTATTTATTTCAGCCTCTTTTCTCCCTTATTTTACTCTTCTCCCTCTCCCACAAGGTTCCCATCCTCTCAGTTACATAAAATGTTAAGCCAATTGTTTGAGAGACTTCATGCTAAGGGAGGACACAATGCCTAGGGAGGGTGGATGCAGGGGAGAAGGGCAGAGAAAACATCTCAATGTGATTCTAAACACTTACAAACATTGTTTGTGAAATTAATCTATAACTTTATATTTTTTTTTACAGATCCACATAATACTATCAATAATTGCAACCAGTATGTGGTTCACTGTATGTGGCTTGTTCTGGTTAGGGCATGTGTATATCAGAGCACTTTTGCATGTTAGTACTTGGATTTTCAAGGAAGATCCTTGTTGAAACTGGTAATATTTTGTTTTCATGGTAGGGACTGTCTCTTAATAGATTGTTGTTCTGTCATCAGAAAGGTTTCCAATTATCCTTCAGTTTTGACTGTAAAATGTGAAGTCCCTTTATGACCCTTGGTTTTTCCATCACTTTACATCTTGGCACACATTCTACATTTTCTTGAAAGCTATTTACTTTCTTAAGCAGTCAACCCAAATTTAGTAAAAGCTGGGATACTGATGACCTCTACTCTTATTTATCTACTATTAGGTAATTCAGCAATCACTCTCTGGGCTCTTTCACCAAGTTATTTTTCTTTGTGGCACCGTGTTATGCACTCAGAATGAACTGTGGTACGCTTGACTACCCAGATCTCATTTGGAAGAGCAGACTTATAAGACCTTTTAACATCAACATTATTTAATACAGAGTTAGACAAGCTGGCTATTAGGAAGAAAATAACACTTTAAGTTCATTCAATGTTTTTTCCCATTCAGCTCTCTCAAGGTATTAAACCAGATCCCAAAACCTGGCACTGCAGTGCTCAAGCGAAAGCCAGAAAGATTTTGCTAAAACTATTGCTACAGTCACATCATAACAAACATAGTGAGTGTGGGAGGAAAACAATGAAAGAAAACAAGATAAAAAAGAAGGGGGAAAAAATGGACTGCCTGAGGAGGTGATGCAGTCCCCATCCCTGGAGGTGTTAGCCACGCTCTAGCTGATTGTGGTGACGCTAGGCTGAGCTTGACGCATATAGAGTGATGCACCACTCTCAATAATTCTGTGATTCTGTGAAATAAAAAGGGAGCAAGTGTGCTCTTTTGTGATGTGTATGGGTTTATTATTTAATTTTCACCATTTAATTATTTAATTATTTAATTTTCACCATAATGCTTTCTTTCTCTTATTTTCAGGTTTATGGGAATAAGTTTATTTTAGAGGACATCATCTTTCATTCTTTCCTTTTGATGTGTCAGTCTGATCATCTATTGTTTTGTGTTGGTGGCAAAGTCTAGCTATGTCCATGGGGTGATCCAATCAACCTACGGTGATGGCAGGGATAAGTATTTCAAAGCCTCAGCCCTATCCCGACTGAAATTAAGCTACCTCAGCCTACACAAACAGTGTGTCATGTAACTCCTACTGGCATTGCATGTCTGTTGCTGTAGGAGCTACACAACAGGGTTTGTAAACAACCTTCCTCAAAGCTGAGGCTCCTTTATGGCACTTCCCCTGGGGAAAGGTCATCCAGGTGGTAGCTGAAAAACTGGTCCCAGTTGGAGAACTAGCATAGAATAAGGAAAAACCACACAGATGCCCAAAGGCACAAACATATAAAGCATCTACCATCAGGACAGGATGGATAGAAACATTATAAACTCAGCCCTTCCAGCAAGGAGTGGACACCAAGAAAAGAGGGGGAGAAATGTTAGGGTCCTTTCTTTCTGAAGTGGGCTTTCTTCCTAGAAAAGTCAATCTTTCAGCATGTACAGCCTTAAAACCACTGGATTCTAATGTAGTTTTGTCCAAGAGGACTTCAGGACTCAATTCAGCAGCCTAAGGGCAAAGAAGTTGTCTACAAAAGAACTTATAAACTGCATTCAAGTCAAGACACACAAAAATGAGGGAGAACCACACACTGCCCTAACATTATGGACAACAGCTGCCAAATATGCATCTGGTGTTTTCTACAGCAGTGATTTTCAGTGGTTTGGAAATACAAGGTGGCTGAAATCCACAGGTAATTTCCAGCAAAGATTCATATTTTAACTTCACTGAGTTTCTGGAATTTGCCACAAAAGTGTCATCACATAGAAATACTGAATGAGAGACAGACAACATTGAGGCTATTGATATAAATAAGTAGCTTAAAATCAATAGATCTTGATGTCTAGAAAGACTGCAAAAGACTGTAGGAATCCCATTCTGTGGGAATAGAGAGAAGAGCTTCAACTTAGATTATATAGCTGAAATTACATTCATGGGAAATAGGTCACACTTACTGTATTGATGTTCCAGGGGAGCTGCTAACTTTCCTCTTCAGTTAAGAAGTTTAGACCACCTAGATACAGGTAGTCCTTTCCTTTTGGGCAGGACATCAGATTCTGAGTTAATTCAAAGGTAATTTTTATTTACCCTGCAGAACATGTAAGCAGTAAAATAAATAACATCAATCACTTCATTTCCAAAGCTAGTCAAAGCCAGCAGAGTCTTTGACTTCATATCAGCAGCCTCAGATCTTCTTCCTCCTAAGGTTTCCAAGATTATATGCTGTCTTCAGTAGGGCCTTCATGGATCCTGGTCCTTACTGGAGGCTCACAACTGTAAGGACATGGCAAGTAATTTAGGTGAAAGGTTGCCAGTGTGGCAACATATAACAACAAAAGAGTGGCTTTAGAAAGAAAGAAAATTATTTCAAGAGTGTAAGATGTCTGCTGAAATTAGAAAGTCTCAAAGAGCAGCCAAGGAGGGAAAATCCCCAAACACTGACACTTTCTTCTGGACCAGTCCTATTTACAAGCAAAAATATATGCCCACACTAGCTACTTAAAATCAGAGCATCAGATATTTAGTGGCACCAGGAGCTCAAAGGCAGCCACTTCTGCCTCATGCCCTGTTGCACTGACCACAAGAAAATGTGCAGACATCACTCCTTGAAAACCTCATTAGCCAAAGTGCTGGACATGAAGTGAAGCAGGATAAATGCCAGGCTCTCAGACCCACTCCACTGGCACTGCCCCCCAGCTGCTGTTTTTAAAGGGCTTTGGTTCCCCAAGAGGCCCAAAGATGCCTTATGCAAGGTAAGGAAAAAAGCCAAAATAGAGCAGACTGGCTGCCAGTGCAGCACAAGGGCTTGCTCTGTGAGGAATAGAAATCACTCCCTGTAAATGAGTACCTCTAACACAGGGGTTGCTGAGAAAGAACTCTTGGGTTTGCTGTTATTCAGTTCCTGGAGCTGGACACCCTTTGGAAGCTGCAAATACTACCCCTCAGTTCCTGGAGCTGGACTCCCTTTGGAAGCTGCAACTACTGCCCCTGCATTTGGAGCATCCAGAGTTTTGAGTCTGCCACTGGTTCATGGTAAGTTGTACAAGCACAACAGGTCTTCTGAGAGGTCTGCGCTGTCTTACGCCCTTGTACGAGTTGCATTTCCAAAAGCAACCAACACCCAAAGCTCTCATGCAATCCCTCCTTTCCAAAGTGTCTCAGCATCCAGCCACATGTAGAAAGAGGAAATCCTGCTGTGATACTCCCACGCACTACTGCTGAGTAGCAAAGTGAAACACAGCAGATTAAGGAGAAATCCAGGGATGGGGCAGCAGAGGGAATTTCACCACCCAAGAACATAAAACAACACCCTTGCTTGGGAAGAAATGCTGATGGTACCTACCCCAGCAGAAGGTTTCTGGCTGCACCTCCAATACCCAGAAGAAAGGAGTAGGGCAGAAGGCCAACCCCACTTCATCCTCGATCCCACCAGCCAGATGCAGGCATTTCCCTGCTCCTGAGGGAGTAGGAGAAAAGGGGAATGAACCCCTTTTGTAAGGGATATACTGTTCCCACACACTCTGTTGAGAGCACTGGTCTTATATACCATTCTGGGCTTTGCTTCTGCCAAAAATGAAGGCTTTCAGCACCTGATGTTTGAACGCTTAGGTAGTGTTTTGGATCTATCTTTACAAGATCTGCCAAAGATTGCACAAGGAGGCTGCAGCAGTCCAAGGTCTTCTGCAGTCCACATTGAAGCTCTGATCACTGTGTTGTTCTTATTCCCTACCAGGTTTTTAATACACCACAGTCACCAAAAGAGAGCTCTATCCCATTGTAAAACACACAACCAGCTAGAGCTCAAATTTCACACAGAGCAGCCACTTACATTGCCCTGCCAGCAAGTTTGTGACAAGTGCTGGGTTGATGGCTGGACTAGATAAACTTGGAGGCCTCTTCTAACCTTAACGATTTTGTGATTCCATGATCCTTAATGATTCATATAATAACTGGCCCAAACTGGCAAATGCCTTTGAAAACAGGAGCTGTAATTGCACGTAGTTTCATTTGCAGAGAGGTACTTTCCAGTGAACGGTGTATTTTACTTAAACAGCTCTGAGGCCCAGCAGAGCACACAAAAACTGTGGCCTCTCCCCACTTCCTCCTGCCAGCTTTCAGCTCCAGCCCTGTGCTGCAGTTGTCTGGCTCCATTCACACATTGCCATCCTGTGGACAGATTCTGCCAGGACAAGTGGCTGACAGAAGCATAAAACAGCTCCAGTGAGCACAGTATCGCTGTTTCTAGAGGATTAGGGTAGCATATCACATGAGAAAATACAAGCCCATTAGGGCTGTAAAGCAGTCATGGGCTTGAGCTAGAAAATCCAAATCCCACCGCATTTGCAGGTCAGGGTGCAGATGAATTTATGATTCAGAGGACCATTGAAAAAATACCTGAATAATAGTATTGAGCTGTGGGTAAGGAGAAAAGGATATTGAGGGGTTGGGGAAGGGAACATCAGGATTTGATATACTCAGCAAAACCAGTGATGGCCACCACTGACTTGAGCCCCAGGTGGAGCATCTGGGAACAAAACCCATCCAGGAAGTATAAACACCAAGGGAAAACCGCAATGTGACAGATGACCCAAAAGCCTTTAGAAACTTCACACACACACAGACACACACACACACAGCCCCTTGGTAGAAAGCATTAGGAAGGGGGACGCAGAAGCTGGGTGGGAGTGTGAGCACTACTGGCCCATTTTAGAAAGCTTCCCTAGATGTTGTACCTAGCCCTCCCTGGCCAGAACAAGAAAAATGTGCAATTCTAGTGAGGCTGTGTTTTTGTTGTTTAATTCTTCTGGCCTCCATGGAAGAGGCATGTAACTGCTTAGGAAGGCAAGAGGAAAATGTTGATTATCACTTTGCCGAGGAAATGGCTAATTTGGCATGATTGTTACCGTGGGATTTTCTCCCCTCTGCTCCAGTGACCACATTGGTAGCATTAACTGGAAAGCCAAGTAACTGGTAAAGAAACTGCTGAATCAATCTTAGCTTTTTACTGCTTGTATAATGAACATGCAAGGAACTTAACTCATCGTATAATGGGCCTTTGGTGGTTTGCAGCATCTTACTGTGAAAAAATCTACCTCCCTACCTCCTAGGTGGCAGCTTGGGCAGAAAAAAGGTTTCAACCAAAGTGCCTGGAAGAAAAATCTGGGCCTGGCATGTTTTGTATCGATCCATCTATCTGGATTAAAGGTGCTGAACTGGAGAATTATGTCTTGAGAGCTTTTTGTAAGCAAGGGGGGCTGTGTGTGTTTTAAACAAAAAAGTACAGTGCCATAGACGTTTGTTTCTGTTCATGCTAGAATGAATAATGAAATGGTGTTTTCAATGTCCTCAAGTTGTGCAAGGGGAGGGTTAGATTGAACATCAGGATAATTCTCTTCCCTGACAGAGTGGTCAGGGGATGGAACAGGCTGCTCAGGTTGGGGGTGGAGTTGCCATCCCTGGAGGGTTTCAAAAAATGAGTAGATGTGGCCCTAGGGAACACGGCTTAGTGGGCAGGGTGAGGCTGGGTTGCCAGTTGGACTTCATGGTCTTGGAGGTCTCTTCAAACCTTAATGATTCTATGATTCCTAATTGATCCATTTTGTGTTTGATTAAATGTTGGAAAGTCAAAGTGAGATTTTCCCTAGTTCCTCAGGAAACTACTTTTTCTTCATTCTATAGTAAATTAACTTAATTATTAAAGTAACTATCAATGAACAGTGGTTCATCTCAGCAGAGCCTGGGAATCCTACAATGTGGGCAGCTAGAGCTTTTCCAGGACCTGCTTCCTTGACAAGGTCTTCCCAAGGGCTGGTGCAGATCATTTTCTTTAACCCTTCACATGGGTTGTGCATTTTAGCCACATTGTCTCACTGCCTTACCATACAGCACATGCTCCCATTGAGTACAGTCTGTGAGATCCCACATGCTATGGAAAACTGCTACTGTGAGGCATTTCCATGCTTCCTGATATCTTGCTGGTTTTCAGGTCTTTAGTGTAGACCATTGGCTGTGAATACCAAATTCCAGGAGAAAGCCCAGATTCCCCCTTCATAACAGAGCATTGCTGATGTTCTGCTGGACCAGACAATAGGCTTCTTGGTTACCTGTTGCCCTCGAATTTCAGTGGAGGGAACAGGTTAACAGAAAGAAGAAAACTTGTGATAAAACTTTCAAGCCCTGCTTTGCTCAGTGGAAACTACTGAAACTAATTACAACTCCACATGGGAAAAATGATTTTGTTTGGAAAATGCAAATAGAAAAGAATAATTAGGTGGTAACAGAAGACTGAACCACTTAGTGATGAAACAGACACCCTGGGCTTAGGAGCACCAAATATAATTACCCTGAAAAATATCCACATAATCCTCTCATCTTCTCTTTCTCTTTAGATAAGAGCAGAGCAGAATAATCCAGGGGTTTAAGGCATTATTTATTTACACTGTCATATTTTAATCATCTGCAAGAAGCTAAAGTTACACAACTCCTGGTCAAATGATCCCCTACCTGGTTGTAAGATGTGGGGCCTGACATTTGTAATGTTCTTGGGTTGCTTGGAAGGTACAGGAGGAGAGGGATGGGGAGGGAGGAGGATGGGGAGACAGGAGGAGGATGAGGGAGGAGAGAAAAGAAAGGTCAGCTCTTTTCCTAACATTTCTGAGCTCGCTGGAAGCTTTGAGCATGTGGGTGGTAGGTGTATCAGCTGACATGCTGGAGTGTAAGCGTGAAGTTGGCCACCCAAGACCTCGGGGTCACTGCTGACACTCCAAATCTCCGAGCTGGGGAAGGCACCTGCTCCCTTGCCAAAACAAACCATCCCCTGCTATGGGCAAACTTGAAAAGACCTGCCTTTGTCAGATGGGGGGAGGAGGGAAAGAGAGGGGGAGGAATTAGAGGGATGTGGGGGCTTTTGGTTTTACTTAA
>VZRI01012240.1:3151-13441 GCA_013397515.1 Upupa epops | reverse complement strand
GACTGTAGCTTTCCTTTATAAAAAACCAACACTCAGCTACTCTTAGCCATATATCTGTGTATGTGGTTGAAGCTGTGACTTTGAGCCTGGGAGGTTGAGTGAGCTTTGTGTAGGTCATATAATCACAATCATAGAATATAATACAATCATAGAATGGTTTAGGTTGGAATGAACCTCAGAGATCATCTAGTTCCAACCCGCTGCCATGGGCAGGAACACCTCTCACCAGACCAGCCTCCTTGGGCAACTGATTCCAGTGCCTCAGTACCCTCACAGAGAGGAATTTGTTCCTCAGACCTAACTTAAACCTCCCCTCTTCTAGCTTGAAACCATCCCCCTTGTCGTATCACTAGAGTCCTCCATAAAACGTCCCCCTCCAACTTTTCTGTAGAACCTTCAGGTGCTGGAAGCTGCTATGAGATCTCCCTGGAGCCTTCTCTTCTCCAGGCTGAACAGCCTAGTTCCCTCAGCCTGTCCTCATAAAGGATGTGCTCTAGTCCCCTGAGCATCCTTGTGGCCTCCTCTGGACTCACTTCTAGTTGAGTCAAATCTCCAATTTCATAGTACTTCTCACCCTTGTTTACTTGTCAGGGAGTCACCCAAGTCTGGGACATAGGCAGGAGACAGTTGATTACATGACTACAGAATACCCACTGAGGGGGTGGTTCTGGCATCCCTGCTCACAGCAGTCTGCTTTTCCAGCACCTCATCACTTGCACTTCTTGGAGATGATAATAGGACACCAGTCACCATAACAATGAGACTCATATCAGCGGCCTTTGTTGCAAGGTAGGACAAATGAATTGCTGAGTACCTCCACATAGTTGTTCCTCAGACTGCCAATTCGACCTTCGCAAGTTCTGCATGAATGCAGTTTTCCATCTTTTGTCCACTTCTGACCTCCTGCCTTGCCTTTGCACCTGATCTACTGAAATTCCTCTCATTCTTGCAGCGTTTCTCTGGGCTGTGTATCACAGACAAGAATGGGAACAATAAATACAGAAAACACGTTTAATTTCCAGCAGTGTGATACCCTCCCCACACTGGCCCCATTACGGTGGCTGTTCACCATGCATGGCCCTTCCTAAGCTGAAAAAGTTTAGGCAGGGGCAGCAGAGCCAGCTGACCACCAGATCACCATCAAATTAATATTTGCAGTGGTTTTTGGCCACTCTGTGTCATCTTTATTGAGGAAACAGATCAAAGGGAAAGGCATAATTTTCAGAGGGTTTTGTCTTCATGAGTGTAAAATATCATCAGCTGAAGAGCAGCGGAAGGAGCACTGAAGCCCTGGAAGCCAGTCAATGTCACACAGACATAGAATCAAAGTTAGGAGCTGGAAGGGATCTCAGAATCATCTGATCCAACCCAAATGTCCCTGTCCCTGCAGGAGCTGGGAATCACAGACAAGTAACATGAGGTGGCTCATCTGGGCTTTGTGCTGCAGCTGACACAGCTCTGTCACCCACAATCTGTCAACCTGCTCTCTCTCCAAACTCATCCTCATTCTCACATCACATCAGAATTTGTTTTCTTAATTCTGTTCTCTCAGCTAAAAGGGTCAGAATCCATTCTAAACCAATCATCTCAGTACTTTGCTTTTGTCCCAGTCAGCTATTTTAGTGTTGTGGGATTTTCCTCTTTACCTTTCTCCTCTTTCTTTCCACCAAATTTTTTCCAACAGCCACAGTCTAACAATAAAAGCAAAATATTTGAAGAGCCAAGAAATGAAAAGCCCTGATTCAAACTGGCTGAGATAGGTCACGGCCACAGAGAGGACACGGAGGCAGCATAAAGGTCACAATGTCAGAAGAAAAGCACTTTAAAAACGGAATGGAACTGAACAGCATAATGGCTGCTTCTGGGTGTTTTCCCACATAACCGGGAAGCTGAGGTGGGTGGTTGGCCGTGCAGCTTACCCAAGTCTATGGAGATAATCACATATTTGTGAAGATTGACTGCTCTCAAGGAAAGGGGATCTACCCTATAGTACATGTCTTTAGAAGTGAGAGGGTGATCTTTTCTGTTTCCTTTTGTCAGACAACAGGTAATCGAAACAGAAACTGTATTTCAGGATGTGTTTTATTTTTTGATGGCAGCAGAAAATGTCACCCATAAACTGCACATCAGAAGAAAGAAGCAAGTTGAAAAAAATCTTTTCATGTTTGTATCCTAATTCAGAGATTTAAGACAGCTAGGGAAACTACAGGATAACCTTAAGAGGCTTCTTCTCCCTAGGTCAAGTTGCAAGCAATAAAAATAATGATGAAGGTATCTTTTACTGATGTCAGAAACACAGCACTCTGTGCCCCCTTTTAGCATTCAATTGGGTAAGCATGTTCCACTCTTTTCTGGCTTCATATGTGAAGGCGATGGGGCAGTAAAAAGCCAGGTAGAGAGGCAGATCTGCTTTTCCTTGCCACACTAATGGCATCCAAATGCAGAAGAAAAACACTGGTTAGCTGACTCAAGCTGACCTCTCCCCTCTGTACTTCCTGTCTCTTGTTTCCCCCACATTGTACCCTTCCTCCGTCCCTTTCCACCATCCTCAGCACTCCTAGCTCAGCGGCAAGCCTCTGTGCAGCAACCAAGAGAGAGTTCCTGACCTCAGATCGCCACCAGAGCAGAGTATCCCATGGGTAACTTGTATAAATTTCACTCCACACAGTTTCACTGGGATTTGCACAGTGTCCTGGAATTTTCCAGTCTGGAGAGGCTGCTGAGCACCCAAAACTTGTACTGACCTCTACTGGTTTTTATTGTTTCTGAAAATCAGTCCGAGGGGATGAGACAGAGATCTGAAGGATCAAGAAAGGAGAGCAGCAGAGCCATTTGTGCCCTGCTTCTTCACAAGAGGACTGGAGTTCTGAGGGGATCTGTACTATTTTAATTCGCTTTTCTGGATTAAATTCAGATCCCCTTTCTTGCACTTTGAACAGACAAACCTATTGACTGCAGCGGAGATCGGTGAGACCTGGGTCTCACAACCATTAAATAGGGCTTTCTGTTTCCACGTTCATTTTAATTTTGAAGACATAGAAACATTGGCTCTTCATAAGCCAGCAACAATGGCTTTAATAAAAAACTGATGAAGGAGTAATGTGCCACAAACTCTGTCAAAATCCATTCAAGAATGGTAATGATAGTAAGAAAACGGACTCCTGAGAGTCCAAATTACATGATGTGATTCAACTAGTGTTGCTGTCAAAAGACTGAAAAACACTCAACTATCAGCAGTGTTATAAAGCACTGGCATCCCAACTTGTCCTTTAGATTGAAGTTTGTTGGACAATTATAAAATAGAATATAGAATAATAAAAAGCTTTTAAAACATCATGACTGCTACTAACTCCCGCCTGACATGATTAGCAATTCTGTCTTCCTAAGGAGCTTTGCTTTGTAAACATGTGATTCATCACACAGCTGTTCTTCTCTCTCCATCATACCCACAAGTTCATTTTCACCTCTCCTACACATAACCCCCCACTGATACCTCACATATTGATGTAAAAATAGCAGGAAGGTGGCAAAACAGGCTTTTCCTCACCAAAATAATGTTAAAAATTCTCACCAAGAAATGTAATAATTTTGGTCATTTAAATGTCCTCATGCTGCAGAAGTAAAGGTATTTCTGTTACATTTAAACACAAACCTGGCTTCACACTTGAGAACTGACTGAAACTGATAGAGTCACATTTATGAAATTGTTCATATTTTCTGGAGTCTCAATAACAAAAGTAATTGCCTCTGAAAAATCTGTCAGGTTATTCCTTTATAGTTCTGTTTGTCAGGCTTCTCTGCTCCTACTGATTCTATGATTCTATTCTGTGAAATGTACTTCAGGCATATTCCTAGCAATTATACCCATGCACATGGAAGTTCCACAAGTGGGAGTTCAATGCTCTCTGCTCATTTCAGACTCCACTGCATTGGCTGATGCTGTTTCACATTGAGAGTTGCACAGGCAATAGCAGACCAAACCATTATCTCCAGTGTGACTCTTTGAAGGAGATCCTGGTATGATTTTGCCCCATGAGTCCAGCCATTGCATTAGAAGTGGTAGATGCTGAGATGTGGTGAGGCCTCTGAAAGGCTTTTCAAATATTTTTACAACAAGTTGAGAGATTTTGACCTCGAGAATTCAATTTGCCTTGTGGAGAGCTCATAAATAAACAGCTTTTGGGATATGGTTTCACACTTCAGCTAACTCAACAAAGCAGAATATGTGCTCCAGTGATTTCCAAGGCAAAGAGTTCCTCACAGAGCCTCATAAAATGCAGAAGCACCTTCTCTCAAGCTTTGCCTCCATATTTCTGTGTGAGCTCATTGCCTGCATTACTGAATCCATTTGGTCAGCCTAGTCACATCTTATCTCTGCTTTCTCTGCTGGGCTTTCAGTGGTTGCTGGTGCCACACTCACCCCTCTCCCAAAGTATTTCTCCACACCTTCATGGGTTTTGCTTAGGTTTGGTTTTGTTGGTTTGGGGGGATTGAGTCTTTTCAAACACTACCTGTTTCTCTCAATTTTTAACTGGTGGCTCCATCAGAGTAGCAGAGTATCATGCTGTTAAACACCACAGTCACAGATCACACACGTCTGTTCACACCAGGCATGACTAAGAACACAAAGGTCCCTTCTCAGTAGCTATTAATGTAAGTAGTGGTTACAGGGAAGACAACACAAAATACCTGCTGCAAAAACTGCCTGTTGCCTGCTTGGGATTTTATTCTGTCCAAGCTGTTTGATCTATCCTGTTATAAGAGAAAATGGATCCATATCTCACTTTACTTTACAATCTAAGAAACCTCTGTGCCCCTCGTGATGATCCCTTTCAGTAGGCTTCTGCTCAGGGGTCTGAGCTACAGCTTCTGAACAACTCTTACCCCTTTATGGAATCCTAAATGGGACTGAAGTTACAAGTGGTGTGTTCTGCTTTGCTGTGTACTGCTGCTTCTAGGGGGTTTCCTGATAGTTTCTCAGCTCCTAATTCAGGCTACTTATGAAACAAATCTGCTGTCAGGATCAACTGACTACACTCTGCCCTAAAGATGAAAACTAGCAAAAGCCATGCATAGCTTGGAATGAAATCAAATGTTTCATCTAAGAATGAGAAAAGTCCACTGCAAATGAACGTGACAGCATGTTGCTCTGTGTCACTTCCTTCTCTTCTGCTGCTCCCAGTTCTGCCTTCCAGAATTTCAAACCTATTCAGACTGCATCATCTCATTCCTGTACTGCTGTCATGGGATGATAACTGCATGTTACAAGCAGCTGCTGACTTCTTTATCGTAAAATGTGTTGATTCATACCTTTATTAGTGCAAATAGAGTGACCCTAATTATCATCAAGCCATAAAGTCAGTTGGTTTTTCAGGTCAGTGTTAAAACCATAATTTCACCCTATTCTGCAAATAGTATTTTTTACACCCTGTTGAAATTAAAATGGGATTGTGAGCCAAGTAGTTTATTTAAGGCATTTAATGTCCTGGGTTGCATTGCCACTGGCATTTCATTTGCTGAAATTTACTGTCATTTTATTTCAGCATTAAGGTAAATTATATCTTGAAATGTTCTAATTTTCAGAAGAAAAACCGGAGACATTTCGGTCTGAGTGTGTCAAATCGCTATTGTGAAGCTCCTTCGTGTTCTGGTGTGGAGGGCTTTTTTTTACCTAATCAAGACCTTTCACCAAAGTCAGAGAACAGATTAAACCCTAAATCCATGAAGCACGGCCAGAGCAAGTACTTTTACACTGTGGTTAAGGCTTCCTTGCAGAATTTCTGCATCCACACTCCATACCCCTGTGAATTTTTGTGTAGGTGAGCTGAAAGAAGGATATTTGATGAGAGAAAATGTGCTGAATTAAATAACAAAGCTGACAGAGCCACTGGATCTTACAGGGACAGAGCAGGGATGACCTCAATGACAGTGAAGTTTAAAGGAGAAAAAGGGTTTTTCAGTGACTTGGCAGCTCTCCTGACTTACCCAAATGCGAGCCACATCCACAGGCTGATTTACAGCAGAAACAGTGCTATTCATGAACACAAGTCCACGGATAATTTGTTGAAGCTCCTTTTCCCTCTCAAACAGTGGCAAGGCCGCAGAGAAGGTAGAGGTCCAGTGGTGGCAGATGTCACCATCCTTTCACCCATGGCGGGGAGAAGGGTTGCAGGTGCGGCAGTGGCCTGAGCTGCCTGGCCAACCTCCCCGTGACTTGGGGCAGGCAGAAACAGAAGGATTTTGTGCTCCACCAGAGCTGGGCCTTCCCGTGACCCAGGCGAAACCCTGCAGCCGCTTTCCCACAACGCCGTGCTGAAGCCTGGCTGCAGCTCTCAGTTTATTTGTTCAGGTGAGTAGAGGCTGTATCAAGTACTGGTTTCTCAGTTGCTTTTAATTAGGCTTCTGGAAGCCACTCTTTCATCTCGGGAAAAGTCTGCGTCACTTTGCTCCAGCTATTTTCAGTTCTAAAGCCATGGGTTTGCTTTCATGCGGCTAATTGAAGGCACACGGGAAAGCAGTAAAGGGCTAATCCCAACGATTGGAAATATTTTACAGTTGGGGTAAAACCACACGATTTTTATCTGCAGAGAACCACTTTCTAAATTTTAATCTCACAACTGCTTTCCTGAGGGGAGAGGGGGCAGCTTACGGGAGAAATCAGCTGTAATGGCATGAGACCCGCACAGGATCCCGCATGTCACAGGGGAAGGTCAAGCAGATGGTGGAGACCTGATGTGCTATAATAGACGGTCTTTACTCCTGCTCCTCTGGTCAGCTCTCTCTTGTAGAATCATTAAAATCAGTATCAATAAGGTTGGATGAAAGGTCTAAGATCCAGTCCAGCCATCAGCTCAACCCCACTCTGCCCATTAAACCTGGTTCCTCAGGACAGCATCTGCAAGCCCCTCCAGGGGTGGCAACTCCACCACCTCCCTGGGCACCCTGGTCTGATACCTGACCATATACTTATCTCCCAGGTAAGCAGTTGAGAAAAGCTGGGAAAAGTCCAAAAAATGGACAAGTAAACTTTCCAGGTGCCGTGTAGGGGTGTTTTTGTGACTGCCATAAACAGCAGTTGGACTCGTGTGATGGGAATAATTTTGTGGGTTTGAAAATGAAGCAATAAAAGACATTTCAGCAGTTTACCTGTGACCCCACCTCAAATCCTGCATCCAGTTCTGGTGACCCCAACACAAGAAGGGCATAGAACTGTTGGAATGACTCCAGAGGAGGCCACAAAGATGATCCAAGGGCTGGAGAGGGACTTTGCACAAAGGGGTCTAGCAATAGAACAAGGGAAAATGGTTTTAAACTGAAGGAGATTAGGCTTAGGCCAGATCTTAGAATGAAGTTCTTCAGTGCAAGGGTGGAGAGACTCCGTACTCAGTTGTTCAAGGCCAGGCTGGATGAGACCTTGAGCAACAAAGGGAGGTTGGAGTGGATGAATTCTAAGGTCCTTTCCAACCTGAGCCATTCTGTGATTCTATGATTCTACAGTTACTGCTCAAGTTTTCTACTCTATCACCTGTGTCATGTGTGGCTTTGCCATTTATCCCTCTATCCTACTCAAATCTGCTGCATGACCAGTCTGCCTTGGTGCTCAGCAGAACATCAGCTGTCTGTGGCTGGTGCATGTTGCCACACGAGTTGCTGTGTGGATTTTGTGTTGCTGATGCTCCCATGCATCTACCTCCCTGCTCCCTCAGGCAGACACATGCATCTGTGCTGCGGCTCCCAAGAGCTGCACCAATGCAGAACACCTCATGGACACTCAGCATTCACAAGACATATTACCATCTCTGTGGTTCTCATATGTGAAGAACATAGCTCTGGAAGACTGTGGCTTTAGAGCTACACTCACATGCACACACACACTGTAGAGGAACTGGGTGACAGGTAGTGCACAATTACTTCAATTGTCTGAACTGGGTATGGGATTAAACCTCTTGTGAGCCCAGCCCACAGTCTGTTGCCCTTGAAGAACCTCCTCACATCAACAAATGTTTACAATCAGGAACAGGCTGCCCAGGAGGAGGTTGAGTTACCATCCCTAGAGATGTTTAAAGGCCATTTAGACGTGGTGTTTGGAGATCTGGTCTGGTGGTAAACTTGTTAGAGTAGTTACTGGTTGGACTTGATGATCTCAAGGGTCTTTTCCAACCTGAATGATTCTACAGCACATATCTATGCATACATTTATATATAAAAATACCTAAATGCATGCAGACAGCAGTCATCTGGTTTGTGTAGCAGTTGCATGAATAGCATGAGAAATCAGGAGCAGAAATCCCTCCACCCCAAACCATGACAGAGTTACAAATTGTCAGAGAAGGCCCACAAAATGTGAAGAAACAGCCATATTCTGCTCTAGCTGCCACATAGGCCTTTCCTAGCTTGTATCTTTCAGGCTAGATTCATCTGTTTTCCTTTGGCTGGCTGGTGCACCACACAAGCGTGTGAGCAGCAGGGAGGAAGTGTGATGAACCAGAGACATCAGAGATAGCATGCTCAGTTGTAGAAAGGTAATGTGGACACTTTTCTTCCTCTGCCCATTCACAGACCTGTAGAAATTCAGGAAATCACCAGGTTTTGTTAATGACAATTTGATTGTATCTAGATGAATGGATTGAGCAAAGTTTTGCTGCTCTTTAGTTTGGCCCTGCACATGCAGGGGACCACAGGACCTCCAGAAGAAAGGTACAACCTCTGGAGTCACAGGACTATCCTCCCATACCTCGAATCATAGAAGCATAGAATCATCAGGGATCAGAAGGAACCTCGAGAGATCATCTAGTCCAATCCCCCTTCCACAGCAGAACACCCTGACCAGGTAGGTTTAAAACGTCCCCAGAAAAGGAGACTCTACAAACCCCCCAGGCAGCCCCCTGTGGTGCCCTGTCACCCTCCCTGGGAAGAAGTTATAGAATTGGTCAAGGTTGATAGGGACCACAGGATCATCCAGTTTCAGCCCCCCTACCATGGGTAGGGATACCCCACCCTAGAGCAGGCTGGACAGAGACTCATCCTGCCTGGCCTTAAAACTCTTCCAGGGATGGAGCCCAACTACCTCCCTGGGCAACCCATTCCAGGCTCTCGCCACTCTCATGTTGAAGAACTTTCTTCTCACATCAAGCCTAAATCTATCTCCAGCTTTTCTCCAGTCCCCCTAGTCCTGTTGCTACCTGAGATCCTAAAAAGCCTCTTCCCAGCTTTTTTATAGCCTCCTTCAGATACTGGAAGATCACAATAAGATCACCTCGGAGCCTCCTCTTCTCCAGACTAAACAGCCCAACCCAGCCTGGCCTCATAGGAGAGGTGCTCCAGCCCTCTGATCATCCTTGCTGCCCTCCTCTGGGGCAGCTGGAAGAAAAGAGTTGATGATGGGAATGCCAAGAGAGTAATGGCTGTTCTGGGGGTTAACACAATCAGCACAACCCCAAAGGCTTTCAATTCAATGGCTGCAAATCAGTAGGATATTTTCAGGGTAGGGAGGTGCGAAGGAAACAGCGAGAGTGACAGTCAGCAGCAAGCACAATGCTCTACTTTTTCTTCTTTTGAACAAGGAATTAGCTAAAAAATTAATTTCTGGGACAAGACTTCTTGATAATTTGAAAACAAAAATTGATGTGCTATGGGAAGGCTTTAAATCCTTAGAGGAATTTGTCCTGGTAGTCTTATAAAGCAGCAAGTTTCAGGAAGCCAAACCTCTGTTTGAGGGCTGAAGTGACACCATGACTTTTCACTTTGAAGTGACATTTTTTCACTTCACAATCAGCAGGCAATCTGCAGCTTCTAAAGCATTTTAAAAGGATTAAGTAATATAAAACAGACAATAAATAACTCCTGTCTCCTGCTGTTCAAGAAAGTCTGAAAAGTTCTGCTTTGGTTTAAACAAATGTTTTCCCTCTGATACTTCTGCTCAGCAAATTAGCTGAAACCCCAGTCCCTACCTAGGTAATTGCAGTTTCAGAATGGGAAAGGTTACATAAATTATGCTCAGCAGTCCCTTCTACTTATTTATTTGCTGACTGTTTTCTGTAGCTGCAGAGTACAAGCGGCTTCCAACACAGTAGCGGAATGATGTGAAGGTGTAGGTCTAGCTTACAGTGGTTTTGGGTTCATATTTTGCATATGGAGCCATTATTCCAACTACAAGATCACCACAAAAAGAAGCCATTTAAAATATCTTTATGGCCCATATCCTGACAGGGAAGTAGTTGTAAAAAGGTCATAAACTGTGCCAAGAAGCATAAAAAGGAGTTGGTGTTCTGCATTACAAGAAATGCAAGA
>VZRI01012239.1:180846-203376 GCA_013397515.1 Upupa epops | reverse complement strand
TGCTTTTGATAATCATTTACTAACCCATTATGGTGTAGACATTTGCTGTTTCTTTAAGGAGACCTTACATGAAGGTAATAGTAAGTAGTGTATGCAAACATGTTATATATGGAATATGTTATATATGTTACATATATGTTATGTATGAAACATGTTATATATGAAATATATATGAAATATAGCCTCATTTGAAATGGGCTAGTTTAGAGCTGGTTTCTAAAACTAGCCCATTTGGCCATGAGTTGCATCAGATGCAGGAGGGGTTTTTCTATTACTGTTGAAGATACCTTAAGTTTTAATATAGCCAGATCTTCTACAGGTTGTTTGTTTCCAATAGCTGCCATATTAGTACCAACCCCTTGAATTTTCTCCTGTGACTTGCGACCTGTTTCAGTTAGCTAGGATTCTGTTCAGGTGCATCTGAGGCTGGGAAGAAGAAAGGTATGAAAGGAAATGACCAAGGATCTCTGCATCTTCACTTGGCTTTTTTGCATGACTACAGCTGTCTGAGAGCTAAGGCAGCTTCAGAAGACTTCTATTTTTAATCCTTTTGTGGTACTCCAGCAAAGAAATCCACAAACCTACAACTGAAAAACACCCTCAGCTAAATTGTGATACAATTAATTGTCCATTTGTGAAAACTGCAGCACATAGTACTGACGCAGTCTCAGCTAGTTGGGTTACTTTGGCTGTGTAGCCACATAGCAGAACACGTCAGGGACAAATTTAAGAGTAATGGGAGAGGCAGTGTTGTTATGCAATGATTGCTCTTCTTGTTGCTTCAATTGTGATTCTCAGAGCTCACTACTAAAAATGTTGCCTATGGTTATTGGTGCAGCTCACTTGTTTCTTTTTCTGCTTAGAACCCCCAGTCAGACTTGCAAGCCCAAGACAGGTGTCACAGAATTGGACAGACAAAACCAGTGGTGGTTTATCGTCTTGTGACAGCAAATACTATTGACCAGAAGATTGTGGAGCGAGCTGCTGCCAAGAGGAAGCTGGAGAAGCTGATTATCCACAAAAGCAAGTATCTTTCTCTTATGATGTCCTGTAAGCATGTGTTGCTGCTTTCAATCCTAGGAGAATACTCTTATATTTTGGTTTGTGGCTGCTCAGTATTTATTCTTAAATGTGAAAAGCTTCATCCTTCCAGCAATTACCTATGCAATATTGATTTTCAAAATAAATTCTCACACACATTTACAGATAGCACATTCAAGTATTTCTAGTATTTACAGAATCACCATATTAAGACAGCTTTGTTACCAGTAAGGAAGGGAAAAAAGAGTAGTGGGACAGTGGTGAAGAACTGGAAGAAATACAGATAAAATCAGGCAGTGAGTGAGTAGAGCTCTGGGCTTGTTAACAGCATGTCAACAAGACAATTTGACTCAAGTAGAGCTCTGGGCTTGTTAGCAGCATGTCAACAAGACAGTTTGACTCAAGTTTTGGACTTATGCATGGAGAATATTGGAGGTAGGCAACAAGTCTTGAGCTGATGTTCTTTCTACTATAAAATCAAACAAACCAGAATATAAGTTGAAAAACAGATTCAAAAATTTACTGTTAGCAGTTCTACTTAACAACAGTTCTGTGGAGCACTGTGCTACTCAATGGCCTCGACAGCAGCAGGGTGTCGTCATGATGTGAAGTTTAGCATTACTTTTTTTCCAGTCGTACTGGCAAACTCAATGA
The DNA here is from genome assembly GCA_013397515.1 of Upupa epops. Lineage (NCBI taxonomy): Eukaryota > Metazoa > Chordata > Aves > Bucerotiformes > Upupidae > Upupa > Upupa epops. Next base: position 201,681 of record VZRI01012239.1, on the reverse strand, counting down.
GAAGCGAATGTTCCCATTAAAATTGGTAAAACTAGTAGACCGTAAAAAGTTGTTTTTGTGGGGAGTGATTTACAACTGAACATGCTTGAGACAGCAAATCTTAGCGCTGTACAAAATTTCAGCCTCCTATTTCAAGCTGCATTAAAAATGCAATAATTTTTTAACTTGGCATAGGCCTCTGACATTAAGTAGCCTTATGCTAAACTTTAAAGGAATTAAAGAATTTCTTGTAGTATATAAGGTGGAAAAAAAGAAAGGGCAGAAAGGCCACACCTGGAACTCTTTGACTACTACACAGTGCTCTGCTTGTCAAGCCCGAGAAGTAGTTTGCTGCTGTTCATGGAAAGTGTAGCTGTTCTTTCTAATTTAGATGCTTCATTTACCCTAGCTGTAGCCTTTTTCTTTGTAATCACTTTGCCATGGCTGTCCTGTTGTGACTGCCAGGACTGCTGTCTTTGAAGGCATGTTAATGACCAATTTAAGTGAGAAAAATTTGTAGATGACTGCTGTATACTAAAGTAGCAGTGGGAACTGGGACAAGTTGTGCTAGAAGGAAGCTAAATGTCAAGTTGGGTCATGCCTTCAGCTTTGCAATAAGTTGAATGTTTATCTTGGTAGATGATGAAGATCATGCAGCTTATGTAGAAGTGCTCCCTTCAGGAACCTTTGGATTCACTGTGTAAATGTAAAGGTGGTGTAATGGATCCTGTAATTCTGAGTTCTAATTTGAAACTTTGCAGGAGTGAATGAGGAAGGGATATCATAAATCTTACTTAATCCAGGCCTTTCAGTGCTGTCTAACCGTGTAGGATATGTGCAAGTACTGCAGCTAAAGAACTTCAGTTTGTTGTGAAACAGAACGTCTTTTGGCTTCACCACTAGGTTACTCTTTCTGTCTTCTTGTGTGAAGAAAGTTGCCCGAGAAACTACGAGAACCAGCATTATTTTAGTTAAATTAGCAGACATCATACTAAGAGACAATAATGGACATAAACTTCTGTTTAAAGTGTTATTAATAGAATCTTCTCTATTTTTCTGTATCAATATTATTGCAACTCAAGACCTGTAAAGCCACATATATAAATGCCATATAGTTTATGAAACTGAAAACAAAAAGGGAGAGACCACATCACTAATGGCAGGTGACAAGACCTGTATCTCATTTGCCACAATGGTAGATGTTAATGGAGGAGAGAAACTTAGCTTAGACCCTTCTGGAACTTGCATCTGATCTGTACTTTGCAGACACAGTCAATATTTTGGAAGACAGATGGGAAAAGGTGTAGAGAGGACTTCTGAAACTTAAGATATAGGAAAGAACAGCAGTGAGTGATGAAAAGGATCATGGAAGACACAATAAAATCACTACATGTGTTGATAAAAATAAGGAACCTTGGCACAGAACACTTAAGTTTTGTCCATCTCCTTGAGCTTGACGTCATTCATATTTGGCTTAAATAACAATCCCATGTAATTTTTAGATGTTTGGACAGACATCCAGATTTGTGTGCAGGTACGTGCTAGCATAGTCTCTTCAAGAGCCCAGCCTGTCTCTGGTGTATTATTTTGTCATCTCTGTCGAGTCCATTAAACTGAGGGATGTTCTCCCTGCAAACCACAAACCTTTCATGTATTTCCTGTCTTGTGGTTAATACTGCTTACTTTGTTTTAACCAGCTTACAATACAAAGGGAACAAACTATGTTCCTTTTATTTACAGAGTTTTTCCTGTAAGTAGAATTAAAGGCTTCTCTGCTCTGTGTGTCTTTGTGTTGAATTGGCATTTGTTTTTGTGTATGCTATGGCTAGGAGGTGAAAGGCCTGCATGTTAACTCTGGTCCATTTTGTTACTAGTTAAGCTATAATAAACACAAGCACTATGGTTGTGTTTACCTGGAGGCTAAACCAATGAAATTAGCATTAGTTTTGATGGGTAAGAGAGATTCTTCAATATGTGCATCCAACATTGATTTAACTATTTATAGATTTTGTGCCTGTCTCTTGTACTTTCTAAAAACTTCTCCTTTCTACAGATCAGTTTAAAGGTGGTAAATCTGGTCTAGCACAGTCAAAGAGCTGCCTGGATCCTCAGGAATTACTAGAACTACTTAAATCCAGAGACTATGAGAGGTATGTAGGTTTCATATTTTTCTTGGATCATGTGTTTGTAACTTGCAGCTTGCAAGCAGCTTTTCAATAGCTTTCTTATGGAGAAGTTTATGGGTCTTAAACCTCCCTTATGAGGAAAGGTTGAGGGTGCTGGGTCTCTACATTGGAGACGAGGAGGCTGAGGGGTGACCTCATTAATGCCTATAAATACGTGAGGGGTGGGTGTCAGGAGGATGGAGCCAGACTCTTCTCAAGGTCATCTGGTGATAGGACAAGGGGCAGTGGGTGCAAGCTGGAACACAGAAGGTTCCATTTAAATATGAGAAGAGACTTCACAGTGAGGGTAACGGAGCATTGGAACAAGCTGCCCAGGGGGGTTGTGGAGTCTTCTTCTCTGGAGACGTTCAAGACCTGCCTGGATCTGTTCCTGTGCTACTTGGTCACTTCAGTACAATGCTAACTGTAACATACTTTGCCTGTATTGAGAGGGATTATTTCTTCCTCAACAGGGAGGTTAAAGGATCAAAAGAAAAAGTAATCAGTGATAAAGATCTCGAGTTACTCTTGGATAGAAGTGATCTTATTGGTAAGTCAGAGGGGTTTATCTTTTTTTAATATTCAGCAGTCAGTTAATTTTTTGTAGGAATCCTTGTTTGTAGAAAGCCACCATAGCTTCACTTCCCTACAGTTGGGATGAACATCTGGGGACCCTTCGGTCCCTTTGCTGATGTTATCCACAGGAGTTGCTGAAGAGTAACAGAAGTTTAAAAAAAGTATTCCAGAAAGCCACATCCATCCCTGGTGTCCCCTGAGCATACGGTGAATACAAAGCATAGGCTGGGGGGACTGCAAAGCAGCTTTCCCTGTAAGCTGCTTTAATTGTTCAAAATAAAAATTACTCTCAGTAAATATTGCAGCCAAAGTGTTTAAACTGTATGGTACTAACGTAATTTAAAATACAGCCTAATATTTTTGGGGTAAAAAATGGATCTTTTCACAGTTACACTGACAAGCCATGGGTGGTATCAAATTGTTTAAAAAACAATAAGAAAACCTGTGTCTGCAAATTTTAGTGCTTGGTCTGGCCAAGATTTCATAAAAAACCTTAACTTCCCTGATAAAGGAAAAACTCTATATCCAATTTACGTAAACTAGCATTAGGATGCTTTGTTTTCCTTCAACATCTTCAAGAGAGAGAAGCCTCAATGCATAAATACAGAAAACAAATCAATCATTACAGAATGTGGAAGTAAAAATGATAGACTTAAATATGTGTGATATGTATAATTCATTCGAGTAAGATTATTTTGTTTTAGAAGAACAGTGCCTGTACTTAAGGTTTTATCCTAGGTTAAAGGAATTGGTTTATAAAACTGCTTATTTCAGCCAACTCATTGTTACTATAGAAAATTACTCTTGATGCACTGATAATATTGTCTCTGTTTTTCCAAGTTTAAGTTGTAAGGCAATCTGATGTCTCAAGTTAGAGATGGTGCCTTTTTTGTGCTATTAATGTGCCTCGCGTTTGCTGATTACTTTTTTCCTTGGCCACACTAAGTCAAGATTAGTACAGTAAAATTGTAAACCAGTACCTACAACAAGTGGTTATAAAAAGGCATCAGTTTAGCTTTGTGTACTCAGTGTTTACAGCTAACTGCAGTTCATGGCTTGTATCAGAAATAATGTGGCCAGCAGGAGTAGGGAAATGATTGTCCTGGCCTTGGCACTGGTGAGGCCCCAACTGGAGTACTCTGTTCTGTTTTGGGTGCCGAAATACAGGAAAGACATTGAGGGGCTGGAGCAAGGTGAAAGAAGGGCAACAAGGCCTGAGGAGAAACAGGCCTTATGAGGAGTGGCTGAGGGAGAGGGGCTGTTTTGTCTGAGACGAAATAAGGGGAGACCTTATTGTCATCTACAACCATCTGGAAGGAGCTTGGAGAGAGGTGGATCATGTCTCTTCTCACAAGTACAAGTGGGAGGGCAAGAAGAAATGGCCTGAAGTTGTGCTGGGGCAGTTCAGGTTGGACATCAGGAAGAACCTTTTCTATTGAAAGGGTCATCATCAGGCCTTGGAGCGGGCTGCCCAGGGAGGTGGCTGAATGGTTTGTCTCTGGACACGTTTAAAAGCTGTGTACACATGGAGCTTAGGAACGTGGGACTTGGTAGAGTTGGGTTAATGGCTAAACTCTTACCTGAAAGGCCTTTTCCAACCTAAACAATTCTGTGATGCTGTGCTTCAAAATGCCACCTCCCCAAGCACTAGGAAGATAAGATGCTGAACTTAGAAGAAAGTATTGCTTAGCAGTGCCATAACTCTGTGTTTCTCCTTGTAACTTCACTGGATAATTCTATAGCATCCTAGTTGAAGCAGATTTTAAAACTGCTTATCTCTGTTCAGATTTACCCAGAGGTGCTGGAATTACTGTTGTCTTAAAGTACACAACTGAAAAAGGGATGCTTGGCATCTACGCTTTCAGTAGCCATCTGATGTAGGAACAAAACTAATTCTATCAACTTGCTTTCCAAATCCAAACAAACCCAGATACAATAGTTACCCTTCTGCCATTGTAAGGTTGCAGTGCACGTCACCTGTTACTGTTGTTTTTTGCTTTAATCCTAGATCAAATGAAAGCCTCTGAAAAAATGAAGAAGGAAAAAACGGGCGTCTTCAAAGTCCTAGAAGAGTTGTCAGATTCCAATGCAGAATGCATGTTTTAATCTGTAAATGTAGCCTGCAGTTGCGCAGGGCAAGCATACGGCTTACTCAGTTCTTCCAGAGTTGTCACTTACACGTACCAGTCCTTGATGCTGACTTTCACTAAGGCCTTATTCAGACTTCTGTCCTTGCAGCAAGTGTCAGCATGTTCTGCAGAGTAATGCAAACGATAGGTTCATGTTGTAGCTTTGCTAGGCTGTCTTAAAGAATTAAGAAAGTGAGCATGTTTCACATTTGCTCTTGTGACCAGTAAAAGCTATTGAATTTGTTTAAAAAAAAACCTTCCCGTGGAAGTCCTAAACCACTTTTTCTTACATGGTGTCAATTACAGTTCTATTTTGAAAGGAGAGAACAAGTATCCTTGTTGCAGCCAATTGTGTAGCTTGTGTTTTTAACTTCTGCAGATTATTCTGATTCAATAAATGTTTGGTTTGTTCTAAAGGTGTAGGGTTTTTTAGTGTAACTACTTAAATAAGAGAACCTTGTGTTGGTGCCTATTCATTCACGCTCTCCCTACTTGTTTAGCTTATTAGCCAACCTCTCACATTAAAAAAAAATACATCCCCGTAAAAAAACCCACAACAGCCACTAAAAGATCCCCAAACAAACAAAAACTTCATAAAAGCCAACAACAAATCCCAGGCAGCTTGAAGGAACCCAACCCACACACAGTTGTGTGATGGAGACAGTTCATCCGTTTGCTTCTCATTCTGCACAGAATAAGATGCCTGTTTGAAACACATGGAGGGAGCTGAGGGTTGTGGAAGGAGGAAAGCACAGATAGTCTGTGGAAGACCAGGAGGTACTTTTGGGAAGGAAGGGGTTGAGATTCAAGTGGAGCCAAAGGCATGTAGAGGATACTGCATGTGTGACTTCCAGGAGCCAGCTGTAAGGAGTCATTTTCCACTTAGGTCTGTGAAAATGTTAGCTAGGTGTGATGAGAAGCTACAGGTGTGGCGTTGGGTCGGTCAGAGCTGCAGATTTGCAACTTATGCCAAGGCATAGATAACCCCACCTAAGGTATCAGAACAAAATTGTATTAGTGAGACATGTTTCTCTGTGAAGGAGTAGGCTGGCTTTAACCTTTTGTCTGTTGAAAGCCCTGTCTTGTTTATAACTGCTGAAGACAAAAGTTTCCAAGTTTTCTCTCAGTTACTTATTAGCCTGAATAATACAAAGTCCAACGCATGCTGTCTCCAGCACAAGTTTGAGAGTGCAGTGTTTGCTGAGCTCTGCTAGTCCCCTTACATCATGTTCTGTGCTGGCAAAGACCTACAAAGATATTCAGGATTACATCATGTCCCTACAGTAGTATCTAGATGGAATAACTGTGAAAGTTTTAATAATAACTGATGTCACTGCATCCTCCAGGCCCCTGTCTGTCCCCCTTTGATTTCTTTTTGGTCCCCCAAAGTACAGTGAATGTCAATTGAAGCAAGAGTGGTGCTTTCGTACAGCCTTGTGGTTCTTAGTGCAGCAGTTGAGAGTAATGGTCATGCTTTGCTTTCCACTTAAGCTGCAAAGGGGAGGTCCAGAATTTGTGCACAGAATACCTGTAGCTCACTGACACTCTTCGGCTGGGGACCTCATTCATATTATCTTCTGGAGCAAGCAGCTCGGTGTGGTTGTAGGTGTGAGCCAGTTTATTCTATTTTGTTCTTGTTGACACTCTAGATACAAACTTGAAACTCCAGAAGAATTGGGAAAGCCTACGGTGAGCAACCAGACCAAGTATTTGTCCTGTAGCACAGGGAAATGACCACATTTATTACCACAGAGAGTGATCAAAGTCCTCCTCAGTAATGAGTATGAATTGTCTCAGCCGGCCTGTTCCCATAGCAATAAATTGGATCGACAGTGGTATCTGCACTGGCACCCTACCCCTCCAGAGCTATCACACAGACCTCTTGAGCCAAGCCCTGAGCAACTGGTGTTTTCCCAGCAGTGCTGTCAAGTCTTGCTGGAGGAGCTCAGCCTGGGCCGTAAAGCTTTGCAGCTCTAGGCAAAGCAGGACTTGTCTGTATGCAGCCTACACAGGCAGGAGGGGAGGGAAGAGAAATGCTGGGCATATGACTGCAGACAGGAACAACTATGGGTATGGGGTTTGCCCCTCAGCTGGGTGAGAGGATGTGTTGTAGTGAGACCCATCCTAACAGCCTGCATTCAGCCCTGAGCCTGTGGTGCCAGGCACACCTGTGGACAGGGACAGAGCTGACAGGCACTACAGCCTTGCAACCCTTCCCCTCTTTGCTCCAGGACTCCCTGCTTTGAGCAAGTATCATGGACATGCTTTCATAGAGCTCAGTCTGTGACCATGGAGAGCCTGGATGATGCGGTAACTGGAAGCAGTGAAGTGCCTGAAGTGCCTGTCATTGTGATGCAGTGCTGGATACAGAGGAGGCACCCAAAAGCAGCCTTGCACCTGGGACAGGCCACCAGCACCAGTCTGTGGCTTGGTGGGGCCCACCTGGCCTTTGCTGAGTGCCAGCAGGCAGCAGATGGACATCATGCAAGACCACTGTGACTCAACTCTACAATTCTCCTCCACTGTGAATAGCCATGCACCAGGCACCTCTTCTGTTAGCACAGGAACGCCAGTCTCAGTGCTGAGGGATACCAGGAGAAAGCAGACGTAGCTTCCTTGTGGCTTCACGCCATTTATTGAATGCAAACAGAAGGTAAAGAACTGGGAGTTATTTATTGTTGTCATCTGACTTTGGCCTCTGATTTTCCTGTGCAAATGACACAACAAAGGAGGAAAAAATAATTCTGTGTATTAAACCCTCCAAACAGTGAGAGAGGAGATGAAAATGTAGTGACATCTCATGTGAACAGACAGGATTAATAATGGCAAGGAAATTCAAAGCCATGACTAGCATTCCTTACTGCAAACAAGATTCAGCAGGGGATCAGGGACGATGATGCTTTCCATGGAAAAGCAGCAGAGGAGAAACCATCCACCCTGCTTCATGAGTAGCATGGTTTACTTTGGGAAGACAGTGACCACCTCGTATCCCTCTGGGGGAGTCACCCGCTCTCGAGCATGCTTCTCGCAGTAGATTTGGTCTTCCACGAAGAAGTGTCCTTTCTGCTTGAGGTTGGTGCCGCAGTCACTGCACACGTAGCACTCGGGGTGACGCTGCTTGTCCCGGATTTTCACAAAGACTCCTCTGAGGAAGGAACCGACACTTCTCAGTTCCAGGAGCACACCACTGCCTCCCTCCTCCCCAGTCAGCTTTCAACCAGCCCTAGTCCCACACCAGTAATGAGGGTGGATGATCTGCTCCTGACAAGTCCCAGTGTGGGCCCTACCTCTGATCAGGCAGGCGTTAACAGCACAGACACGGGAGTCCTCTGGAAAGTGGTTCTTAACACTGGCCTGCCTGAGTTCCACAGGGCACTTGTGGTGGCATCCTCAGCTGATGGCCAGAGGCAGTGCAACAGCCTTCAAATGCCCAGGATTAAACGATGGGCATCCATTTGCCCATTTAGGGGACCAAACCTAGGTGCAAACCAACTGGATCAGGAACAAATCCAGTAACAACTGCCAAGGGGGATGAGGGCTGCACAGCCAGCACTGTCCTTTTGTTAACGATGCCAGGTATGGAGGGGAGAAGCTCTGATCTCAGACACTGCTGCTCAGGAGCTGCACTGAGCAGATGCAGCTACACATGGGCCAGCTCTGACTGGAAAACCTAACAGTTCAACCCAGCAGAAATTAAAAACTGCAGAGAAGAAAGCTACAGGAAAATCTCATGAATTACCACCAGCAGCCACACAGCAGTTTGCCAGGACTGCAACTGTGTTCCAGCAGCCATCTCCATTTTCTGTCATTCAGTCGTTTTTAGTGCCAGTCATAGCCTTGGGCTTTCTCTTTGGATCTACCCAGCTGGTAGAATCATGGTAGGGTTTGCCCTCGTTTGTATTTTACAGGCTACAGGCAGTGATTCTGCCAGTTCTTGGTGCTCCAGCCATGAAAGGACCATGCAATCACAGCAACAGTGATTCCTTAGTGGTGGGCAGCCAGGGAGCAATGAGAATTTTCCCACGGTACAGGTGGGCTACCAGCTCTTGTCTGCTGGCATCAGGAGGTTGTAGGGAACAATTTGTGGTCAGGACACTGGCTGGCCAGTCAAAAACATGGGTTTGGTCACTTGTGCTCTGAACTTATGGTACAGAAACTTTATTGAGCCCATGCCCCTGCTGTTGGGGATACCACGTAAAGACAACAAGAACTGTGTACCCACAGCAGAGTTCTGTGGCCCTACAGCAGAGCAGGAAGCAGAACACTACCCTTCTGGTCCACATTGCCTCTGTCTAGTGAGGCAAGTCACCACTCCATGGCTGGGAACACCAAGGCATGAATAGCATTAAATTCACAGGCCCTGAATGGAAAGGTGATCCTGTTTCTGGCTGCATTAAACAGGTTCAGACAGCATCAATAACTGCCTTCAGATTTGGCTTCGGTTTCCATTGATAGGGATCTTTAAAGGGAAACACAACTCCTGCCTCACTGAGGGGCTCTGCAAAATCGACACTCTCAAAGCTGGTTAGTCAAAAATGTGCCTCGGACCAGCTCCTGGATGTGGATGGGTGAGCTGTTTGGGGTGCTGTGCCTCAGCCCCTCACACAAGCATTGGCATGCTTGGCCTGTGACCCCAGGGAAATGACTACTTACACAATGCCAGCTCCACACTTCTCGCACATGGGCAGCTTCTGGGCATTCCCAATCGATGAGGCCACCTTTGTGGTAGGAGCTTTGACACTCCTAAATCCAGTTGGTTTGGTAGGGTCTCCTAAGGGGTGGAAGGAGAATGCTTCAGAGCTTGAGAGACATGTGGCTCTAGCCTAACCCTTCTGAGAAGCTCAGCTGGGGATGGGTGATATTCTTTAACCCCAGCCTTGAGACACGGATCCACACATAGAAAGCAGGCAGGGATCTGGAGGTGTGTGGGAAGGAGGGAGAGAAGGGGCACAGCTGAATTTGGCCCTGGAAATTCAAGGGTCTGAGATTGTGAGCAGTCAGATGAGAGTCTCTTCTCCAAAGCCCATCAGACTTCACTGATGTGTCTCCACATGCACACATGCGCCAAGAAATGCAAAGCCTCAGCCTCAACCTCAGTAGCATCGGAGTTTGCTTCCTCTGGCCTTATCACACATGCAGTCAGGCTGATGGCCAGATCAGGGCTCAGAAAGAGGAGGTGGCTGTCCAGACAGACTAGTTAGGGCTCTCAAAGTACTTCTCCACTCTGGTGTGTGGTGGAAGATTTGGTTAACAAGTTTCTTGCTCTTGCAGGGTCCTGGGACACTGGGACTAACTCTCCTGTTGCTGTGTAGGTATCCCTCTAGTGCAACCTTTCTAGGGCAGGACAGTCCTGTAGGTGCTTTGCAGGAGACATCTGCTGACCTGGGTGTCTACAGTAGATGCAGGATATGAGACAAAGCCTTAAATATCTGCAGTGAAAAAGGATTCTCTTACAAAAATGACACCATTGACAGGACTAGACTTATCTATACAGCTTATCCAAGAGGTTTAACAGCAGACAATAAGGGCAGGAGGGCAGCAGAGACTCCCATGATGTCTACCCAGAAACCAGAGTGGGGTCTAAGGGCACCTCATACTGGAAGGGGCACAGATAAAACCCTTCTGACTAGTGTCAAACCAAGAGCACGCTGCAATGGTTATTTCTGGTTTAAGGGGAGGAAGACCCCTCCAAAGGTGACTCTCTTGGTGACTAGCAAGGTCAGGGACACATCACTGACCAAAGAGTGAGGGAAAAGAGGGGGAGTGCCTCTCTGTACCACTGCTTGCCTGTGGGGCAAGTGCTGCTGCACTGCTTTGCCTCTGGGGCAGTCTTTACACCCAGCTCCATGAGGAGAAACTGGTCCAAAAGTGCAAGCAGAGGGTGCAGCCCAGGGGCCCTCCAAACACAGCAGGAAGCACCTGGCCTCTTCCAGAGTTACCGCAGGTAACCCTTGCTGGGAAGGAAGCAGGAGCAAGCACATTTTCAGGCTCTTTCCTAGCACCTCTGCTCACCGCCTCTGCCTCAACCATACTTTGGTCAGATGAACAGCTTTGACAGCATGCTTTTAAATCTCTCTAAAGGAATCAATCACCTAAATCAAATACCCACAGGAAACAACTTGTTCCACCTTGTGAAACACCCTCCACCTCTGAGCACAGAGTCAGGTCTGAGCACAGATTAGCTATGGTGCTTCCACATGCAGTGCCCAGTCTGGGGCCAGGTTCGCAGCTGGTTTAGGTCAGCAGTGCCCCAGGGACATGTCCCAGCTAGAAGACAGCTCCATGCTACTGCTCACAGGCCTCAGCTTGAAGACAAGCTGGGAGAAGCAGCAGCCCAGATGCCACTTAACACTCTGGACATGATCTGACTCAGCAGCACTGGTGTTTGAGGCCAACCAAGCGGTTGGAGACACTGGAGACACTGTCTCCTTGGGGACAGACATTCCTTCGGGGCTGTGTAATCTGGCCCTGCTTCATATGGACAATTATCAGCTCACAGTGAAGTCATGCCAAAGCCCATCCTGGCCTGTGATGAGGCAGGCAGACCCTGTGCCAAAGAATCCAAATAATGCTGTAAATCTTCAAAGAAAGAGAAAATTGCTTCTTATCGTCAGCATTACTAAGCATGAGAGGGGACCTCTGCTTCTTCAGAAGTCCAGGCAACTCCAGCTCCTTCCATGCAGGAGCTGAACCCTGAAGGCAAGTTGCAACCGTAATGGATGCTTTCAGGTAGGTGTTTTAACAGCTGTATTAAAGACTGCAAGATTCTGGCTTCTTTCCTCCCATTGTTTCCCTGCAGATCCCTCAGACCTACCAGCACTTGTCTGATCTGTTTGCCTTTGTATTGAGTATCCCAGCACCAGGCTTTTGCTGGATGAAACTTAAGGTAGCAGTGCCAAGCTAACAGCACAAAAGACAGTCTCCACTGGCCTTAGGGGGAAAAAAAGGTCATTCTTGGAATTCTTTTCTTATTAATGTGTTTATTTTGTTTTATTTCAGGAAAGAAATGAGTATGATTTTGCCCCCACTTAAGTTAATTTGCTTTTTCATCTTAAATTCTATAGCCCCAAGTGCACAAGGCCAACTCTCAGCTCAAGAATGCCAAGCAGAGCAAAGTTTCAGAGGTTAAAAGCTATGAATCACTCACTGTAACCCAGCTTCCATATTTTTACAGTCAGCTGCAGAAGCAGATCCTTTTTCTTGTGTAAAGGATGGAGATTAGGTGGTTTAGGACTTGCTGAAGAGGATTCCCTTGTGGTACCCTTCAAAGTCTTGAATCTAAAATGGTCTTTAGTCAGTAAATATTATCTTAAAGGGGCAAAACTTAAGAAGTATAGAGGAGGTTTTGCGACCTTTAAAATTCCTTTTTGATAACTAAATGTTGTAGGGGTCTATTTCTTGAGCACTCCTGCAACGAGTAAGCAATGATCAGCTAATCAATGAGAATTTACAACTAAGTTAGTAACAGGGTCTGTAGGTTTCTGTAAAAACCACCTATGCATACTACCTTTAACAATCAGCAGCTAAGGAAGGGAGCTAAAGCTTTAGATGTTACTTTAAACATTGTACACAGCCTGAGGAATGGCAGAAGGAAAAAGCACACCCAGAGCAGGTGTGCAGTAAGTGCTCACCTTTCTCTTCTGATTCCAAAATCTCTTGCAACACAAGGAATGAAGCGGACTGCCTGGGTGGCTCATTCGACTCTTGATTCTCCTGAAGCATCTTGTAAACTTCAGACTCTCTGTCTACGGCAATGCCACCTGGGGGCTGGTTATGCTGATCTAAACTGAGGAAGGAACAGAGAATAAGCTTCTTAAACAGCTGAGAACTAAAACCAGACCTTGGAGCAAAATTTTCAGGATGAATCGTATGACTGAAGAATGAACGTGCAAACTAAGCGCACAACAGGACACCACAAAACAGGGTGCTCATACAAGACAGCTGCAGTCTGGATGGGATGGGCACGTTGGGCTACCTGCGTGTGCCACCATCAGCAGGCTCTGGCTCACTGCCTCTGGCCAGTCCCCATGTGTTCTCTCTGTTTCACAGTTACTCCAGAAATGAGAACTGGAAATCACTGCTCTGTTAATAGGAAAATAAAGAACTTAAGCGCTGGGATGGAAATCCCACTTGGTACCTGAGCCTTAGGTGCATGTTCCTTGCATGCATAAAGTGTCCTAGACTGCTGCCTGGCACCATGGTGAATGTCAGATTAAGTAAACTATGAATTGGCCCTAGTAACAGCTGAAGATCTAAGTAAAAGATCCTCTGACTGGTAAAAGTTTGGTTTCGAGTTTCCATGTTATAGGTTGAGATCTGAGCCGCAGCCCGTTGACAGCATTTACGTAGGGTCAACAAGCATGTCAAGAGAGGAGGTGACTGCTGCCTGCTATGGCCAAGTCCTTCTTTCAGCCATCTCCTGAGGTGCTGCTGCTGCCACTCATGTCACAAGGGACTTGGACCTCCTGCCTAGAGCCCAAAGGTCTTCAGGGGCAGCTTTTCATACAGCAGAGTGTAAGAAAGGGTGGTTGTTGGTCATTGTGCCACAGGAAGCATCTTTAGGAAAAGAAAAGAGGCTGGAGGCAGTGCCTAGGTTGTTCTTTACATCCTGTAGGTACAGGCTTAAAACTGCAGGAAAATCTTCTGAATACCACTTTCAACAGACACCAAAACACGAGAAGAGACTGCTGCAAATAGGTGAGCAGTCTCCATACTGAGGGAGCCTGGACACACAGCCACTGGAAATTATTTGACACAGTATTGTAAATTGAGCAGATACTGCTCTGGGCGATGGCCTAAATGACATGGGAAGTTCAGGACTAAAACATCTCCCGGAAAATGAGACACCTAGTAAGTCTCCTCTGACAGCTCAATTACATAATAGTACAGTTATACATGTAAGTGGTCTGTTAGTTTCACCATCGCTGCACCCTGTGATTGCCTGAAAGCTACGTAAACATCCTCAAGTTCAGACTAAATTGCAAAGGGAATTGTTTTTGTCTCGAGGAGCTAACTGCATACTTTCCATGCCAATGGGCAGCTGAGTCAGCTGGGAGTTACTTTATGTAAAAAATCCTTCAAGCATCAGAGCTAATATCATTGCACATGATACAAAATGCTATTTCCATAAAAAGAATGTCATAAAGTGTTTCCATCTTAAGGAATTTGTAGTGGAGCAGGGAGCACATTAGACTTGCAAGCAGCTGAACCCTCATTCACTGGAGCATCTCATCCAACATAAAATAACAGCGCACCTTCTACTCCACAGAAGGTGTTATCCCAAATGAATCCATGCTCCACATCATTTGTTTCAGCTCGTGCTCCCACCATGCTATCCACCCGTAAAAACAGTAGGCAAGGAGCCTGCCACGGCAGTTTGCATACTCAAAGTTTTGCTAACATGCATTCAAAAAGCAAAGGCTAAACCATCCCAAAGAGCACTAGGATCAAACAAAGCCATCCGCATTCCAACCAAGCATTGTGACCGGTGTGCAAAACATAACAGATCAGGTCTCCGAACTACCCACCCTATAGAATTGTTATCAGCAGCATGAAATAGCTCAACTAGTCGGGGCAGAAGGCTACGCTGCTTAAAGAAAAAGACCAAACCACAGCAAAACCAGCGCACACATCTTTTGAATGGGAAAGGCCAGAGGCACAGGAATCGTGCCTGCAGGATCATGAGGCTTCCTGTTCCACAGTTACTGTGCCAGTCATCAGCAGCTGTCATCCTTTTGGAGGCACAGGTGGTCCCTGAAAGCAGAAACTTTGTAGGGAACAACTTCAACAGCCTTCACTGGGTTTCAGACTCGCACAACCTGTACTGGATGTCACTGTTGCTACAAGGGGGAACTTGCAATGCTGACTGAATAGCACTGGATCACTGAGCTTTGAAAAACAGCAAGAGGGTAGAAATAGGATCCCTAAGGACACAGCCTTGCACAGCATCTTCAGGCGAGTACAACTTAGTCTTTACTAATGCCACTTCACTATTTTCTGCTTGGTTATAGGGATCTCAAAACTGGACTACAGGAAGGCTCAGTACTTGAAGCACTTGCCTTTGCAGTGAAGCAAGTGCTGATGCCTGTGGCTCCTTAGTGAGTGTCATCAGTTGTCCAGTCCAGCTGCCAGCAGACTGTGACCATTCCTGGCGTGCATGGCACTGCTATAGGCCAGGTTACAGCGAGTAACTGAACCCATTAACAAGGCAGGAGTAAATCCACAGTGTACAGTTATCTCCTAGCTGCTTCCAAATGGCAAAGCTTGGCTGTGAGCACACTTTCTGCCTTGAAACACATGGTGCTCAGCCCAGAAAGGTTCTGTGAGCAGCCGATGAGCTATGAGACCTGTCTGCACCCTTCTGCTCTGTTCCATGGAGACCACGGGACTGACCATCTTCCTGGTCACCCAGCTGCGTGGTCTCATAGTAGGGAAACTTTGCTGAAGGTGCACACGTTCTGAAACAAGGCAGCCTGGACTGGCACCCTCCTGTCAGATGGCTAAATGTGCTTTTTTGCATCACCTGTCTTGATACTGAAGTCCTCCCTGTAAAACCCTGTCATTTAGAGGCACCGACCTCCCGGTTCCCAACTGCTGCAAAGAGAAGATCCCAAAGAACACTCAGACCCTGTGAGGTTCTGTCCACAGGTTCTGCAGACCTCCACTCCTATGGACAAAGAGTCAGCCCCAAACGTAGCAGCCTGTGTAAACAAGTGGGCACAAGTGGGAACACAGACCAGGTTCTTCATGTGCCTGGTGCCTCCCCAGGCTACTTCAAACTCATGAGTGCTACCAGCCAAAGACAGAGACCATGGAGTACTGCTTCACCCTGGAATGAAACATGCTCAGTGCACATCCATAGCTGTGAAACACAAGAACACATGCGGCAGCATCTTATAGTCACCACCAGCAACCATCCTGATGCAGAAGAAACACCAGCTTTCAGCATAAAACACTCTCCAGCCCCCAGCAAATCCATCTGCCAGTGGCTCCTCGAGCAAAGCCACCAGCTGCTCTCAAGGCCCTGCTGCACAGATGCGCAGGCAGTGATGGGCACTCTGGCAGGCCAAAGTGATGTCTTGGTGCATTCTGTGGTGTTGGACACAGACACAACGCAGAGACAGCCCCTGTGAGGAGTCATGCACTAACGTCAGAAAGGTGAAATGTAAACACTCTTTCCCTGTGACTGACTAATGCCATGAGCTACAGGCAGGGATGAGGCACTTGTGGACACTGATACGTGGATGAGCAGATGTGTTAAGCTGGCCACAGAGGCAGCAGACAGGTTACCTGGGGAAACTGGGGCTAACAGAAGAGATCTGCCCCTGCAGGGGATCCGTGATGTTGCTCTGTGAATAGAGCTGTAGGGGAGAATGGAACTGCATGTGCAGCACTTTGGGTCTTGGCACCTCCACCTCCACAGGATTATTGGAGCAGACCTGGCCCGCATGCTTCAGCTGCTTGGGTTTAGCTGGGGACAGAAGAGGGGCTGTGCTTCACTGCAGCAGCCTGGAGGTCGGTGCCTGCAGAGGGTCAAAGATAGAGGTGATGGGAGCCTGCACCTTGTGGTTAGTGATGGGCAGCTGTGGGCCCACTCGATCACACAGGCAGTTCATATTGTGCTTGTTTGGAGGTTGGTTTGTTGCTCCACTGATGAGCAGGGGTCATAAAAGCAATGAAGACATAGCAGTAGGGGTTTCACTATGAACTGACAACTTGAGCCATTCATGGTCTCACTGTCCAGCCAAGGAATTCCTCTTTCATTGCTGCCCTGGGTAAAGTTGCCCCTGCTGAGGGGCAGTCTCACCTTCCACTGCAAACCAGATGTGCTCAGATGTCCTTGCTCTCTCTGCCTGCTTTGCAACGCCAACCGCACTGAAGATGTTTGGTGGTATTTTTGTCTGCACCACAGTTCTGCATTTACACTACCCACCCCCTCTAAGGATGAATGGTGTGTGAGGGTCGCCGTGTCACATCAGGCTGCTAGGCTCAGACAGGCTACCTGTGTGCTGGGTACGGGGTGGGGATGCACATAAATGCCAGGTAAACCCAGCAGAAGATCAGCCATGTAGAAACAACTCAGCAAAACAGGAATTTAAAGGCAGCTGGAAGGCTGTGAAGGAAAACCTATGTATTCTGTGCTTGTGTACAGTGGGTTCTTAAAGGCAAGGTGAGGTCCCTGGGTCTCCCTGAAAACCAGCAGTAATTCATTTGCTTTTGATGACTCTGTAAACAAAAATGCATTAGCATTGAAGGTTCCATCCTTTGCAACTGTTTGCTGTGTTTCAGCAGGGGAAAGATGAAAGAGATACCACAGACCCCCACCTGCAGCAGGGTTGGGAATGAGCCCTCCTGCCAGGAAGAGCACAGTGAGCCACAGCACTCGAATAAACCCATCTCTTTGCTGATGTCTGTGAGAAATAGGGATCACAGGCAAGTTCCCAGCCAAATAAAGCTGACTTCCAGGGATGGTCTCACCTGAAGGGGACTCCAGATTAGACCACAGGTCATATTTGACAACCAAGTGGTCCCATCAGGTGAACGCAAAGTCAGATTTCACTTGGCCTTTGCTCAGACCCTGAATGACCCCTGAGGTCTACCAGAAGCAAATGCCAAACAAAACAATCTGCTACCTCATCTGCCAGCTGCAGCAACGTAACTCTGCCCGGAAAGGCTCGTGCTGCAGATGGGGATGCTAGTGTAAGCAGCTGGTTTCAGGCAGGAGCAAGTTTTCAGGCTTATGTTAAATGACAACCTTGGGCCTTTATGTCCTGCAAAAACTACTTCTGTCTCCCCACTAACAAGTCAGGAATTGAGTGATATATCACCCAAGGCACCAGTCTGGCCATTTTTGGATGTAGAAGTGTTCAAATTCTTCCAGGCAGTTTGGTACTGCTATACAGACACTTAGGACAGGTAGGCTACTTGGCCAACACAGCCAGGAAGATTTCAGACAGCTCCTGGTTTACTGCTTCCACTAAAAACAAAATAAAAGGAGTACATGTAGACTTCTGGGTTAGTATCTGTGCTGAGGCTGGGATGCAACCAAAAAAACCAACAGGCCCCTTTACAGGTTTAATCCCATATGAAAAATTATTCACAGAGGTCTGAATGTTTCAGCTACTTTGGAGCTACTGGTGAGCAGAGCCTGTCTTTGAAACCCAGGCCAGTCAGGAATGAGAGCGTGTGTGCTTCTTGTGCTAGCCGGTTCCCTTCCTGCACAGCATTGCCCACAAAGCCAGCACAAACCACTGACTTCACCAAGTGCTCATAACAAGCTCTCGGGCACCTGTTCAGAGCAGCAGACTGGTACGTCATGCTGAGCACACGTGGAAACCACCTCGGTCTCTGCTAAACAAAGAAACACAGGTGTTAATTTCATTTCTGCATCTCATGAAACATTCCATGCTCCACCAAGCCCTGCCTCTGGGAATAACATCCATGCCTCCACACCGTCCCTTGTCCTGAAAGAGAGCTTTGCTGGGTTAACAAATGGGCATCCTTGCTGCAAAATCCTGTCTCCCGGAGCCTTCCCTGGGGGTCTGGACAGCAAAGGAAGGTAAGGAAGATACTTACGGCTTGGCAGGCTCTGGGGCCCCTGGTGATGTCTTTGACTCTACTGCACTGTTGAAGGTCTGGATGTTCTCTGAGGAGTAGAGGCCTGCGGGGCTGTTGTACTGAGCAGTGATCACCCTGGGGGCAGAAGCTGTGGCAGCAGTGAAGGGCACGGCACTCCGGTTGTGTGCACTTCCTATGTGCCTTATTTCCTGCATGCAAAGGAGCAGAGGCAAAAATCAGAGGTGCTCAGGTTGACAGATGGGGCCACCAAGAGTGAGCAGCCACCGCAGCATGCCCTTTGTGTGTGGTCTCAGCTGAGGAGGTCATGATCATGACTACCAAAGCAGGTGAGCATCCTCCGTGCATCACAAGGGCCTCACACTCCATCCTGACCTTCAGGACATTTCAGAGTTGATGTGCTGGGGATATAAATAGGCAGAAACACTGCCACAGCCATCAGATTAATGGTTCACATCCCTGGGAGCACCTGCACAGGACTCACTTTCTCATACCAGACTATAGATTTTAAACATTGCTTGCAATTTTTGAAAGCAGGGCTGATTTCCACAGAAGAGTGTGAAGGACAGAAAGATGAGCGCTCTTCAATGACATCCGAAGGTCTGGCAACTTAAAAGGGAACTGGTTACCATTACTACAAGCGTTTGTCTGCTCCTTCAAGTAAGGGCAGGATTAACAGCTGTTGTTACTGAACAGCTTAGGACTCTGAACAAAACATTCCCATGTACACGGTGAGAAGATGACCACTGTTAATAGGAAATACTGTCCACAGGCGGTGACAGCTAGCTGCCAGAGGCCTCTTCAGGATCACAAGTACAAGATACCACCCAGATGTTCTGGGTTTGCTGCAGACTGGAAGTTTCCAGCCAGACTGGTGACTACTTTTCTAAGTAGTAACTGGTTGTAACTGATGGTTCTACACCAGTTACAATTTCATAAGGGCCAAATTCAAGTGAAAGAAGACACAGGAGGAGACTCTTCTCAATCACGGGCAGCACTGACAAAAACAGCGGCATCACCAGTTCAGCAAGCTGGGAATTAGCAGCCTTGGGGCAGAAATAGATAACATCCAGGGCTTATTGCAGCTCAGAGAAGACACCTGGCCAAAGCAAGGAGAAAGTACAGTAGAGCTTCACTAGAGCAGGCATAAGAATGGATTAACAGTCACAGAGGCAGCTGAAATACCCACAGCTAAAAGATGGCACCAAACTACACATTTTGAAATGTTTCAGCCAGCTGTAGAATCAGGCCTGGCTTCACTACAGGGCTAACATCCAATGGCATAGGATGAAACGGGGCCCCTTCTTAATATGCTGGGCCTATGATTCCCAGCTCTAATTAACACAACCGGTTCCCACTCCCACTCCATACAGGCACTGAAGTGCCTTCACCGCCCTTTGAACATCTCATGGCATTTGTTTGATAGAGCTATAGTTACAGGATAAACACTCACCAGAAACAAGTATGACTAAATTCCCCAAAAGATTTATCTTTAAATTACTTCTATGTCTCCAGCTTTCCTTAGGCAGCTGGCCAGCATTCCCAGACTGACAGATGGGAGTCGTCCTCACTTCCTGGCACTCAAATGCTATTTTTGGCATCAAGCGCAGTGTAGGATCCCCTCAGCGCAGAGCAATGTGGATCCAAACACACTCATGGGTTACAAGTCACTTGAAATCAGTGGGGTAGCTCAAGACATTCAGGTGTGGGATGGCAGGACTGCTCTCTCGCGGCTTTCTGGCTGACACGTATGGATATCAGCCATGGAGCTTTCCCACACACCAAAGGAAGAAAGACCCTGGAGTAATTAGCTAATCTCCCTTTGTTGCAATCTCATTCAAAGAACATAACAGCACTCACAAAAGTAGTCTTTCCCATGGCAAAAAAATGTGGATTTTAGGAAAAAAAATATGACTTCAGCTTGCATATCACACCATGGGGAAAAATATCAGTGATCTTACATCAGCACGAAATACAAATGTTAGCTGCTCAGAGGTCACAACCAGGAAAGGGTTTCAGCTGTGCACATGAATAGTTTCATGAAAGACAGATGGTTTAGGTTAAAAGGGTTATAACTCACAGGTCAGAAAGACTCAAGGTTGAAGTTGTGACAACCTGTATTGCAGAAACCAAGCCTGTATTAACCAAGAATTCAGAAAAAGGGAGTCATTTAGAGTGTATTTTTAATTCTGGTTTCCTAAGGAGGTAAGGCATCTCTGTTACCCACTCTACCTGCACATGGGTGTGTTCCCACCATTGAGGGCCTTTGAATCCATCAATCAAGCCCAAATCAGTTTGACAGTATCACAGTATCACAGTAATGATGAGGCTGGAAAAGACCTTAAAGTTCATCCAGTCCAACCTAAAACCAACCAAGTAACCCTAAACATCTGGCATCTAGATCATGCCAC
>VZRI01012239.1:166102-180570 GCA_013397515.1 Upupa epops | reverse complement strand
GCCACACCATTCCTGATACAGGCCAGGATGCCATTAGCCCTCTTGGCTGCCTGGGCACATTGCTGACTCATGCTAAATAATGTCACAGGATGTTTAAGTTCTTACAAATGTTGAGAAAATAAAGAGATGGAGGAGAGAGAAACATAAAGCACATTAGTGTCTTGACCCCAGGAAGCATTGCAGCACACCATCAGGCACACGAGATCTGCACAGGAGATCTTGGCCCTACTTTTGTCTACCAGGTAGGTTTTCTGCAGTGATACAACACCCAAGACCGTAAGCAAAGCTTTCACAAGTGTCAGGACATCTGCAGTAGCTCTCACATGGATAAAGCTCACTGACTACAAGGCTAAATAGAGATCTTGGTGCAGAAGTTGGAGCCTGCCAATTGGATTAGAAAAATCCATCCTGCAGAACGGTGTAGACGATGGGTACCCTGAGAGGCTGCAGACCGGTATCACAAGAGCAGTGACATTACAAAGGGCATTTGGGTAACCCAAAATCTCCAGCAGTTCCTGTCATGCCATACTGCTCTTTCCGCTCAAGCTGAGGATGGGATTTGCAAAGAACAAGTGCTTTCACGATCCCGAGATCAAAAGAGAACTTGTTCTCACTGTCAAATGGGATTTGCCAGAAATCCCAGTTCCCCAAAATGACCTGTGAATTTGCCAGAACTGCCAGACCAGGCCCTGTGCTGTGCAGCAGCTTCGTTACCATCCCAGCTCCTGGAGTCCTGTGTGTATGTCCAAGTGTCTGGCTTAATACTGGGAAAAACAATCAGAGATGCAACACTCCGACAGACCTGCCCAGCAGCAGGCACAGAACCACTGCCGTACTGTGTGCATGCGCAGGGGCAGTGCCCTGCTCACGTACGTGAGGTGCCTGGCATTTGCAACATCTCTGAGGCTGTGGCATTGCCAGCACCAAAACAAGGAAAAGGGGGTGAGCAGCATTAAACAGCACCCTGGCTGAGGCACAGGCTGCAAGAGCAGGAAGCAACAATCTGTCTGCCAAGGGAGAGCTGGCAGTCAGACACAAAGACACGTTCTTATCCAGTCAGAGCACAACCCACTCTTTCCTTAGTAGTACTTAGAAGTGTGACTAATATTAGATCTTTCCAAAGACATCTTTGGTTTGCACCTGCAGGCAGATTTGGAAGCGTTTGCCTCATCCTCCCTGCAAGCCTTATGATGCTGCCCTGACACCAGCGTTGTGTGCAGTGGGCTGCAGGCAGCAGTGAGCAGGGGTTACCAGCAGCAGCTAACCCAGTCTGAAGCTGACATATGGAAGCTCTCAAGCATCCAGGTAGGATATTCAAAAGCAGTGTTTTACGATATAAACTGATGCAGTGATAGTTAAAGCACTTTGAGTAGATAGCAGCCTCGCTCTGCTCCTGTGGCTGGCAGTGACTAGCCCAGGCTAAAAACGATTGCAAACTGCATGAATTCTCTGCTAGGGACCTGCCTTCTCATCTTCTTGCTTCTTCTCTTCTGCTTCTCATCTTTCTTCGCTTTCAATATGAAGCCATTCCCTCAACAGCCCCCTCCCTACTTGAAACTATCTCCTCTATATGAACAAGCTCCAAGTGGCTTCAGAGCATAATCCCATGTGCTCCTAAGTCCTTCAGGCACTAGTGCAAATCTCCCATGCCAAAGAAAAAGCAATGTCTGTAGCATCCTAACTTCAGGTCAAATGCACAGGTATCCCACCACGAGGTTGTTTTGGTGCTGGCTGTTCATGGCAGCAGCCCTGTCTGGGGGCAGATGGGTCACTGCACTTTAGCACTTCCAGTCATGGTGCCAGGCTGCTGGGACAGGGAAAACGTCCTGCACAGGAGCAGGAAGCCAATCAGTTTTTCCTACTGCACCGGCTGCAGGTTACGTCATGGAGAATTATGTGGGAAAACAATGATCCCTTCCTCCCTCTCATCTCACTCACACTAGCCCGTGCTCAGCAACACTAAAGGCCAGCCTGTGAAATCCCCACAACCATGACAGCTGTCACCTGTATGCCCGGGTCAGTCAGCAGCCCGTGGTGTGGGCAGCTCCTTCCTCCTCACCATGTGCCAGAGATGCACACAGCTACCACCACGGAATCCACCTCCATCAGGAATCAGGACATGAGACTTCAGGGAAACTCCCAATTGTTGGTGAGGCAGATGGACAGACAGCCCAGGATGAGCCACCTCCACCAGCTGAGCTGGGGCGCATCCCATGCACCCAGAGCATCAAGCTACTTGCGCACCTCCATGGCCCCACATACCCTTGGGTGTTGGAGTGAGAGAGTAGGCTCTCGAGTCCCATCCACAATGCAGTGACGTGGCCAAGGCCACTCTGGCTGCACTGACCTCACCACAGCCAGAAACAGGAAAATCCTGGAGGCTTTTTGTCCTCATTAAATAAACAAAACTGAGACGTGAAGGGTCATGCAGCCTCTCCCCTAAGCTGGGTTTTCCTCTCCTCATAGTGAGCAGGCTGAGGCTCATAGGTGTTGGCTCTGCTGACCTCACCACCACAGCAGCCCACTCCTGTGCCTGCCCCCTGCCCCTTCCCAGGGCATCTCCTCACAGCCCCCCAAGGAGCGACGGTTCCAGTAAGTCTGGAACCACGATTTAGAGTGTGGCCAGTGCCATTATTTCCTGAAGCTCCAGGTCTTGGAGTCAGAGCATTGACTCCAACATCCTATCACAAATGAAAAAACAATTAGTGTCCAGACTCTGCAGTTCCAGGTAGAGAAAAAAAATCCCCAGGGCCCCACAGGCTCCTAAAGTGGCCAAGCAAGCCAGCAAAATGCTGTGTTCCACAGGGCCCCAGAAACATAGCATGAGGTTCAGGGCAGGCAATCCTGGCTTGCACACCTCAGAGCAATGCCAAGAGGAAAGTAGATTAAACATTTCTCTGTACAAATGTTTACTCATATCTAAGAAAATGGGATGCTGACCAAACCTCAGTAAGTGAGACTACTCTGGTCCTGTGGGCAGGGTCAGAGTGGATACCAGCAGCCAAAGCCCCCCAGATTTATCACCACCCCAGTAAGCAAAGGCGGTGCCCAGCTGCTATGCTGGGGGGAGGCTGCTCACACCAAACGTGCACCAACAGCTCAGAAGAGAACATCTTTGTGGCAAACTACCCCATGCTATGTTTCATCAGCCGCGATCACAAGTAGTAAGCGCTGCCTTTTCTTTCACCTCTCCCTCTGTTATTGTTTGGGGCTTTTCAGCTATGGAAAGATCTTTTGCAATGCTTTGAAATCTGATTAGAAATTAGGAAGGGGTTGGGTTTTTGTTATTGTAGGGGGGGGAAACAACAAGATTGGCTTCCCACATCCTCTCTCTCCTTGTTCTTGATGCATTCCACATCCATGTGGTAACGCCTTTTAACCAGAACCAGCAGGTCGCAGGATGCCAGCGCAGTTCTCTCGTCTGTTGTTGCTTTACATACCTACTGCCTCAAGCAGTGCCCACACATGTAGGGCCTTATCAAGGGCCAAGCTGGTGACACTCCCAGTTTCTATAGCCCCTGCCTTCTCTGTATCCAAGGAGATAACGTACACAGCATGGAAACAATGACATCAGTCTGCAAGGACAAAGATGAGGACAGGACAGGCACTCTCAAGAAGCCTTGAGAAGACAGAAGTGTCTGTC
Organism: Upupa epops; assembly: GCA_013397515.1. NCBI lineage: Eukaryota > Metazoa > Chordata > Aves > Bucerotiformes > Upupidae > Upupa > Upupa epops. The sequence goes on along the minus strand of VZRI01012239.1, from coordinate 176,927 downwards.
TGTCACACAGGGACACTGAGTCACCTCCTGAGCTCCTCTGGTGGCACGTCTGGAGGTTATTTCTCACTTAAAATCACCGAAAAGATACTCATTTGAAAGCCCCTATCTTCTGTGGTTAAGAAGAGCTGATCTATCCTTCTCAGATCAAGAGTGTCCACTGACGTTCTTCAGTGGTGATGGTAATACTCAAGCCTTGCTGTAAAACGGGGCATGTGGTCTCCAAGCTTTTTTGGAGACAGTCCTGATGCTGACCCCCTCAATGCTCATCTCTCTCCGCTCATTCCCTACATGAGCTTGCTCAGCTCAAGCAGACCTAGGCCCCAGTGACCTCATTGTCCTACAAATAAGTAAAAAAACCCCAACCTCACTCCCTCCCAACCCTCCCGTAGGAACCAGGTCTGACAAGCCAAGGCACAGTCTGAGGGATAAAGAGTTTCCTTGATCATTTTACCAAGGGGCAGTACAGCCATGCACATCAGCACACGGGTCCAGAGTTTAACGCCTGGCACAGGGTCACCAGAGAGCACAGCAGAGTCTGCAAGTTCTGTTGCTCTCTTATCGATGACATAAGCATTAGAATGAATTTAGTCACCAAGTAATGTGCTCTCACTTGCTGTAGTCACTTTTTGGAAGAAACCTGAAGCAGAAGGAAGAGGCAGACGTGTTATTTTAATCTTTCCCACTGCACTGAGGAAAAGCTCTTGATGAGAAAATGACTGAGTGATCACCCTTAGGATGTGGGTGAGAAGTGCAAGTGAAATAACTGAGCAAATATACTAAGGTGACTCCAACTTCCTTCCCCTGACGTTGCCATGGTTGCACCCAAAACAAAGCTGGCTCAGCTGCTGAGCCATTATCCCTGAGGAGCTGCTGCACCTTTCAATGAAACACACTTCTGTCATCATTCTTGCCTCAGTTTCAACACATTTTAAAGGATAATGGTAATGAAACAGTAAAACCCGTAGCAACTTCAATAAGAAGTCATTCTTGAGATGCCGGACTTCAGGGAATGCATGGGAGGTTATGGAATGCCTTCTTAGTTTCCAAACATTTTGCATGCCAAGTAAGGGATGCTTCTACATGCCTGAGAATGCTTCTACAGGATGGTGCAGCATTTCACCGAGTATCAGCCTCCGAAAGGGTTAGGGATGTAAACAAAACCTCGATGGGGTAAAAAAGTGTAAGCAGTGATTTTAAAATACGTAGCTGACCACACTGTTCTTGAGACAAACTGAAAATTCATCTAGCAAGGTCTTCTGTAAACATCTATGCACCCATCAGATGGGAAGAAGAAAAGAATGTGGACAAGTGTTGGGAGAGATTTCAGTTATTAAAAGTAGGACACTACCTGATTTTAAGAAAGATGGAAAATTATTTGAATAACTGGCAGTCCAATTTCCACATCAAATGATGCTGAGATTTTTATTTGAGCCTCAAGTAAATCTGGGTACATGCATGGTTATATTTGTGCCTTCACGGAGCTCTGCACAAAGCCTGTGAGAAATATCTTCAGAGGACCCTGCGTCGGGACTTCAATGAACTGCTTGGACTCAGTATGTCCTGTTTGCTTTGGTAAGGGTATTAATAAGCGTTCTGCACAAGGCTTGCCAAGCAAAGCAAAGACTTTGTTTTCACTGGCAAGGGAGTTAGAAAAACCTGAACAGCACTGCCTTCGAAGACTGGGCTCTGCTTGTAACGTCTACCGATCCTGTTGGAAAAATGAGATCAGCATCTGTGGTAAACGCATAGCAGTTTGCCATGCTAGTATATACCTGCACAGAATCTTCTGCATGCTGATGCTGGTGATCAGCAGCAGGCCTGGCTGAAATCTGCAAAGTCCCAGAGTGACTTGGCCAGAACTTGCTATGGGCTGGCAGGAGTCTGCACCATCCACTCGCATCATGCTCCAAGCGGACAGACCTCAGCACAAGCCTCACTTGCTGCAGTTAACTACTGCAAAAGGAAATGGGTGTGCATTTAAAAAACACAGACAAAACCAACAATCAACTCTTAAAACGTGATGGTGTTAATGACACTTCTCCTTGTTGCAGAGGATGAGGATGTGCAGGCTCTGTTAAGCAGGAAGGTTCAATGGGAGCATGTGGTTTGGAAACATGAGGCATACATCTTCTCCTATGCTGCCAAATCCCTCTGCTTGACTACGCAGCAGGCAAAGCCCTTTAAAGGAAAGCTCCATGCACCATTCGTGTAGCATAGAAATAGCATGCACCATTCACACAGGCCACTGGACATGACTTAACTGGCATCCTGTTAAGGAAGGGAAGAAGACAGGCAAGACTTCTTCAAGAGCTGGAATGTTCCTTTTACAGTAGGAAATAGAATTCTTCTAATATCAGCCATAACAAGGGGTGAAAACCCAATTTTCAGGCAACAGTAGGTTCCTAGTGCCAAGACTAATACAAAGGTTACTTCTCAGAGATAAGGTTTGTAACAGGAATCTTTCTGCAGTCAGCTTCTCGCCAAATTCTCGTTCTTAAGTCAGATACAGGTTGGTATCAACACATTCAGCTGTGTCACACTTCAATCTGGCAGCACTGGAGTATTCAAAAAATTGCCAGAGTTAGAACCGGGATTATGACTAAGGTTGGGGTTTAGGCTGGAATGCATTCCACCACCAGGATGGTTGCTAAATTCTGAACTTTGTGATGCCCTTTACCTGAATTTTAGAAAGCAGGGTATGACTTGTAAGTTAGACTAGACTTAGAGTTTGTCCCTCTCACCTGTGTTTCTTCCTGAGTTGCAGTCCATTCCCTTCCACCCCAAGGGCAGCTGACTAAAGGAGAACCTTTTTGTCTCTAAAGGAGGAACAAAACTGCCATAGCAAGTAAGTTTAGGTAAGATGTGGCATCAGTCAATTAAAATAGCCTATGCTGAGCACTTGAGCTGCAGTGGATGTCTACCCAGTGATCCACGCTGAACTTGGGGAGAAAGCACAATGACGAGGCAGCTAAGAGACAAGAAGGCTGCAGTAGCAGTTTTCTTGCTGCAGTTAAGTTTGGTGAACTATGTTAAACTCCCACCCAGCAAGTGCAGTGCCCTACATGTAATTCTGGGGCATTTAACTAAATTCTATTTAATGGCTGAGTTAGGGACTTGGGCTCCAGGATCAGGTCTCCTGATGAATTAAACAATAGCCCATTGCAATCTTACACCAAAGCTTCAGTGCAGACTCCACCTCATTCCTCTGGCAATACATAGTCCCCAGGTCTCAAAGTTTGCAGCAGAACATCTCCAGAGCTTGGGCAGCAGAAGACACAGACTAGATCTCAGCTCACAGTGTCCCAGACAGGTGTCACCACACAGCTCCAGCCCAACCTAAATCCAAATGGTTCACTCTCACGCGGTGCCTTGGCTGAGTTATGAAATAGCTAGAGAAGCCAGCAACACATTCTTAAGCCAAACAACACACAGCAGCTTGGCCTGAGAGAGAGCACAGACAGATCCCAGGCCAAGGCCTAGGCACAATGCTGTCACACATGTGTTACGTTAGGTTCAAATACTTCACAGCCCAGACAGACATATTTGCATCTAATTAACTGTAGAGTCAGGCTAGTTTTATCTCTACTCATTCTGCTAGAAAGACATCTGTGCTAGGGCCAGAATCCATGGCAGTGTCCCAGTGAAAATCCAGATCAATGCCATTGATTTTAGTGCAGATGTTGTAGGTTTGTGTGGTTAGACCTCTAGACCTTGCCCATTTAATGCCCTTCCAGACGTCACCGTTGCTACTACCTTTACTTGACAGAGGCAGCAGACCAATGAAGCAAGACTGCCAAGAGGACACAAAACCAATCTCCTACATGGAGTCTACAAGATCAGCCTCACAACCAAAGACAGGCAAGGCTGGTGTGTTTCTTTTAATTTTCTTCATGGCTAGACTGCTAGTAAAAGGAAATAACCCAACAAAACCAACCCCAACAGAAAACACTGAGTGAATCATTTTCCTCCCTTCTCAAGACCTTTATGAAAATCAACAGGCTTAGCAATGGTACCAATGATTTCTTGAGCCTCACCTCTACAGCACCTTTTGCACCCTGTGGTGTGTGTGAGCATGCCCACAGCAAGAGACAACACTGCCGATCCAAGCAGCTTACCCTTAGCAAGATATCCAACTAGTTTTCCAAATAAGCAGGTATCTGACCATGAGGGAAGGAATCTACCTCTGAATGTCACTAAGGGATTTCTAGGAGGTGTGGGGCATGATACTATCCAAAATATGACCAAGAGTGAGAAATGCTCAACCCCTTGGCAGATGAGGCTAGAAGCAGTTCATAATTAAAACAGAGGTAAACAGGAACTCTGTTACTTACCTGTGGCTGTGAGGCCAGGTTCATCTTGTAAGGATTCACCTTTCCCTCCTCATTTACAAGTGGCGACCAGACTTTTGACTCGGTTCTGCAACACACAGATTTTGAAGAGTTAATCTGCTTTTATCACTGAGCATCACTGTTATGAAAAGACTTGAAGCTCATGTTGTATGAGATCTTGGAGCAGTGCAGTGACTGTCTTTGGCTTATCCTTTGTGACTCCACTGGTGATACATCAAGCATGGGCTCCAACCCAGGCAGCAGAGCTAGGGGTTGCCCAACAGCAGAAGATGGAGATCTCCCTTAGATATAGATCCTTTAATCAAGAGGAATAATTCAAACCACTGTGTTTTCACTAGTAGGTATATTATTCTTGAAGTTGAGCTGCCTTGGAAAAGCTAAACATAGGGTTTGAGTCTCTGGACACAGTGGTATCCCTGCTGAACAAACACAGGCTTCTGGAAATGATGAAAAACTGCATCCAAGTCTGCAATGGGACTGAGAATTGAGATGACATAAGGAGCCAGAGAAAGTCTACATAACCTTTACTGGTCTGTGGTCTGACCCCACTGCTCACAGCAGGCTGAAATGTAAGTCCGGATCACTGACCAAACTCAACCCATTTCACCACCATCATTCTGGAGTTTTGCTGTGTCCCAAAGAACAGCAGACAAACAAATGACAAGGAAGAAATAGATTGGAGCTACTTCACGAGAAACAAATACTACCTATATGCCTCAGAAGGATAGTTAGTAGTCAGCATCTCAGATGGACTAACGCTGTAATTTGCCCCCAGACTTTTCAATAGCAGGGAATGAGTGGCTGTAGTCTGCTAAATGAAAACTGTTCTTCAATGCTAAACACTATTGTGTGGCAAACAGATGGCTGATAAACTGTTAGGATGAGTTTTGAAAACCATGTCCTGTTTTGACAGGAGCCCTGTGTGGAATCTGCAACTGCAGATAGATGTACTTCCCAGATATTTGTGGGGCCAGGGCCAGCAACAGTGTGAGTACTTAACAAAACAAGAATGCTTCCACTGAGAACTAACTGCATCGTTGGAATGAGACTTTAAACAGAAAAGGATGGAGAAACGGGGTGTAGAGCTACCCATGATAAATGAAATCTGGTCTACAACATTCTTCTAAAAGCTTTCCGGTATCAGGACATTTTTTAAAGAGCACAACCTTAGCTGTGACACACTTACTCATTCCAGACATCTGCTGTGTAAATAGTATTTTAATACATCCTGAAGGTAGCTCATGGGGAGGGAATGGGAGGCAGCATTCTCATACAGGGATGAGGGGAAGTGTTACTGGTGTGTTATTGCATCTGTTACAGTCTGGACTACAGACAAAAAGCCACCTGAAGTCAGTCTGCTGCAATGTACCTTCTTTCATAGGGAAGTATGAAGATGCAGGTCACACCAGATATTATCCTTTACAAGCATTCAAGCGTAGCAAACTTTTGATTCCAGGCTATTGCCTTGGTGGGCTCAGCTGGTAACTGACAAATCACATCACCCCAGTCCTAGCATCTGGCAAGCTAGGGCACACACTGACTAACAAACATGAACGTTACAGCTGCCTGGAAATCAGCTCAATCTTGTCTCAATAGCTGCCATTACTGGATGTGAGACACATCACAGGTGAGTATAAAAGAATTATTCCATCCTCGCTCCTGGCAACCTGTGCCTTAGGGTGCCTGAGACACCAGCAATTTTACTCAGACTATGGGTATCAAGCCTGACAAGAATCAAAGCCATCTCTAGGACAGCTGATTTTGCACTCAAAGTCTGTTTGCAGAGAGGAGCAGCCCACTGGGCATTGCAAAGCCACATTCCTTGAAAGTGTTTAGAGATCATGTGTGACCAAGTTTCATCTCTGGAACACCAGCGGACACAGCACAGTCAGTGGATATCAAATACTCTGCCAGCCAGGCTGTGAGAAGGCAGACACGGTCTGTGGAGTGCTCAACACTTCGACTGATTTCTGGCTGAGGCACCCTGGGCCAGTTCTCACTAGCACTATACTAGCTGTACATCTGAGGCAGTATTTTCTATTACATGAGGTTAGAAGATCTCAGAAGCACCAAAAAACCTTATTTGGACTGAAAATTTAAGCTTAGAGCAGGCCAATATACAAACGCAGAATAGAAACCTCCTCCCTGGAGCTCCCAGGCACTTTTGTCCCATTGTCCCTCAGTGCATTTCACAACACCTTGGTCTCCAGCTTAGGGGAGACAGCTATGGGCAAGTACTGTGGCCAACTGGGTTTTTTGATGAGATTTTTCTCCCTTATTTACCAGCAAGGCAAAAATCACAAGCTTGTTTCCCAGCCTGCTGCCATTCTGAGCTGTCACAGTATATAAATGGAAGCAGCAAGGTCACTCTGGGCTTTACTTCCAAAAAGTTATGCAAACACAAAGGTTAAATAGCCTGTGCAGTTGTTCCTCTAAGGCTAGGAGGATAAACTTCACTTTGTCTTCACAACAGCTGCAACAGAGCCCTTCCAGTCACTCTCACTGAGCCAGCAAAGCCACAAAGAAGAGACAGCTTTCCTATCACTGGCTCTGCCTAGGGTACTTTCAAGGAGCATGCCCCAACCCATGGAACCCACAAGATAGCAGTGAGACTGTTATGGTCCCAGCTCTCAGGAAGGGTTTCCTGACTCTGCCTGCACTTGTACTAAATGTGGCAGGACAAAGAAAAACAGCACCTAAAAGTTTACCCTAAATGCCTCACTGCTAGCCCGGGACTTACTTTCTGAAAGGCCTGGAAGTGTGGGCCAAGGCACGGGTGATAGGATTGATTGGTTAGACCCATCATGTTGGTATTTTATCAGCATGTGTTCTCATCTTATTTGTATGAAGGCGGGAGAGCTGCCAAACCCAACCTCAGCTATGCTGCCTTCAGTTCACAAGGGCTGTTACTGGTAGGAACGTACTGGCTATCTAGAATTTTCTTCAGATCTGGAGAAGAGAACCCCCAGCCACAAAACTGCCTCTCTGTTCCCCTTGGTGAAGCAGTACCCCTATCACAGAGCATAGCCACCTCAGCAGGGCTGCCAGCTCCTGGTGGGGCTGGATGCCTAACAGACTGCCATGGAAATACACTCTGTCTTCAGTGAAAACCAGCAGGCTTCCTCATTCCCATGGGATCTCACAGACTACTGCTTCAGCTGAGTAAGAGTTATTTTAGAACATGGTCTCTAATGCATGTTCTTTCAAGTAAGACTCCAACAGAAAGCAACACCCAAAGAGTACAGAAAGAGGAGGGACAATCGGGACACTCGAACAAGCCTGGGAACAAGCACCAGGCAACTAGCTGCAGGCACACGTACATACGCACTTTGTCACGTTTGAAGCCTAAGGTTCAACCATGCTGGTTCCTTACTGCAGAGGAGACAGCAACCAACACCAGGCCAGGGAACGAGCCGAGCATTTGGTGTTTCAAGCAGGCAGACAACAAATTTCTCTGACGGTAGTTTGGATGGGGAAGAACTGGTAATAAGGGAAGGAAGGAAAATGCATGCAATTCAAGGCAGGAATCTGGAGAGGTATTTACAAAATATTTCAAGAAGCATGACTTGAACAGATGATATAAACATTACAAGAGCCTAGGTTTTGCCATCAGTGTTTTGTGTGCAGAGCTGGTGAATAGCTTTAAGGGAATATTCCAGAGCTGGAAAATGAGGATCTAATCTTGTGTGCCAGGAACAGTGAGGATGCAAGGCACATTTACATTCTCTTCTCAATCACTGCAGTGGAAATAACTAAGATACCAAAGTAGCAGCTAAACTCACAAAGATAGAGGATGTTCTTGTGCAACAGAGTTTGTTAGCTGAAAAATGAGGAAAGATCTGAAGAATTCCTCTTTCAACCCTTTTCAGAGTTTTAGATAGGCATTTTCATGATGTTTAGAGATTGTAAGAGCTTTCAGGCTACCAGGAAAGTACCTTTTCATCAGCCTTGTGCTACAACAGCTGCAGAGTAGTTGTTTTTAGATTTCAATGTGAGCAGTCATTTTTATCAACTCTGCATTAATGGACAGAGTCACTTTGGCCAGCAAAGCGGAATCCAGGCTGCATGGAGCCTACTGTGCCAGTTCAAACAGCAAAATAAGTCACAGCTTCCTAGAGACAAGAGCCCCCAAATTATCTTCTTCAGGTATGGCCCTCCGCTCCTTGCATTTCATGTGCCTCTTCATAGAAATGAAGAGACATTCATTTAGTTATAAAATGCAAAAGGGCAACTCTGGCTGCACAGAAGCAGCAACAGAGGTTGCAAAGAATAAACCACACCTGACTTGACTCAGTTTTCTCACCAGCCAGCTATAGAGTAGTTAACTACTTCTGCCTCGCCCAATAGGCTGTAAAAACACAATACCAACCTTGACTTGCCAAAATGACTTTGAACTTGCCAATAGTTAGTAAAAGCTGCTGGCATGCACCCAGGATTGCTGAGCACTGCAGCAGCCATGGAGCGTTTGGGAGCTGCTGTGGAGGGCCAGGCAATCTGCATGCCCTTATATAGATGCATGTGGAGCAGCTGCCTTTTCCCAGGGCCAAAAGAATTATTAGTAAGATGACAGACCTGGAAAACTCTTTTTGGCAGAGAAACAAAAAAGCCAGCCTTAGTGAGTCAATGGATTCCACCAACTTCCTAGAACAAAAATTCAAGCCTGTTGTGGTTTTATGCAACTGGTTTCCACACCTGAGACCTGGGAACACACAGAGCAGCAAGAAAACAATTGGACCTACCGAGTAAAATGCAGATGGCATCACACATAAGCATCTATACAGCATCCTTTCTGACTGTATTTAACCTGTGCTGATAGCAGAGCTGATGCTTCTTTTCAAAGAACGAATACATAACCTAACATCTTTTAGCAAGAAAGGTAAGACTGTTTTGGAAACCAAAACATTGCATTCATATATTTCACAGTGCACGTGCAGAGAAGCAGCTTGGTATTTGAAGCAAAGGACAGTATCACAGTACTGATGAGGCTGGAAAAGACCTTAAAGAACTTCCAGTCCAACCTAAAACCAACCAAGTAACCCTAAACATCTGACATCTAGATTATGCCACTCAGCACTTCATCCAGCCTAACCTGGCAGAAAAGGACCATAACAAGAGATAACGTGTTTGCAATCCCTTTTCACTAATACTTCTCTCTAATTACACCTCCAGCCTCCATCCCTGCAAAGGAAAGGCAGATTCACTGTGGGAACACTTCCTTTTTGTTGACAATAGCCATCTAAACACACATTTCACTTTTGAGTTGCTCAAGGCCTTATACGAGCACCTTTCCACCACACATTTGGTGGAAGCCACAGGGAAAGAGCTGTTTGACTCAAAGATTTTTACCTGTGTCACAACAAACATTTGTCTGTTGTACATCTGCAGCTACAGCTACACAGCTCTGTGTGTCCAATCCATCACAAGCATTACCACTGACGTGAGTGATGCTTGGATCTTTTGGCTATCGAGTGACTTCTACAGGAGGAGAATTCGTTCCTCTTGAGCCTTCCATTTGAATGCCCTTTCCCAAAACATACTAAGTTTCCAAAGGAAGTTGATGGTTTTTCTCCAGTCTGTTAGGCACATCCTGCTCCTTACCCCTGGTAAAGGAAGATCAGAGATGCGCTTGGAAAGGTTTCAGCCAGGGCTGGAAGAAAACAACAACAACAACATAACAGCTCTATTCAAAGAGCTGTGCTGCCTTCTGGGAGCTAAGATCCAAAAGATCTGAGACACTGCTGAGAGGGTGCCCCAACTTGCAGATAGCACCTACTGCTACCCAGTTACTTTTCCAAGAGTCAGCATGACTGGCACTGCAAGAGAGAACCGGATCAGAACCAAGGAAGAAAATAAAGCCTTGGGGGGAACAAGTGAAAAAGTTTGCTGCCCAAGTTACTGTTTCCTCCAGTAACTGAGAAAAGGTAGGGTTGGGGAAACTGAAGCAGCAGCCAGAACCCAGCAGAGTGTCAGAATGCAAGCAAGCGAGAGTGTGAGCTTTATTGTGAGTGTGCAGCTGCTACTTAAGCAAGTTCCTTATTTACAGAGTATACACATGCCATCTTACAACTGGCTGGTACAGCAAAAACAATCAGCAAGAGGCTGACAAGACAGATGGCACCCGGTAATTGGTCTGGGTCTGTCAACAGGCCCCGTGGTCAGCTTGTAGTGTAATTTTTAAAGGAGTCTGAGGCAGATCGTGATATTTACAGCTAGGGTACCCCCAGCAGCCACATCATCCCTGCCTGAGCCTCCTACAGGAAACAAAGCTCTGCAGAGTAGGGCCTGGGAGTCCTGCTGGCCAACAAATTAACCACGAGCCAACAATGTGCCCTTACAGTCAAGAAAATCAATAGCATATTGGGGCACATTAAAAAGAGAGTGTGGTCAGCCAGTTGAGGGAGGTTCACCTCTACTCTGTCCTAGTGAGGTGACATTTGGAATCCTGTGTCTAATTCTGGGCTCCCCAGTTCAAGAGA
>VZRI01012239.1:150094-162749 GCA_013397515.1 Upupa epops | reverse complement strand
ACTTAGTATCACAGTAATGATGAGGCTGGAAAAGACCTTAAAGGTCATCCAGTCCAACCTGAGACCAACCAAGTAACCCTAAACATCTGACATCTAGCTCATGCCACTCAGCACACCTCCTGCACTGTGCTCCGTTTTCCCCTCTGTGAATTCCCTCAATGAACCATCAGGCTTTTGTTGGCCAAGACCCATCACTTCTCCCTGAAAGGGACAATGCCTGCTGAACTCCTGGCATTGTCCAGGCTAAGGTAAAAGACTTCTGTTTACCAAGAAACAACCGAAATACTGTGTCACTTAAAGCACACTTCTGTGCTTCCCACAAAAGCACTTCCCCAGCATCTGCCATGGAGCTGATGGACCTTCTCTGGGGAACAGGAAAAACTCACTCCAGAGCAAGTAGAAATGCCTTATGTATCTACCACATGACTTCAAGAAGTGCTGGTACCCTCAGCTGCAATTCAAACCAAGAATTCATCACTTATTTAACAGGAAGGATAAAGCTGCAGCACCTTCAAGAAACAGGCTCTAGTTTTTTCTTAAAAGAGCAGGCCAATGCAGAGCAAACCTCTGCCTTCCCAGTCTCCTTTTCTATGATGGCTCAAGGACAAAGTACTGCCAGAGAAAGGAATGAAGCTGTCAATCGCTCTGCAGCTCAGGACGGTGAGAAGACTGAAGCCAGTAGATGCTCTACACTGGTGACAGAGATTGTGACTCAGCTATCACCATCCTCTAGCTTCCCAGGATTCAGACAGAATGATGCATGACAGGCACCCTGATGCACCCAGAGTCATCACTGTTTACCCCTGTCTGTGCTGCTGCATCAAGAGGCCCCAAAATACACAACCTGTGTTAGACATGACACCACACATGGCAGAAAGTAACTAATAGCTTGGACAACAACTAGCCACTTATTTTAACTGTTAAATTAGAGCAACAGGAAGAAAGGTCCTTTCTGGTTGTACCTTCTCTGCCATGAGCTAAGTTTCCATGAGACCTGTCTTTGATTTGTTGCCACAGAACAGGCTGACAGACTCTGCCACAAATCATCAGCTGATTTCTCACTGTGAAAATTGTTTTCAAGAGGTTAAAGTGCAGCAAATGCAAGCAGCATTAGGATTAAAGGCTGAAATGCTCTTCCCTCTTGCTGTCAGCACTTGACCAGACAAAGCTCTAGGACATCAAATTAAACAAACTAGGCAAAGAGGTCTGCTGTCAAACCAAAACATAGCTGCTGCCCACCCTGGAGCCTTCCCTCACTCCGTCCCCAGTCTCGCACACCAACGTACCTGCTGACTGTCAGAGTTAATTCATCCGCGCAACTCTTGATTTTATTCTGTGCCTCAAGGTGTGTCATGTTGTCTGTGTTCACTCCATCAATGGCTATGATCTGGTCTCCTATACACAAGTTGGCTATTGCAGCTTTGCTACCTGGAGTCACCTAAGAGAAAACAAAAAGAATGAATGGACTTCCCAGGAAGGAGCTTTCCATAGCAGTGTCTGAAAAACAGTCGGAGCACTCAGAGCTTCTCTCACTGGTACTAGTTCTCAGCAGGAATCTCTCTGAGTATGGATCTTCTAGATACTCCTCAGTATTAGTTAGGGGCAGGGTTCTGTTTTGGCAGAAATTTAGGGAGGAGACAACATGCAAAGAACACAANGTTAGGGGCAGGGTTCTGTTTTGGCACCCCCAGATAGAAATTTAGGGAGGAGACTACATGCAAAGAACACAGATTGTATTTTCACTCAAGGCAACTGCATTCATGGTAGAGGAAGAGAGAGAAAGCATACAAACACCTCTGTTTTTCACTTAACAGAGAAGTGCTCTCTAAACAAAAAGTGCTAAGGAGAGCCATGAACTCCAAGCCTTTAAGAACAAAGGTGACAGCAAAGCGTACCAGAGTCACTGAAACACAGTCAGCACCAATGTCACACACCTTCACCAGCACCGTGACCTCATTTGCTTGCTTCCTTGCAAGAAAGGTTTGGGCGCAAGATTTTGGATTGCTTCTTTAGTTGGAAGCACCTGGTCCTGCCCAGGAACACCTGCAACAGATGCTTACTGCCTTTGGCAAGATCAATCTCAAAGCAGTGCTTGATCTAGCAGGGAGACTGGCTGATCCATTTTCCCCTACTTTTGCTAAAGAGATGTCATCTTTACAACTGAGAGCATTTTGGGCCACAGTTATTGCCTGGGTGGAGGGTGAAGGCCATCCTTTTGTTTATGGCTTTGCAAACCCTATGTAAGATTTTGTGCAGTTTTAATGACTTTGCTGAAAGAGCTCAGTGATTACTGTGGGCTTTCAGCAATTGTTTAATAGGCAGAGGAAATGAGAATGGTGGATTGCTCCCAGACATGAGTACAGATTAGAACATGCCTCGCAGCCGAGACATACCTCCTTTATGAGTCCACTGCAACTAGTATTCACTCTGTGCATTCATGCTGGGTTCCAGCATGCTGGAAAGCAGCTGAGCAAACTCAGCAGACCTGCCAGACATAAATAAACATTGTTCACAAGGGTTTAAAGAGTCTTTCTAATGTGGGATTGGATGGCAAATCAGCACCCCTAGGGAAGCAACCACCTCTTAGAGATGGTCCTCATTACCTGCAATCACTGCTTTCCCTGGCCCAAGACCAAAGCTGTTCAGCATATCTCCTCACAACTGTAGGAGGATATTTTCCCTAACCAGAAGGAAAATCACAAGTTGTTAGAGGTTTTTTTTCACCTTTCTATTAGTACAGCATTTCATGGAAAAGGGAAGGACACAGACATGTATCAGATGTCTAAGGCTGGACAAGGAGCTCAACATTAACCCAAAAATCTTCAGATGGATCAAGCAAATAATGCCCATCTGCCTGCTCACGGCTTCCAATGCTTGCAAGCAGAACACAAACTGACACAGGAAGTGCTAATGAAAAGACCAGACAAGACACCAGATGGGATACAGAAAATCTGCTTTAAATGTGAAGATCATTGCCTGCCAAGCCACAGCCCACAGTTGGGTGGTGGCCCACTAAGGAGTGCATTCCGCTAAAGCTCATGACACAGACAGCTAGCAACCATGAAGAAATCTTGATAAAAAATGTCACCAGCAGCCCCACCAGATTTGGGAGCTGTCGTTCTAGAAACCATGAGAGTTCTCTAAAGACATCTTGACACCGGAGGGATCTGCAAGAGACACATCATGGGTCCTCCTCTGGTCACGTCCTTTACTACCGAAGGAGGTACTCACCCTGGTAAGGAGCACCAATCTCAGCATGCTATTAACCAGGGTTCATTTCTGATCAGACAAGACTGCCAAGGGGCCAAGAATAACATAGGATTAACACTGCCACTGGAATTCTGCTGAAGACTCGGCTGTACGGTTCGCATTTAAAGACTGATAACCTATACAACACACGGGCAGGCTGTGTGAAGTGATCCTGTACCACAAAGAGCAGCTGAGCAACAGCACTGAAACAGTGAATCCTCCTGAAGAAACCTTGAGTGAATGGATGAGCAAGTGGCCATCACAGTAACTCCTTGGTCCTCTGCCACTGCTTGTTGTGCCTACCAGGTAAGAAGAGCCACTGGTAGCACAAGGGTAATGACATTCACCCAGGTACCATACAACCTTTCCCCTAAGGGGAAGCTACAAGGATGCACAGTAATGAAAGAGATAAGTGAATCCGTCAAAGAGAACAGGCTTACAATCCAGTTTCTTCAGTTCTGGAAATAACTTGCCCCGAAACACAACCTTCCCACAAACTGCTCACATCACATCTGCAACATCCAGCTCGCACTCCCTGCCAGACTGCTCGTAGCAAACATGTCTGCACAAGGGCACGGGACCACAGGGAATCCCTCCCCCATCCTTTTAGAATGATTAATAGCTACTAAGAACATTCTTTTCCCTGCTTGCACTATCTGGGCTTATCTCAGTGCTGTCAATGCTGCTTTTGAGATCTGCTCACCTAGGAGCTAAACCAGGACAGGAATAAAGCATTTCTGTTACTCAGTGAGGAGCGGAGAGCTGCCACTGGGAAGAGGCTTTCCTGCTTTTATTTTTATCACATCCCTCCAAGGTCCATGGGGAGGGACAGGCATGTGCTATGGCAGGCAGAGGTACTCAGAGCACTGATAGCTACCAGCCAGCTCACACAACCCAAGCAGACTCCAAGAACTGATAAAAGCTTTCAGGCTCACAGCCATCCAGACGACGTTGCACTGACCAAAAACTGCTTTGCTTTTGCTCTCCCTTCAGATGACTTCAAGATTTACACCAGCCTCTCTCCCTCTCCTCTCCACTGAGCAGGAGCCACGGGGACACAGCAGACAGAGCCTAGTACAGGTGGGTGCCCCAAAAAAAGCAGGTACAGCTGCACTTCTGCATGGGAAGGTGAGGAGGAATGCAAGACAATGCAAGGAACAAAACCTGCCAACACGACTCTGCACAGGTTACAGTTTGTGCAAGGCAGAGCCTCTCATTTCCTTCAAAATAGCTTCCTGGCTGGTTTGGGACTCATCCAGTGGGATCAAGCAGCCTCTGNCCCCTCCGTTCCTGGGACACTCTCATTGGGAGAATAAAGCTCTGCACATCTCATAGCACCATGCCCAAGGGCTTCTTTTAGAGAGCAGCCCTGCCCTACCTTGAGGTGATTACTCCCAGGCAGTTGAGCAACACTGCCATGAGGTTATTTCACTATTGAACAGGCAATGCTGGGACTGGCTGAGCAGCACTGCTTCACACTCCACCCCAAATAGATTCCACAGCTCACTGCTGTGTGACTATGGAGATATGCTGTTTGGCTGGCATCTCTGTGTAAGAAATCTGGGCTACTAGAGAAATAGCCAGATACTTAAAAGCAGGCACATCAAACTGGGTCCCCAATACTAGCTCAGATACATTTGCCAGCATCTTCTTCCCAGGGAGCGAGATGGGGGGCTGCCTGGGGGGTTTGTGGAGTCTCCTTTTCTGGAGACGTTTTAAACCTGCCTGGACCTGGTTGGGGTGTCCTGCTGTGGCAGGGGGATTGGACTAGATGATCTTTCGAGGTCCCTTCCAATCCCTGATGATTCTATATGGAAGAAACAAATAATCACCATAATCTGCGAGCTTGGTCGAGCAGTCTTCACTCAAGCAAAGCTCAGTGTAGCAGATAAAGAATTAGGTCGTGATATGCCCTGAGCCCTCCTTTTAAAGATCTCCCCCATATTCAGAGCCAGTATGGATAGAAGACAAGTGTAAAGCTGTAAAGCTCTGCAATCACAATGAATGTCTCCCAGTTGCTATCAGCCCCTTGCACTGGTGGCCAGGCAGCAACCAAAGAACTCTGCTAAAACACTGAGTTTTCAGCCAGTCTTTTGGCACCTTCACTGCATTTACAATGAAAACGAAAACATTTGGATTTAGTGGAGGGAATGAGACACTTGACTGCTTACCCAGCTCCCAGGCCCTCTTTGTAAAACTTTGGTCTGTCCCAGAGCTAGCCAAACGCAACCACATCCTGGGCTGCATCAAAAGAAGTGTGGCCAGCAGGCCAAGGGAGATGATTCTCTCCCTCTTCTCTGCTCTTACGAGACCCCACGTGGAGAACCACCTCCAGTTCTGGAGTCCCCAGCATAAGAAGGATGTGGAGCTGTTGGAGCAAATAGAGAGGAGGCCACAAAGATGATCTAGGGGCTGGAACACTTCTGCTACAAGGAGAGACTGAGAGAGCTGTTGTCCAGCCTGGAGAAGAGAAGGCTGTGGCTTTTCAATATCTGATCAAGGACTACAAGAAAACTGGGAATGGATTTTTTAGAAGGGCTTGTAGTGATAGGACAAGGGCTTCAGACTGAAAGAGGGCCAATTGAGATTAGAAATTAGGAAGATCATCACTATTAGGGTGAAACACCTGAGACAGGCTGCCCAAGGAAGGCGTGTATGATCCATTACTGCATATCTTGAAGGCCAGGTTGATAGGGTTTTGAGCAATGCAGTCTAGTGGGATATGTCCCTGCCCATGGCATGGGAGTTGAAAGTAAGTGATCTCTTCAGTTCCTTCCAACCCATACCATTCTATGACACTACCATTTGATGCATTTACCTCTTTTTACTAGATTTGTAATCCCTGGACAGGTAAATATGGTACCTTCTGCATGAGAAGCTCTAAGAGGAAGCAGTAAGTATATTAAGGGTAGCTGCAGCCCACAGCAGATGAGAGGGAGGAAGAGTGAGAAGCGTTTCTCTGAAAAGCACCATAGCACAGCTCTGCGTGAGCCAAGACAGATGGGTGGGTCTAAAATTCATTCAGTTCTTCCTAGCCTTCTCCCGCATCCATTCAGGCACAGCATTTGCTCAGTGGTGCCCTCCGCCACCACTCGTCACTCCACACCAGGACACACCAGTGAGAAAATGAGCACCAGCTAAGAAGAAGGTTTGAATAAGTAGCACAAATCTGAGCTTGAGAGGAAAACCCGGATGCACCTTTCCTGGATAGAACAGACGGCAGCAACATATTTCTAAGGCCACCAGTGACAACCAGACATCTCTGACATTCAGTTTAATCCTCCCCACCCACACGGCCCTTTTACTATGAGTAATGTCCTCAGTGCTGGAGTATTATGCTAAGCAGCCAGTTTCTCCCAGCAAAAGCATGCAGCTGGGTCAGCAGAGATCAGAGGCTATGAGAAAATTCAGGCAAGCACGTTCCCCACCCTTTCTCTGTAGAAGAGGGGGAATGCCGGGCCAGTTCCTTACAGCCAGCTCCGGGAACTTTTCCTCCCAAGCTTCTCTCAATCTCCACACCACTACATTCTGGCACTGATGCAGCCCAAAACTGTCTGGATGCTCAGAGTTGGCCCATCCCACACCACTGCCAGTAATGAAGGGGAAGGAGGTAATGTCCCTAGCTGGTGAAACCCCTGATCGTCCGCCCAACCCAGAAGGGTCTGTGTTCTCACTGCACAAGCCCCTCTGGCAGCCCAGCCCACCCTCACTCTCCTGCCTGTTTCTGAGAGCCAGAGGAGCACTACTGGCACAGAAAAGGGAAGGCATTAGAGTACATGAGGGCTGACCTCAGCAAGGCAGTATAAAAAGACATAGATGAGATGATTTGCCCAGACAGATGCTGCGGTTGTCAAGGATTTACTGAGCTCCACAGCTTGTTTTGCAACATGCCGCACATTTTTAAGGCAGAAAGATTTCTTAAAAGACCTCAAAATCATTACATAGAGCTGCTCAGTGGCTGAGCATTTCCTGGCCTGTTTCACCCCCTAAATAAAACATGTGCGGTAATCAGCAACCATCGCAGATACTGTGTCACTGTGCAGCATCAATTGTTGATGCAGTTAAACTGTCCTTATTTATACCAAAGAAGAATTAAAAGTACATTTGCTGCTGTTACTCTGATGCAGCACCCTTCAAACCAACAGCATTTAACAAACCAAATACATCTCTTGATGGACAAAGAGATTTTTGAGGGTGAAAGGCATCAAGAAGCTTGCAACCACACGTAACTGGGAACAAACAGATCAGGGACTAAAAAGGGATCCTCTTTCTCCACAAGAAGTCCAGCCTTTACCTTCATCAACTTTAGTTTTGGGGCTTAAAGCTCTCACATAAGCTTAGGGCTGTTATATTCCCTCCTGATGTGGAGATTTCTCTTTAGATTCTTTGGACAACTTGTTGCAACAAAAATTTACACTGAACTCAAGGGTATGGAGAAGAGGATGCTCCAGAGTTCAGTGACATTAAGCTGTTGCATAACCCATAGCACACTTGTCTGGAAAGGTGAACTCTGAAAAGCACAGCTCTGGCTCCTTTGAGAGACAGGGGTACTGCTCCTGCATGTAACTCTGCTAAGAGGGGTTTGCATGGTATCCTAATTCTTTTCAACATGTTTCTGACAATAAAACTGCTCTCCACACATAAGACATGGGGCTAGAAAAGTTCGGTTCTGGCCCATGCCCCAAAGTGCTCTGCCTTTGCTGCAAGAAAATTCTGCATCTTCCACTTGGTACAATTAAGGACAACTTCTTCTCATCCAAGCCCTGGCAGACACAGAAACCAGCCAAGAACCAAGCCATCTCCTCAACAGCCACTGGTGTCTTTGAAGCACAGGCCTGCCAAGCCCCAGCAGCTGCCTGGGAAGCTGCTCAGGTTCATGCTGGCTTTGAAGTCTGTAGGGGCGTTACAAGGGCTGTGAAGCTGTGCTCTCCATACCCCACACACTCAGACAGACCAGACGGGCCTCCCTCCAGCAGCAAAGGCACCAGGCAGCGTGCCATCCTCTAAACATCAACCCAGCTACTTCTGGAGGACCAAGAGCTCTTAGCAAGTGACCCTAATGACCAGTGTCCCACAGGCACCGATCAACTGTTTAGGTATGGAGCAGCTCTGCCAGCCAGGCACCCTGGGCAGCACAGCCTCGCAGAGCTGGTGCTGCCGCAGCCTCCACCCAGCCCTGCAGCCAGGAGTGGCAGCGCAAGAGAAAATATCAGTGCAGGAAATGTAAACCACCTTCACCTTCCTATAAACCCCAGCAGCTTTTCCCAGCTGGCTTCCCCTGCCCAGCCAGCCTCAGAACAAGAGCCAAGTGAAACGCCAGTGTTTGCAGTCAGGGACACGACAGCTGGGCCAGGAACCACAGCCATAGGTGAGCATGGCAGGAACCAGCCAAGGCTCCCCAGGTCCAGGAGAAAAGCCAGCCCAACCCTAAATCCTATCACATCCACCACACCTCATGTTTCCTTTGGCAGAGGGGAGACATTCCAGCTCTCCTCAGGGTGTGGAGGCCTCCCTGTCCAGACCTGGCTCTCCCTACATCTCAGATTGTGGCCACTGGTTATTCTGATTTCTCTCTGCCTGTGCAGAAGGCTGTAGTACAGCTCCTAAGGCAGACACAGACCTGAGTTCTGGCATGCTCCAGAGGCAGGATGGTCTCCACTCACCTGCTGAAACAGACATCCCCTCAGCCACCACAAGAAATGCCCACTAGCATGGTGTCCCATACTATTGGAGCTTTCTGGACTGCCTATGCCCAGCTGCTTCCTAATGGGGTGACCAAGTGGCAACAAGGGTAAGGACAACAGCCAGCACTGATGTGAAACATTGTACAGCATGGGATTTAGTCCATGAAGTTCAGTTTTAGCAGTAAATCAAGTTTTAAGTTTATAGAGCTGGTTCAGAGTGTCACACTTCAAAAACTAACAAAACAAACAGCCAGGAAATACCCAATTATCTTCCAATTCTGCACTTGCTATAAATCCTGGGCTTTCAACATACCATGAATAGACAAAACATCAGGCTAAACAGGGCTGAATTCATGTTACGGCAACAAACATAACGCTGAGACTTTGTCTTAATGCATTTTCAGAACTGGTCTGTCTTGAAACAACTTTTTCATGGGGAAAACACTCAGCTTCATGACAAAACGTCTGGTTTCACAGGCTTTGGCAGAAAGCCTTCCCTTAATGGGGCTGGGAGGGTTTTGATATGACAAAACATAGAGCAAAACTTCCCTCTGCTCTTATTTAGGGTCAGATGTTCAAGATCAACACATCACTACCACAAAAGAATCCCACTAACAAGGTTTATTATACAATTCCATGTACATAGTCAACTGGAAACAGGAAAGCCCTATGTTTATCAAAATCAAATGCAACTAAACAGGAAACAGGTCATATTATCTGAGGGACAGAGGAGGATGGGGTCTGTCAGCTCTGCACCACTTCTGTCAACTCCACTTCATTGGCATCTCTCCTCATGCAGCACACTGCTTGCTTCTTCCCCTAGTCAAACTGGGTTTAAATGGGAATTACCCTGCACATAGTGCAGTTCTATGGACACTATTACCCTGCAGCATGTTCAACGACAGCTCAGAGAGAGCTTTTCTCAGACTCTACCTCATTGACTCACTGCATGGTATCATCCAAAGAGCAGTAAAGACATGCATCTTTCCTACTTCCATGAGGCAATCCAGCAGGCTGCGGGCTGGGGCTCCCCACACGCAGCAACACAAGGTTTATTCTGGTCAGACTGTCGTAAAGCATCTGCCATAACCCTACATTTTAGAAAAGACATGTAAACCAGAGACATCTGTGAAGGATCACTCTGAAAACAGTGGAAGAAAGCCACAGGAGAGCCTCACACACAGCACAGGGCACTTGTGAAATCCCCATGCTCAGCACTTGTGAAATCTCCTCATCATTCTTGGATCTGGGACTGCAGCACCAAACTCCCAACTCCCCCTGTGGAATGAGCTGCCTTGGCAACTCAAACAGTGCTGGCTCCCGTTAGCACAACCAGGATAACCCCTCCTTATGTCAGAGGGGAACTTGAGAAGCCGAAAGACACTGTTAAGGAGCTGAGGTACAATGGTGATTAGAGCCATAAATACCAAGACAAGCTCAAGAGCTTACCATGAGGCCAACGCTGCCAGAAGCTAAATACGAGCTCCTAACAGGCAACATAGGTTGCATTTTTGCACCTTATTTCAAAGAAAGCTGCAGGACACCCAGTTCATGACCACAACTGGATGGTTTCTTTTCTGCAGCATCCCACCATGCCAGCACACACCTGCAGCAGCAGGATGACCACATCAGTGCATCAGTGGGACAGGCAGCCTTGAGTGAGTCAGAGCCAGGCCCCACTGGCCAAGCAAGCAGGGTTTATCCCAAACAAAGCACATCCCAACTGCCACACTTCCAGCTGGCAGTGGCAGGACAAGACTGCTCCTCAGTGCAATCAAGGACAAGGCTGGTGCAGGGCAGCAGCCCAGCCCTGCACAACACTACTAACAGCTGTCCCCCAGAGAACATCTGGGCCATGGACCTACCAAGTAGGTGCTACAGCACAAAGCAAACAGAACAGCATTGTGGAGTGTCAGCTGCATCTTTCATAGCTCCTTGGATGATGCTGTCATCACAGGCTACAGCCTCCCCACCCTGTCACTGCCCTCAGGCAGCTCCTGAAAGGCTTTGTTGGTTCTAGAACTCTTGGCAGACACTCATCCTACAGCCCAAGTTTGTCCCATCCTGTGAGAGAAGGAAAGCTCCGTGCCCCAAAATCTCTCTGGTGAGAGCATTGGTACCAAACGCGATGTGCAAGAAGAATAATGAAGTTATAGCCCTGTAAAAGCATCAAAGCAGGAGAGCCAGACTCACTAAAACAGGGTCAGAACCAGATCTTTACTGCATGCTGAAGGGGGGACTTGCTGAGGGCTTTGTTTCTGAGCCAGTGGGACAAACCCAGGAGCCTTAGGAGCAAACCACAGGAAAGACTAATGGCTTGAAGCCTGGGAGGGGAAATTGAAAATGTCAGAGAGGCCAGAAGAGAAGGCTGTGATAAGAGCTGCCAATTGTCAGCGTCTACGTCAGTGCCACGAGAGAGGCTATTTTATTACATTTTAGTCTCCGGGGTCACAATATCTCATGAGGGGGTTATTTTTCCACTCTGCTGATCTATGTCCATTGGCATGTGCCCACAAGCCCTGACAAAGGCAACCGAGAGGAGCTCGGTTGGAGCAGAGAGGTAAGACTCCAGGCATAGTTGTGCCTGAGAGCCTTTCACTGGAAGGAAGTGGCAACAATTACCATAACAATGAAGCAAATATCACTTCCCCTAGCTAAAGCAGCTTTCATGTGCAAAAAATGCTGGAGAAGAATGAGGCATTATTACTGTAATTGAAAGAGGTTACACAGAAAATTAATAACTTTCCCTCCCCTTCTGTGGATTTGACAGCACTTGCTCAGCTCTGGGCTCCCAGCACCTTCAGCCTCTCCTACGGCCCCTGGATTCTTCAGGCAGTAGAACCGTGCAGCAGGGGTTTTTAGAAAAACCCCCTTTGACGATCCTGTTCTTCTTTAAGGGCGGGTCAAGGTATCTCGTGTCCTGTTTCCCATGGTCCTTCCTTACCTGGGACCACAGGGACTTTAAAATAAGCAGCAATTCCTCCTGCTCTGGTGGAGACCACTGGCTACCCACGCAGCACAGCCCAGGAAGGCAAAGCCACGAAGGGTTGAGTGGATTAGGATGAGGTCCAGCTCATGGGCAGGAGAATGGGGCACAGATGGCGATGTGGACATAAAAGCAGGTGAGAAAGGTGCTCGCAAACCAATGTTTAGGGTTACTTGGTTGGTTTTAGGTTGGACTGGATGATCTTTAAGGTCTTTTCCAGCCTCATCATTACTGTGAGACTGTGATACTGCAGCTGGAGAAGGCAACTTTAGTGACAGCACCAGACCTGGCTGGATGTAACGTTGGAATTGAGCTTTTCAAATCGCTTCTCTGTAAGTGGGGGCAATAAGGACTTAGAAACAGCAGGAGTAGTTACCCCAGGCTCCAACGGCTGCTTTGAACAAAGGCTGTTTCAGTGTGCAAGGCTGCCAAAGTTTGCAAAGGCGGGGAGCACTGAACAGCACCTCGGGGAGACACAGCCTGTAGGACCAGCTGCAAACTGCAACCCCCGAATTAAGGGCTGCTGGATTAGGGGATTCCAGCACCCACGATGAGGGCTCCTCTGGGGAGATGCTGAGGAGTGGGGGCCGGTAGGAATAAGCAAAGACCCCCTTCAATGCCAGGTTAAAGGGTTACATGGGCCACCCCATAAACATTCAAAACCACACAAACGGAAGAGACGGGGAAAAGACGGGGAAGAGACGGGGAAGAGACGGGGAAGAGACGGGGAAGAGAC